>JAHRHZ010000279.1:2938176-3046109 GCA_024137785.1 Ginglymostoma cirratum | reverse complement strand
CTGGCGTTTTGGGCCTACACCCTTCTTCAGAAGAAACGCCAGCCTTCCTGCTCCTATGATGCTGCTTGGCCTGCTGTGTTCATCCAGCTTTACATCTTGTTATCTCTGATTCTCCAGCATCTGCAGTTCCTATTATCACTAACATTCGGTTAGCTGGTTTATGATTCTCTTGTTTCATCTCTCCTCCCTTTTTTTAATAGTGTGGTTATGGTTACCACTTTTCACTCTATAGGAACTGCTCCAGAGTATATTGAATTTTGGAAGAGCACCACCGATGCATCCAATATTTAAAGGCCACTTCCTTTTGTATTCTGAGATGTAGATTATCAGGCCCTAGTGATTTTGACAATCTTTTAATTTCATTAAGTTTCCCAGTACCATTTTCTTACATATAGTGATTTTCATCAATTCTGCCTCTCACTGGACCCTTCATTCCCTAACATTGCTGGGAAGTTATTATGTACTGTTCTGTGAAGACAGACCAACATCTGCATTCAATTCTTCTGATATTTCGTTGTTCCCAATAATTTCCCAGCTTCTGACTCTATCTGCGTTTGCTAGTCTTTTTCTCTTCATATATTTATAGAAGCTTTTAAGGTCAGTTTCTACATAACCTCCAACTTTACTTTTACTTTCGCCTTCGTGACCACCTTCGTTGAATTCTAAAATTCCCTCAATCCTTAGACTTGATACATTTTCTGACAGTTGCATGTATGTGATCTGTAGATCTAATACCATCTCTAATTTCTTTTGAAAGCCACTGTTGAGTCACCTTCCCTCTTTTACTTTTTTGCCAGACACAAATGGTAGATGTGAACCCTTGCCTATTAACTACCACGCCCTTTGTTTAGGTTCCCAAATCCATCATTGCTAAGCTGCACCTCATACCTTAGTAATTTCCTTTATTTAGGTTCACCACCCTAGTTTTGGATTCAGTTTTTTTTCACTCTCCATCTCTGAGTAATTTATCATTTTACAGTTGCTCTTCCCTACACAAGATCATTCACTAATCCTTTCTCAATCTAGGTTAGCCTGTTGTCTAGTTGTAACTCCAGAAACATCATGTGTATGTTGCATGAAATCCTCCCCAACAGTATTATTGCCAGTTAAGATTTTCTAATCCACTTTACATGTAGGTAAATGTCATGCACAACTTCAATTGTACACTTATCACTCTAATCTGTGAAGAGGAGAAAATTAGTAAAGACAAATGTGTGTTCCTTAAAGCCAGAAGCTGGGTGGTATTATTGGGATCAAAGAACTGGCAGAAAATTTGCATGCAAACTTCAGTTCAGCCTTCTTAAACGTTAGGGAACCAAGGTCTAGCAAGTGAGCAGGATCGAAGGAAATGCTTATTTGTGAGAAAATAGTGGAAGGGCAAATAATGAGGTTACAGGCTGACAAATACCCAATGCCTAATAATCTACATCCCAGAGTACTAAAAGAAGTGGAACTGGATATATTGGCAGTCATCTTCCAAAATTCTGTAGACTATGGAATAGTTCCAACAGGTTGGAGCGTGTAAATGTTCCTTAAGAAAGGATACAGTGAAAAATGGAATTACTGACAAGTTAACGTAATGTCAATAGTGGGGAAAATGCTAGCGTCTATTATAAAAGATGTAATAACAACACTTAAGAAGCATTAACAGGACTAGACAAAGCCTGCATTAATTCATGAAAGGGAAATCATGCTTAACTAATCTGCCAGAATTGTTTGAGGATGTAGCAAGAAGTATAGATAAGGGAGAACGAGTGGATGTGATGTACTTTGATCAGATACCATATCAGAGGTTAGTGGGCAAAATTAAGGCATAAAGGATTGCGGTAATAAATTGTCATGGATTGAAAATTGACAGAGAGGAAACAGGCTGGGAATAAATGGATCTTTTTTCCAAGTGACAGGCAGTGGCTAGTGGTATGCTGGTGCTTGGACTCCAGATATTTGTGATGTATAAATGACTTGGATGAGGGAGACAAATGCAACATTTCTAATTTGGCTGATAGCACAAAATTAGGGGATTGTAAATTGTGAGGAGGATACAAGGAGGCTTCAGGTGTGTAGGCAAACAAATAATGGATGCGGTATAACATTAGTAAATGTGAAATTATACACTTTGGTGTGAAAAACAGAAACACAATATCTTATTTAAATGTCAATATGTTAGAAAATGTGGTACAAAGGGATCTTGTATACCAGTTAATGAGAGTAGACAGGTGCAGCAAGAAATTATGAAGGAAAATGGCATGTTGATCTTCATTGCAAGAGGATTTCATTTCAGATTTGGATATGTTTCACTGCAGTTATGCAGGGCTTTGGAGAGACCACACCTGGATCATTGCATGCAGATAGGATATACTTGCCATAGAGATAGTTCAGCAAAGCTTCACTGGGCTAATACTAGATTTGGCAAGATTGTCACATGAGAAGAGATTGACTCAACTAGGCTTGTTCCCATTAGCATTTAGAAGAATGAAAGGGGATTTGATTGAAACACAACATTCCAGCAGGGGTAGACAGACTGACCACAAGGAGGTTGTGTTTCATGGTTGGGGTTTCTAGAACTAGGGGACACAGCTCAGGTGACCAGACAAGCCGTTTAGAACTGAAATGATAAAGTATTACTTCATTCAGAGGGTGGTCAACCTGTAGAATTTGCTACCACAAAAGGCTGAGTAGGGTGAGTCATTGAATATGTTCAAGAAAGAGATTGATATGGTTTTGGAGTAGATTTGTAGCTCGGCCTGTGGATGTTGTAGTTGGTTGGCTTGCCGAGCTGGTTCGTTGGTGTTCCGCAGATGTTTCATTACCCTGCTGGGTAACATCATCAGTGCAGCCTCTGATGAAGCGCCATTGTGTTTTCCCACCTGGTTTCTAAACTCTGGAGTCCATTGGGTTGGATTACCTCACTTCGGGTTTTCCTTCGCAATGGAGTGTATATGGGGTCGAGTTCTATGTGTTTGTTGATGGCTTTCTTCGTGGTACCAGGTTTCTAGGAACTCCTGTGCCTGTCTCTGCTTTGCTTGTCTCAGGATCTTGGTGTTGTCCCAATTGAATTGATGGTTCTCTTTATCCATGTGGATAGAGATGAGTGAGTATTGGTCTTGTCTTTCTGTAGCCAATTGGTGTTCGTGTACCCTTGTTGTTAATTTCCTTCCTGTTTGTCTGATGTAGTGTTTGTCACAGTCTCTGCAGAGAATCTTATATATGACATTGGTCCTGTCCATAATGGGTAGTGGGTCTTTGATTCGGGTGAGCAGTTGGGTTGATGTGGGTCATAGGGTTGATGTGGGTTTGTGTGCCACTCTGAAGCCCAGTTGTTGTAGGAGTCTTGTGGTTAGTTCTGAAGTGTTCCTGATGTAAGATAGCGTGATAAGCCTGTCCGGGCATGTAGTATCTTCCTGGTGTTGTTCATGTAATAGGCATCTTCTGACCCAGTTTTTGATATCCATTGTCCTTGAAAACTTGGAAGAGGCATTCTTGTGTGTGTTGTTGGGATGGTTACTGTTGAAGTTCAGTACTTGGTCAGTCTGTGTAGCTTTTCTGTGTACTTTTGTTTGGAATTCCCATTTGTCCTGCACTCTACTGTGACATCCAGGAATGGGAGTTGTTTGTTTTTCTCCTCCTCTCTGGTGAATTTGATTCTGGTGAGAGTGTTGTTTATTCGTTTGTGTGTCTCCTCTAGTTTTGGTCCATTTAATGATGACAAAGATGTCATCTACTATGGATATGCTATGTGGACGACACCTTTGTCAGCATAAAGTAACGGCTCTTAAACTCAATTCCCCTGCCAATGAAAGCTAACACACCATACGCCTTCTTTACAACCCTATCAACTTTGTAGCAACTTTGAGGGATCAATGGACGTAGACCCTGAGATCTGTCTGTTCCTCCACACTGCTGAGAATCCTACCATTAACCCGGTATTCTGCATTCAAATTCGACCTTCCAAAATGAATCACGTCACACTTTTCTGGGTTGAATTCCGTCTACCACTTCTTTGCCCAGCTCTGCATCCTGTCAATGTCCCAGTACAACCTACAACAGCCTTCCACACTATTCACAACTCCACCAACCTTTGTGTCATTGGCAAACTTACTAACCCACCCTTCCACTTCCTCATCCAAGTCATTTATAAAGATTACAAAGAGCAGAGGTTCCAGAACAGATTCCTGCAGAACAGCACTGGTCACCGAGCTCCCGGCTGAATACTTCCCATCTACTACCACCCTCTGTCTTCTATTGAACAGCCAATTCTGTATCCAGACAGCCAAATTTCCCTGAATCCCATGCCTCCTTACTTTCTGAATGAGCCTGCCATGTCGAATTTTATCAAATGCCTTGTTAAAATCCATATAGACCACATCCACTGCTCTACCTTCATCAATATTTTTTGTCACATCCTCAAAGAATTCAACTTGGCCTGTGAGGCATGACCTGCCCCTCATAAAGCCATGCTGACTATTTCTAATCAAAATTGATTTGGAATGTGGTGTTGAGCTAGAGGATCAGCCATGATCGTATTGAATGTTGGAGCAGCCTCAAAGGGCTGAACAGCCTACTCTTAATTTCTATGTTTCTTGTGGGCAACTAGGGATGCCCAATAAATGCTGAACCAGCCAACATCATCCATATCCCTTTAGTGCCTTTGGATAAACTTATAACAAAAATGACAGTTGAAACTGGAATGGGCACTAAATGTTGGCACAGCTACCTAAGCCCACATTGCCCAGTGAAGGATAAAACCTACCACTTGTTTATTCATTCATCGACCGATCTATTCAGCCATATTCAAACTGAACATTTACCACATGGCAGCTAGTACTTTAAACAAAATGTGTTCTGTCTTCCCTGACTCTGTTGCAGCAGAGGTCTCTGATGTTGCATTCTGCACTTCTAGGAGATCCTTGCATGGAAGGACCTGGAAGAAGTTACCCATGTGAATATGGCCACGTAAATAATTTACAGGGAATGTGTACTTAAATAAACCACCTGTTCATCAGGATTTGTTTTCATTATTCTGCTGTGGGATTTTGGAATCACTGGATGGCAAGTATTTGTTCTCCATCCTTATTGCCCTTGAAATGATTTGTTTGCTAAACGATTTCAGAGGACATTTCAGAGTCAGTTACATTGGCCTGGAGTCACTTGTCAGGACCAGGCAAGGATGGCAGATGTGTCTTTACAATAACATTGATAGTTTTGTGACAGCATTACTGGGCATAAGCATTCCACATGTATTCATTGAATTTAAAATTTAAATTAAATCTCTCCAGAGTATTGGTCTGAGCTCTGGGCTGTTAGTTCAGTGATATTGTCACCATACCACCCTAGCAGGGAAAAAAAAATTAGCATAAACTCTGTTGTCACCTCCCAAATCTGCTGCCATGTTAACTGAAAATCACAGAATTGTAATGGCACAGAAGGAAACCATTTAGCCTATTGTGCCTGCACTAGCTCTTCAAATGAAAATCATTACCTCGTGCCAATTTCCTGCTTTTCCCCATAATCTTGCACACTATCTCTACTCAAATAATCCTCCAACACTTCTTGAATGCCTCAGTTAAACCCCTCTCCACTGTATATTCCAGTCAGTGCATTCTACACCCAATTACTCGCTGTGTGAGTCATGAGAACATAAGGAACAGGTTTAGAGGAAAGGCTTATATATTTCTTAACTCCAAGAATAGCTACTGAATGGGTTCAAAAGGAGCTGGGTCACACTGATATCGGATCACATGGAATTGGAACCTGAGGCTAAAAGGCTTCAGCAGCCTTTGCCCTCTCATCATGTGTAGTAAATAGTTTTATTTGTTAAAGTATGTCAATATGTAGTCAAAGACTGTATAAAAACTTACCTCGTGCAGCAGTCCTTCTTGTTTTCTGTGGTGAGTGTGTGGAGAGAATGCATTTAAGCAGCTATTAGATAGGTGTATGGATGATAGTATAAGGTAGGGTTGGAGGTTAGATAGACTTTAGGATTAGGGTAAAAGTTAGGCACAACATTGTGGGCTGAAGGGCCTGTACTGTGCTGTACAGTTCTACGTTCTAAGAGCGAAGACTCATTAAGACCTGATAAGACCTGTTATTTTAACAGGAACAGCAGTTAACCATACAGCTACATCACCTTTTTCTAATTAATCTTGCTTGACTATTCATTATGATAAGGGGAGCAATGGCCTAGTGCTATTATCACTGGACTGTTAATCCAGAGAACTGGGTAATGTTCTGGGGACCCGGGTTCAAATCCTGCCATGGTGGAATTTGAATTCAATGTTTTAAAACAAATCTGGGATTAAGAGTCTGATGATGACCATGAATCATAAAAACCCATCTGTTCACTGATATTCTTTAGGGCAGGAAACTGCTAGCCTTAACTGGTCTGGCCTACATGTGACTCCAGACCCACGGCAATGTGGTTGATTCTCAACTGCCCTCTGGGCAATTAGGGATGGACAATAAATGCTGGTCTAGCCAGTGCTACCCATATCCCAGGAATGAATAAAAAAAACTTGGTCGATCCTTTATTTCAATTAAAGTTATAATAAAGATTACCTTCAGCAAATGATACATATTTAGGTCTAATAGCTCCAAACACTTTGTGTTTAAATTAAAATTATGATTTCTTTCCGACTGTTTTTATGTAGAAATTTATGGACAGTAACCCCAGTCTATATGAACTTCGAGCCAAAATAGAGTACTATGCTGGTTTTGAACGAGAGATTGAGGAACTCAGCTCCATCGTTACAGTAGACTTTATTGAACTGAATACAGGTAAGAGTTAGTTAACGTTTACATATTATATATGCCTGGCCGGAAGAAGCGAAAGGCAACTTGTTATCAAGTTGGAGAGAAACTTCAGAGTGCTTTGGAACAGAAGATGTTTGTCCTCGTACATGAATTGCAGAAAACTACTATGCTGTTCTGAGGAAGCGTCACCGGACCCGAAACATTAACTCTGTTTTTTTCCTTCACAGGTTCTGCCAGACCTGCTGAGCTTTTCCAGCAACTTTGTTTTTGTACTATGTAGTTAAAGCAGGTATTAAAGAAGGTAAATGGAATTTTGACATTTATTGCTAAAGGAATAGAGTATAAAGGTAGGGAAGTGTTGCTGCAACTGTACCGGGCATGAGTGAGACCAGATGTGAAGTATTGCAGACAGCTTTGGACCCTTTACTTGAGGAAGTTATGTTTATCTTTTAGAAAACAACCTTTTCACAGCTTTTTCTCAGATTGGAAACATGCATAATAGATAATGTCAGTTCTTTCCAGTTTCTTTTAGTTTTTGTCTCAAAGTGATTTTCATGTAATTCTGTTTGAGCCAGTGGTTTCAATTCTGACCATTTTCAAGATTCAATTAGTAGTATGAAATCATATTTTAAAAAAATACTCTTGAGAATTGCAGGAAGATTTCCAACCCAACATTGATCCAAATCAGGATTTATCAGAATTAATCCAAACATTGCAAATCCTAATTTAACCCTACTAAATATTTAATAGATGCCATTTGTAAACTTGTGTGAATTTTGTATCTGCGTTAAAAGTCCCCACGTGTTTACAGACGACTTGGAATAATTCTGGCCAGTAACCATGAGTTGAATTTTACCAAAACTCAACAAAGTGTCAATTTGGGTAAGTTCCATGGAGGGTTTTGCTATATCATAGAGACATGCAGCATGGAATGTACTCCAGTAAATTGTCTCATGCAATTCTCCACTGCTCACCTCATCATAATAGTCCCACGTGATTTCGCCGCTGCGCTTGTGCAATTATGAGCTCATCAGCATGGATGTACATCAGCATGACCTTCTGGCAATTTTAAAGTCCACTATGTCAATTGCTGCCAATTCACAGAACACCTAGTACGAGGCAAAGGAAAAAGAAAAGTTTTTCAGGGCACGTGTATGGAAGGTGACACTTCATTGAGCTTATAAGCTTACATCTGTAAAGGAAGAGCTACTTTACTCTATCACCTGTCTAATTGACTACCATTGTAAATACAGCACTCCACACGCCGCGGTGCCCACGCCTCTCAAAAGGCATCAAGAAGTATTGGTGGATGCCGTGTGCTCCTTCTCCAGGGACACCTGGGCATGAATGTAGCCACGGAAAAGGGGCAGGCAGTCTGCCGTATCGATCCCCCCCACCCCAGTCTCCTGTTTATATTGGTCAGCCAGGGCTTCCTGATGGGCCCACGTTAACAACCCCACTCGAGGATCTCATAGTCAACAAAATCTAGCTGGTTCCAATCGCTAGATCCCCCCCTCACTAAGTCCAGGGCTGCAGGCCTGGCCTTTTTCTTGTAGCTTTTCCTGTGACATTTTCACCCCAGGTCTGGTTCCTCTGACTCGGACTCTGACATGGGTGGCGAAGTCCAGACCATAGCCTTTCTCTTGCATCCGGATCATTTTGGGAGAGTTTCCTCCTCTTCTTCCGATGACAATGGTATCAAAGCTGCATCCATCTCAGACTCTGACGTTTCCTCAACACTAGATGGAGGGGGAGAACACACAGTTTCTGACAGGTCTTCTGGCTGTTTTGAAGGGCAAGGTATGTTTTCTCCTGCCTCATTTGTGAGGTAACAGCTTTCAGGTGATCCATGTGTTTGTTCAGGACTGTATCACCTACATGAAATTGGTAAGGCACATACCCATACAGGGCCATTCCCCTTGTTCCGGCACTAAATTTTATCCCCTGAACTAAATTGTCTCTCTCGCTTAGAGGAGGCATATGGCTAGCATTGGCATTCCTGCTGCTGTTTCACCCTCCCCACAGGTCTGGAAAAATCAGGTTTAACCTGGTGCAGAGCCTTCTCCCCGTCAGTGACTCTGCTGGAGCTATCCCTGTTGTTGTGTGTGGCGTGTTCCTATAGTTTGGTATCGAGTGACGCCATAGCTGCAACATTTGGACTGCTCTGCCTGCTAGACTATTGGACAATGGATGGTATGGAACTGTCCTTATGTGCCGATGCTGTTTGACTTTAGGAAATATTCAAATTCCCTGCTGGTGAATGACATCCCATTGTCCATATTTCCAGAGACCGTGTATTATGAATGATGCTTGCAGCTTCTCAATCGTCATCCCTGAGTTTGTGGAATGAACTTTATATATGTCCAACCACTTTGAATGAGCGTCTACAATAACCAGGAACATGAAAGGTGGCATAGTCGAAATGCAACTGAATCCAGGGTTTACCCAGCCATTCCCACAAATGTGGGGCTGCCGCCGATGGCAATTTTTGTCATTGCTGGCATTCTGGGCACTGCCCCACCAAACAGCTATGTCGGCATCCAAACCTGGCCAAACATAGCTTCTTGCTAGCATCCTCATCTTGGAAACCCTTGCATGCCCTGGGTGGAATTCAGCCAGTATCTGTTGGTGACCTTTACTCAGGACAATCACCCTTGCTTCCCATAGTAATATGCCGTCCTCTGCGGTGATCGGCTCGAGAAAAGTTTCAATCCTAGTTGCTCTTCTGTTTCCCCCATTGCCACCAGCTGTTTTAGTTTCACTAGGACAGGAATTTTTTTTTGTCCACGTCAGTCGTTGTCAGCAATGACAAGAAGAGTGTCCAGGGAGTTTAAAACCAAAACGAATTTTTCCAAGGGAGACGCCACCAGTGGAGTATCTGCCAGTGGGAGGTGCCTCAAGGCATCCACATTAGCCAGTTGGCTTCCTGGACGGTGTTCTAACTTGTACACGCTGAGAATAAGTGCCCAATGCTGAATTCTACTAGAAGCTATGAGCAGCATCACCTTGTCTTCCTTCAGTAGCCCTAGCAAAGGTTTGTGATCTGTGACTCTGACAAATCCTCCTCTGTTAAGGTACTAGTAGAACGTCCTCACACCAAAGATAACCCCAAACCTTCCTTCTCTATCTGAGCATATTTGCACTTGGTATTAGCCAAAGCCTGGTAAGCATACGCTGTTGGGCGTTTCTCTCCTTTGGATCACCAATGAACCAACACTATCCTGATGCCTTGTATTGCATTGTCAGCATTACCTCTTGCTTTGGATCATAGTGTGCCAAAACCTTAAATGACAATAGCTGCTTTTTCACTTCTCTAAAGGCTACTTCTTGGCTACGTGACCATTTCCAAAGCTGACCATTTTTCAATAGCAGGTGTAAGGGTGCCAAGATGGAGGCCAGGTTTCTATGAATTTTCTGTCATAATTCACTAAGTTAAGGAAAGACCTAAGCTGCGGAACAGATGTGGGAGCTGAGGCTCCTTTCATCACTCTCACTTTGTCTTCCATTGTCAACTCTGTAACCCAAGTAGGTCAATTTGGGTGCCTGGAACACACATTTTCCCTTCTAAGGCGTATACCCACTTGGGACAAAAGTTTAAGCACTTTGTCCAGGTTCTCCAAGTGCTCTTTATTGGCTTTCCGGTTATTAGCATGTCATCCAGATAAATGGCAACTTGGGGTAGCCCTTGTAAAGTGTTCTCCATGGCCCACTGGGAAAGGGAGCAGGCTGATGGGACCTCAAATGGCAGTCTTAAATATTAATATAAGCCCTTATGGGTATTAATTTTAGCTTATGCCGAGGACTCCTCATCCAGTTATAATTGCAGGTGGGTGTGGCTCGTAAAGGACAGCACCCCCTGCCAACTTTGCATAAAAGTCCTCTATGCGAGGGATCAGGTATTGATCTAGCTGTGAGAAGCAGTTTACTGTTTGCTCAAAATCCCCACAATGGCGAACTGAGCCATCAGGTTTTGCAATCAGTACGACCGGTACTGCCCATTCTGCAAACTAAACTGGTTTGATAATCCCTTCACTCTCCAGCATCCAGTTGTCCACCTCTACTTTTGCCTGCATGGCAAATGGCACTGGGCAGGCCTTGCAAAATATCAGAATTGCTTTCTGGTCAACATGGAAAGTGGCTTTGGCCGTTTTGATTGTCCCAAGGCCTTCCTGAAAAACTCCTGGGTATTTCACTAGGACTTCACTGAGACAGCCATTTTCTAATTGAAAAATGTTGAACCAATCAAGGTGGATCTTTCTCAACCAATTCTGCCCCAATAGTCTTGGGCCCGAGCCTCTTACTACCATCAGTGGTAACGTGCTAACTGCTTCTCATAGGAGACCGGAACTGAAGTTGTACCCTTAATCTGCAACATTTCCCCAGTGTATGTTCTCAGTCTAGCTGAGGTCTTGTGCAAGCATAAGGGTTGGAATCCTGAGAAAATGTTGTTAAAGACAGATTCTACATCCACAGACATAGCTGCGTGGGTATTGACCTCCATGGGAACTGGGTGACCATTTAACCAAGCATTAATTTTAATTGGTTCCAATTTGGATGTCACTAAGCAATTTAATTGTTCTAACCCACATACAGGGGGACTTTCCAGGGTGTGCATTCTCCTGGGTATTGGCCTAGAAGCTTTCTTGCTCAAGTCACACCTTTTAGGACTCCTTTGCTGTCTTGAGTCTGCTTACTAGAAACAACTACAATGGCTTGCAGGCCCAGATTCTGAAGAACTTCTTAGCCACATGGCCAAGGCTCAGCTTTGTTGTAGGGTTCTGCTATGGGTTGGCCTAGGGTCCTTCTGCTCAGGATATGCCCTGCGTGAGGCTGTCTGATTGCCTATACTCAAGTGGTGTTCCCCAAGCTCAGTCAGATAGGTGAGGGAGACCTCTTACATTTGGATGCCCTGTGGGTCCCATCTTCCACTTGCCGCATTTTCTAATGACAAAGCCAGTTGGACTTCAGCTAGTAGGTGCTTCTGCATGGTTACGTCGTTAATCCCACACAAAATGGTCTCTAAGCATCACATTCAGGGTTAACCCAAAATCACATGCCTCTGCCAGCCGTCTTAACCTTGTCAAAAATCCTGATACAGTTTCCCTTGGTTCTGTAACAGCCGAATAAAACAGGTAGCGCCTCAGAATTAGAGGAGGTTTGAGGTCTTAATATTCCTTAACCAACTCTGTCAATTCTTGGAAGGTTTTAGTGTCGAGTGCCTCTGGGAATGTTAAGCCCCTTACAACCGAAAATGCTGCAGGCCTGCAAGCAGTCAGAAGGATTACTCAATGCTTTTCATCTGCCCCAATGTCATATGCCCATTCTTTCCACATACTGGGCCCAGTCTTTGACGGCAGGATCAAGTGAGTCAAGCTCCCCAAGTAAAGGCATGGTGCCAGAAATGCATACCCGAACGCTAAGATGACTGTGCAAGCAAATGTTTTTCAGGCACGTACTGTTTTATCCCATCATCCTGAAATAACTGCACAGGGGCCAGAATCCTGTCACTAAGTCACCCTTTATTTACCTGTGCACAGCACGTTGGCTGTGGCCAACCAGCTTGGAGTCATTGCCCTGAACTGAGGAGATTCCAAATCTCCTGGCTATATTTCTTTCACTCAGGAAAAACATCCAAGTGGCCAGTGACACTTCTTCAGAATTGCTTGTAGCTTGGAAAAGGTGTTTTTATGCTTAAGATAGATCTGGGGCTAAGAGTAAACAATAGGTGGCAATGGAGCCTGGAGAAAGACAGCAGCAACTGGTAGTCAAAGGGTTGGATAATTACAAGCCTGAGAAAAAGAAAAACTGATAATAGGGACCGTTAGTGAGTGAAAGAAGTTGGCTATAATGAGAGCATCCCTGTGATGACAGGGCCAGGGGTATTCAGGTTGGTAAAAGACATGGAAGAAGGTGTTCAGGCCCTCAAAGTATTGATATTGAGTTCTGAAGGCTGCAGGATCCCCAGGTGGAAATTAGATGCTGCTGTTCTAGCTCGTGCAGAGCTTCACTGGAGCACTGCAGCAGGCCCAAGACCCAGATGTTGAACAGGGAACATAATGGTGTGTTGAAATGGTAAATAACCAAAAACTTAGGTAATTTTTGCAGACAGAATATTGGTGTTCTGCAAAGCGCTCACCCACATTGTGATATGGGAACATCATATGCTGGAAAGCTTTCAAATATTTGAAAATGTTAACTTTTGTTGAACAACAGCAAAAGTGACTCATAAAGAAAAACTCTGTGTGAAAAAGAGCTCTGTCACGCTGAAGGTGACGTATCACCTGCTCAGTGTCCTTATCTTCCTTTTTGGAAGACAGCTGCCATTTTCTCAGATCTTCAGCATTCATGGCATACCCATTCATTGCAGAGCACGTGAGGAATATGTGGCACACTTTGTCTGGACTGAACTGTAAGGCTGCCCCAGACTGACCCAAGCATTGGAACCTTCACCTCGTGAGGCCTATTGTCTGCTCCACGAAGACCGTGATGGACAATTGAACTTCACTAAATCCCTGCTGGCATTGTCATAGCTCACTGGAGCTGTGTGCTAGAAATCATGCCTCATTATTCCCAGAGGTGTTACAACATTTGAAGTTTTTAAAAGAAATTCGCAAAATCTTTAAACTACTTGACTTTTAGTCCCATAAAATCATAGAATCAAAGTCATACAGCATGGAAACAGACCCTCCGGTCCAACTTGTCCATGCCAACCAAGTTTCGCAAACTAAACTAGTCCCACTTGCCTGCATTTGGCCCACATCCCTGTAAGCCTTTCCTGTTCATGTACCTGTCCAAACTGCACCGGCATCCACCATTTTCTCTGACAGTTTATTCTGCATACGAACCACAATCTGTGTGGAAATGTTGTCTCTCAGGTCCCTTTTAAATCTCTCCCCTTAAAAACATTACCAGTATGGATGGCAGTTTCCTTCCCTAAAGGATATTAGTGAACCAGATGGGTTTTTCCTCCCAACAATCAGCAATGTATTCATTGTCATCATTAGATTCTTAATTCCATATATTTTATTATATTCAAATTCCACCATCTGCCATGGCAGGATTTGAACCCAGGCCCCCAGAACATCATCTGGGTTTCTGGACTAACACTCCAGTGATAATACTACTAGGCCATTGCCTCCGTGCTTCCAGAGGTTTCTACAAACACAGGATGGCTGCTTCACTTATGTAAGGTCTCTGACATATCTAATTCAATGCCATAACTTGCATCATGTAGGTAGATAATGGAAATGTGTATAAACAAAAGGGTTTCATAGTGGGTGTTTTTAATTTTCCCGACATTGACTTATTCCCTTCATGCTAGGGGCAAAAATGGGCAGAATTTGTTAGATGCATCCAGAAGGGGTCTTGAAACAATGTGTGGATCATCAAAGTATGGAAGGGAGGATACTAGACCTTGTATTGGGGAATGAGCCTGGCCAGGTGATCAAAGATTTAGTGGGAGAACATTTGGGAACAGTGATCATGATTCCATAAATTTTAAGATAGTTATGGAAAATGTTAAGATTGGTCCTCTGGTGAAAGTGCTAAACTGGGATAAGGCTAATTACAATAGTATTAGGCAAGATTTGGAGAAATTAGATTGGGGGTGGCTGTTTGAGGGTGAATCCTCATCTGACATGTGGGAGTCTTTTAAAGTCCAGTTGATCAGAGGTCAGGACCATCAAGTTCCTGTGATGAATTATAGGGAGGCAAGATTCAGGAACCCTGGATGACAAGAGATATTGAAAGTTTAGTCAAAAAGAAAAAGGAAGAATAGTAAGGTTTAGGAAATTGAAATCAAACAAGGTCCTGGAGGAATATAAAGGAAGAGGAAAGAACTTAACCAAGGATGGTTGGATAGACTGGATTTGTTTTAACTGGAATGCAGGAGGTTAAGGGGTGATTTGATAGAAGTTTGTAAGGTTGTGAGTGGCCTGGATAGAGTGGAAAATATGAGGCTTTTTCCCAGGGTGGAGGGGTAAATTACTAGGGGACACTGTTGGGTTCAAGATGTTGTGGGGGGGGGAAGTTTAAGTGAGATGTGCGAGGCAAGTTTTTCACACAAAGGGTGGTGAGTGCCTGGAACGTGCTGCCAGAGGAGGAGGTGAAAGCAGACACAATAGCAGCATTCAAGAAGCACCTGGACGAATACATGAAAAGGAAGGGAATAAAGAGATACAGATCCTGTAAGTGAAGGCAGTTTTAATATGGAAGGGCAAAATGTGTCAGTGCAGGCTTGGAGGACCGAAGGGTTTGTTCCTGTGCTGTATTGTTCTTTGTTCTGTTCTTTGTTCTAAGGAATCAGAAGGGCTAAATGGGGTCATAAAATTTCCTTTATGAGTAGCATTAAGAAGAATCCTAAGGCAGTTTAAACATGTGTTAGGAGGAAGACAGTAGCTAGGGAAAGAGTAGATCTACTCAAGGACAAAGGAGGGAATTTATACGTGGAGCCAGACGAAGTGAGTGAAGTCCTTAATGAATACTTTGTATCAGTATTCACCAAGGAGAAGGACATGGATGATGGCAAGATTGGGGGTGGAACTGTTGATGCCCTAGGGCTTGTCAATATTTAGAAGGAGAAGGTGTTGGGTGTCTTGGAACATTAAAGTAGATAAATCTCCAGGGCCTGATGGGATCTTCCCACGATACTGAGAGAGGCGAGGGAACAGATTGCTGGGGCCTTGATAGAGATCTTTGTATCCTCTTTAACCACAGGCAAAGTCCCAGAAGTCTGGAGAATAGCTAATGTTGTGTTTTTTTTTTAAGAATGGCACCAGGGATGATCCAGGGTATTATAGGCTGGTAAGCCTTACATCAGTGGTAAGGAAATTATTGGTGAAGATTCTTAGGAACAAGATTCACTTGCATTTGGAGAAGAGTGGATTTATTAGGGATAATCAGCATGCGGGGGAGGTCTTGCCTCTTAAATTTGATGAGATTTATGGCAAGTGACAAAGATGATTGATAAGGGTAGGACAGTGGGTGTTGTCTACATAGACTTTACTGAAGCATTTGACAAGGTCCCTCATGGTAGGCATGTCCAGAAGATTTGTAACATGGTGAGTTAGTAAGTTGGATACCAAATTGGCCCGGTCGTAGAAAACAGCGTAGTTATGGTGGAGTTCTGCAAGGATCAGTGCTGGGACCTCTGCTGTTTGTAATATATATAAATGATTTGGATGAAAATTTGGTGATCTGGTTAGTAAATTTGCAGATGACACAAAACTTGGATGTGGATAACGAGGAAGGTCAAAGGATACAGCACGACATAGATCTGTTACAAAGTTGGGCAGAGAAATGGCAGAGTGTTTAATCAGGACAAGCGTCAGTGATTTTTGGGAGGTCAAATGCAAGAGGAAAGTATACAGTAAATGGCAGAATCCTTAGGAAGGATCTTGGATAAGGTAATAAAGAAGTCATACGAGTTGGCAAGACAGTTGCACCTGTATAAAACTTTAGTTAGGCCACATTTGGAGTATTGTGTGCAGTTCTAGTGGCCACACAATAAGAAGAATGTGGAAGCTTTGGAAGGGTGCAAGAGAGGTTTACCCAGCATTGGAGTGTATTAACTATAAGGAGAGGTTGGATAAACTTGGATTGTTTTCACTAGAGCATCGGAGGCTGAAGGGTGATCGGATAGAAGTATACAAAATTGTGAGAGGCATAGATATGTTGGATCGTTGCAGTCTTTTTCTTTTCCCCAGGGAGAAAATTTCAAATAATAAGGGACATAGGTTTAAGGTAAGAGGGGAAAGTTTAAAGGACATGTTTGAGGGAAGTTTTTACACAGCCTGTCGTAGGTGCCTAGAACGCATTGCCAAGGATGTGGTAGAAGTAGATATGATAGCAACATTTAAGAGGGTCTCAGGACAGACACATGAACTGGCAGGGAATAGAGGGATATAGAAATGTGTTGGCGGGTAGGATTAGTTTAGAATGGTATAATGGTTGTCGAAGACAGGTAGGCTGAAGAGCCTGTTCCTGTGCCACACTTTTCTATGTTCAACACTCTTATGTTCTATGTTCTGTCTGCTGAAGAAAAGACAAGCAGGTTTTATCAGGCTTAAAGTAGCTTACTGCAAGGAACTAAGAGGAAGAATTTTTGGCTGCTTGTTTCTCGTCGGGTTTGACCGAGGTTCTCTCTGTCTTGTTCACAGCCCAAGTTGATAAACTACTTGGCAATCACATGATTGTTAGCAGGCAGAAGACCTTTGTCATTGATAACTGACCATGAGTCCATACAGATCAGTTTTATTTGTAAATAACCCTCCAATTCATCTATCTATTTTAGTAACCACAACTACACAAAATGTCTTACTGAAAGGTATCAAATTTGTGGCATGTAGCCAACCTTGACTTTCAAAACTTCGTTGCAGAATTGAACATTTTTTCTTGACATTGATGATCTCATTTTTCTTAACCGATTTACAGTTGCCTATGTTGATCAAGAACTGGGATAATTCAATTTCATTTATTTATTCTTAAGTGCATATTTGTCTTCTCTTCTCTTCTCTTCTCTTCTCTTCTCTTCTCTTCTCTTCTCTTCCCTCTCTGTTCTCAACAAAGAACAGTACAGCACAGGAACTGGCCCTATGGCCCATCACGCCTGCACCGACACATCTTTCTAAACTAAAAACTTTTTGCCTCTAAGTGGTCCGTATCCTCTATTCCCTGCTAATTCATGTATCTATCAAGATGACTATTGTGTCTGCTTCCACCACCTCCTTTGGCAATGCATTCCATGCACTTATCACCCTCTGTGTAAAAACTTGCCTCCTGCATCTCCTTTAAACTTTGCACCTTTAACCTTGAATGTATGTGCCCTAGTAATTGACATTTCTACCCTGCGATAAAAACTCCTAACATCCATTCCATCCTTTCCTCTCATAATTTTGTATGCTTCTATCAGGTCAGCCCTTAGCCTTCAACTTACAAGTGAAAGCAAACCAAACATGTGCAATCTCTCCTCATTCTTCTCTTCTGTCTTCCTGTATGCTTCATGTGCATGTATGTGGTGGAAAAATCCATCCTTTGGATTTGAATGCTTGAATAAACCATCTTTTAACCTAACAGGGAGTGTTTTGCTGGCCATTTAAAATTTGAGATTCACAAACAGATGGATTTTTGAAAGGGAAGGAAAAATATTTAAAAACTTTAAAAAATCACCTTGTGGATGAACAAGAGCAATAAAGTACTTCAGTTTGACTTACCTTCTGGTCCAGGATACTATCTAATTTCTAGGTCTGTATTCTGTACATATAATTGTGGGGCCGCAATATTTGATATTCTTAAACTAAATTAACAGCATGAGAACTAAACTTACTTTAAAAGTTATTTTCTAATCAAGCTGTTCAAAATGTGAGACTTGAACTAATTGTATATTTCCCTCACTCTTAGAACCCATAAAACTGGCTCTTTTAGTGGAAGCCAAGGCTTGGAAAATGGTACTTTGTCGGTTTTTGAATGAGCAGTACAAGGAAAAAATGGGAGCAATAACATCATTTATTGTTGAAGAAATGAAGAACTTGGCTCGGCCTATTCAAGATTTGGATGATGTTAGATTTGCTATGGAGTCCTTGTCACAAATACGAAATAATGAGATACAAATGGATATGACTTTGGGCCCCATTGAGGTATGTGATCTTTTATTTTAAAGTATGTCCTCTACACACATGTTTATTTTCTTCCTTTTTCAGTTTTAAAGGTTTTTAAAATCCAAAGTTGACCTCATCTAAATGAAAACTCCATTTGAGGGTATTCTAAGTCTATCTGACAAAACAGGCGCCATGTTATCTGAGATAACAAGCATGGGGCTGGATGAACACAGCAGGCCAAGCAACATCATAGGAACAGGAAAACTTGACATTTCAGGCCTAAACCCTTCATCAGAACTGGGCGAGGGGAAGAGGGTTCTGAAATAAATAGGGAGAGAGGGGAAGGCGGATAGAAAATGGATAGAGAGGATAGGTGGAGAGGAGGCGGACAAGTCAAAGAGGCGGGGATGGAGCCAGTAAAGGTGAGTGTAGGTAGGGGGGTAGGGAGGAGATAGGTCAGTCCAGGGAGGACGGACTGGTCAAGGGGGCGGGATGATGTTAGTAGATAGGAGATGGGGGTGTGGCTTGAGGTGAGAGGAAAAACAGGTTAGGGAGGTGGAGATGAGCTGGGCTGGTTTTGGGATGCGGTTGGGGGAGGGGAGATTTTGAAGCTCGTGAAATCCACATTGACGCCATTGGGCTGCAGGGTACCCAGGCTGAATATGATTTGCTGTTCCTGCAGCCTTCGGGTGGCATCACTGTGGCATTGCAGGAGGCCAAGGATGGACATGTCATCTGAGGAATGGGAGGGGGAGTTGAAATGGTTCGCGACTGGGAGGTGCAGTTGTTTGTTGCGAACTGAGCGCAGGTGTTCTGCAAAGCGGTCCCCAAGCCTCCGCTTGGTTTCCCCGATGTAGAGGAAGCCACAACGGGTACAGCGGAAGCAGTATACCACATTGGCAGATGTGCAGGTGAACATCTGCCTGATGTGGAAAGGCTTCTTGGGGCCTGGGATTGGGGTGAGGGAGGAGGTGTGGGGGCAGGTGTAGCACTTCCTGCGGTTACATGGAAAAGTGCTGGGTGTGGTGGGGCTGGAGGGGAGTGTGGAGCGGACAAGGGAGTCGCAGAGGGCGTGGTCCCTCCGGAAGGCAGATAAGGGTGGGGAGGGAAAAATGTCTTTGGTGGTGGGGTCTGATTGCAGATGGCGGAAGTGTCGGAGGATGATGCATTGGATCCGGAGGTTGGTGGGGTGGTATGTGAGGTCAAGGGGGTAATGGCTTTGAGGGTTAATGGGGAGAAGGCAGGAAAATGGGGCTGGGAAACATATCAGTCATGAATGGAGTAGCAGTGTAGACTTTATGGGCTGAATGGCCTAATTCAGCTCTTATATCTTAAGGTCTAAATATACAAGCTGCAAAATTGCAAAAAGCCTATAAAAAGGTCTATGAATTATGATAACTTGTGCTTGCACTTTCAGTGTGGCAATGTGACTTTGGGACTTTGTTTCTCCATCCTTGTGGCATATGATGTCAGTGCCCTCCCATGCCATGCTATTAGTAGTCTTTTTATTCTGTTGTCCTGAAGTCACACTTTCTGTTCCTTCCATCCTGAAAACCACTCATTCTGATTTTCTGTAGAATAGTGATGGCAGATTTTTCCCACTGTCTGAACAGTGTGTATAATTTCAAGAAATTTGGGTGAATACGATAAGAATTAAAACATTTCTAAAAATTACAAAAGAACTTCCCCCTGAAGTTTTCAACAGCTAGATGACAACCTTGCTTTTAAGTGACAAAGGCCATATTTGCATGCATTAATGTCTCAGTGTTACATAATCTTACCACATTGTATATGCAGGTTGCTGTTCTCCCAGGTAATAGTGAGAAACTAGATGGCAACAATTTCTGATTTGAGAGTCAAAGTGGTTGTCTGGCAGATTGCTGGAATCATCGTTGGTTCCTGACATTGCCCAATATTCTCAAAACAACTTGCTGTACAAGTCCATTGATCCCTAAAGTTGTAAGCATGGGTAGACAGGGTGGTGAAGAAGGCATGGGGATGTTTGCCTTCATTAGCCAGGGCATAGAATATGAGAACATGGAAATCTTGTTACAATTTTATAAAATGCTGGTAAGGCCACAGATGGAATACCATGCGTAGTTGTGGTTGCCACACTATCAAAAGGACACGATTTCACTGGACAGTGTGCAGAGGAGATTCACCAGGATGGTGCTTGATATGAAAAGTCTCAGTTATGAGAAGAGGCCGGATAGTTTGTTTTCCTTGGACCAGAGGAGATTGAGGGGAGATATGATGGTGGTCTACAAGATTATGAGAGGCAGAGATAGAGTAAGTTGTGAGAATCTCTTCACCATGGCAGATGTGTCGAAGACCAGAGGTCATACGTTTAAGGTGAGGAGCAAATTATTTGGAGGCGATCTGAGGAAAAAAAAATTTCAGCCAGAGGGTGGTAGATATCTGGAACCTGAGATGATATTGGAGGCAGGTACTTTTGCAACATTTAGGAAACATGTGGATGAGTACTTAAAATGCCAGGGCAAAGTACAAGGGAGACGACAGCACCAGATATTGCCTGCCTGGTTGAAAGCAGACATATGGGTCAGTGAAGTGACTGTGGCCGAGATGCCCAGCAATGCCGCAAGTTGCAAGTCTAAGTGTCATCATCTTCTCTCTCTGCTACCATGGTGGTGTCATCAGCGAACTTGTAGACGGATGTTGGACAAAATTTGGCCACACAGTCATGAGTGTACAGGGTGTATAGTAAAGGGGTGAGTACACATCCTTGCGGGGTACCAGTGTTAAGGATTGTTGTGGAGTTGCAGAGGATGGAGTGGAGACCTAGGTCTTGGAATTTGGAGATAATAGGAACTGCAGATGCTGTAGAATCCAAGATAACAAGATGTAGAGCTGGATGAACACAGTAGGCCAAGCAGCATCATAGGAGCAGGAAAGCTTGATGTTTTGGGCCGAGACCCTTCATCAGAAATGGGGGAGGGGAAGAGGGTTCTGAAATAAATAGGGAGACCGGGGCGGGGGGGCAGCGGATAGAAGATGGATAGAGGAGAGGATAGGTGGAGAGGAGACAGACAAGTCAAAGAGGCAGGGATGGAGCCAGTAAAGGTGAGTGTAGGTGGGGAGGTAGGGAGGAGATAGGTCAGTCAAGGGGGCGGGATGAGGATAGTAGACAGGAGATGGGGGTGTGGCTTGAGGTGAGAGGAGGGAATAGGTGAGAGGAAGAACAGGTTAGGGAGGAGGAGATGAGCTGGGCTGGTTTTGGGATGCAGTTGGGGGAGGAGAGATTTTGAAGCTTGTGAAATCCACATTGATGCCATTGGGCTGCAGGGTTCCCAGGCTGAATATGATTTGCTGTTCCTGCAGCCTTCGGGTGGCATCATTGTGGCATTGCAGGAGGCCCAGGATGGACATGTCGTCTGAGGAATGGGAGGGGAGTTGAAATAGTTCGCGACTGGGAGGTGCAGTTGTTTATTGCGAACCGAGCGCAGGTGTTCTGCAAAGCAGTCCCCAAGCCTCCGCTTGGTTTCCCCGATGTAGAGGAGGCCACAACGGGTACAGCGGATGCAGTATACCACATTAGCAGATGTGCAGGTGAACATCTGCTTGATGTGGAAAGTCTTCTTGGAGCCTGGTATTGGGGTGAGGGAGGAGGTGTAGCACTTCCTGCGGTTGCAGGGAAAAGTGCCGGGTGTGGTGGGGCTGGAGGGGAGTGTGGAGTGGACAAGGGAGTCACGGATAGAGTGGTCCTGTCCGGAAAGCAGACAAGGGTGGGGAGGGAAAAATGTCTTTGGTGGTGGGGTCGGATTGCAGATGGCGGAAGTGTCGGAGGATGATGTGTTGGATCCGGAGGTGGGTGGGGTGGTACGTGAGGATGAGGGGGATTCTTTGTTGGTTGTTATTGCGGGGACGGGGTGTGAGGGATGAGTTGCGGGAAATGCGGGAGACACGGTAGGGGCGTTCTTGACCACTGTGGGGGGGAAGTTGCAGTCCTTGAAGAATGAGGACATCTGAGATGTACGGGAGTGGAATGTCTCATCCTGGGAGCAGATGCGGCAGAGGCGAAGGAATTGGGAATAGGGGATGGCATTTTTGCAGGAAGGTAGGTGGGAGGAGGTGTATTCTAGGTAGCTGTGGGAGTCGGTGGGCTTGAAATGGGTATTGGTTTCTAGGTGGTTACCCGAGATGGAGACAGAGAGGTCCAGGAAGGAGAGAGAGGTATTAGAGATGGTCCAGGTGAACTTAGGGTTGGGGTGGAAGGTGTTGGTGAAGTGAATGAACTGTTCGAGCTCCTCGTGGGAGCATGAGGCGGCACTGATACAGTCATCAATGTAACGGAGGAAGAGGTGGGGTTTAGTTCCCGAGTAGGTACGGAAAAGGGATTGTTCCACGTAACCTACAAAGAGGCAGGCATAGGTTGGGCCCATGCGGGTACCCATGGCTACCTCCTTTGTCTGTAGGAAATGGGAGGAATTGAAAGAGAAGTTGTTGAGGGTGAGAACGAGTTCGGCTGAGCGGATGAGGGTGTCAGTGGAGGGCGTGGTCAGGCCTGCGGGACAGGAAGAAGCGGAGGGCCTTTAGGACATCAGCATGGGGAATGCAGGTGTATAGGGACTGGACATCCATAGTAAAAATGAGGTGTTGGGGACCGGGGAATTGGAAGTTCTGGAGGAGGTGGAGGGCATGGGTGGTGTCACGGACGTAAGTAGGGAGTTCCTGGACCAAGGGGGAGAAAATGGAGTCGAGATAGGTGGAGATAAGTTCGGTGGGGCAGGAGCAGGCGGAGACAATGGGTCGACCAGGGCATTCAGGTTTGTGGATTTTGAGAAAGAGATAGAAGCGGGCGGTGCGGTGTTGGGGAACGATGAGTTTGGAGGCTGTGGGTGGGAGGTCACCTGAGGTGATGAGGTTGTGGATGGTTTAGGAGATGATGGTTTGGTGCTCGGGGGTGGGGTCATGATCCAGGGGGCGGTAGGAGGAGGTGTCGGAGAGTTGGCGCCTGGCCTCAGCGATGTGGAGGTCAGTGCGTCATACTACAACTGCGCATCCCTTGTCCGCGGATTTTGTGGTGAGGTTGGGATTGGAGCGGAGGGAGCGGAGGGCTGCATGTTCTGCGGGGGAGAGGTTGCAATAGGTGAGAGGGGTGGAGAGGTTGAGGCGATTGATGTCTTGACGGCAGTTGGAGATGAAAAGATCGAGGGAGGGTAGGAGGCCTTGGGGTGGTGTCCAGGAGCAGGGCTTGTGTTGGAGGCAGGAGAAGGGGTCAGTAGAGGGATGGTTAACCTCACGGTTAAATAAGTAAGCGCCGAAGCAGAGGCAGCGGAAAAACTACTCAATGTCCAAGTGTGACCGGTATTCGTTGATATGTGGGTGGAGGAGGACAAAGGTGAGCCCTTTACTGAGGACTGACCGTTCGTCCTCAGTAAGGTGGAGGTCTGGGGGAATGGTGAACACTCAGCAGGGCCCAGTGTTGCTGTCTCTCTGGAGCTGCTGGCTGTGGAGGCGTTGGGCGGAGTTACGTCGGCATTGGCAGTGGTCTGCTCCCTCTGTCACTTTACAGACATCAAATTCCAATGTCCTTCATTCCAATCCATAAATATTCTACCTAACTTCACAACAAGAGTAACTTGGAAAACCTAACAGACTTGATACAGCAACTTAACTAATTAAGTGTTCCACCTAGTCAAAAGAGAGATATTTCAGAGAAATTCAAAGAAATCTTCTACTGAAGCTTGCAAAACTTCTGGTACTCAAAACAACTTGCGACTGATTCAGCGAAAAAAGGCTAGAAATAAACCTGAACTGGGAGAACAGGTCACTCCCCTTCCATTATTAAAATGTTACTCCCTAGACTCTTCATCACTTCTGCCTTTACAACTTCTCTTCAAAAAAAACAAGACGAATCAGGGATGGTATCACAGCTGCAGAAAGGGAGGTCGTGGAGGAGGGTTTCTCCACTGAGTCAGTATGGGTGGAAGTCAGAAACAGGAAAGGAGCAGTCACTTTATTGGGAGTTTTCTATAGACCCGCCCATTTGCAACAGAGACACTGAGGAGCAGATTGGGAGACCGATTTTGGAAAGGTGCAGAGGTAATAGGGTTGTTGTCATGGGCGACTTCAACTTCCCTAATATTGACTGGAACCTCCTAAGTGCAGATAGTTTGGACGGGGCAGATTTTGTCAGGTGTGTTCAGGAAGGATTTCTGACTCAATATGTAGATAGGCCGACTAGAGGAGAGGCCATATTGGATTTGGTGCTTAGCAACAAACCACGTCAGGTGTCAGATCTCTTGGTGGGAGAGCATTTCAGTGATAGTGATCACAGCTCCCTGACCTTTACTATAGTCATGAAGAGGGATAGGGTCAGATGGTATGGGAAAGTAGTTAATTGGGGGAGGGGGAATTACAATGCTATTTGGCAAGAACTACGGAGCGCCAAATGGGATCAGATGCTCTCAGGGAAATGTACGAACTGTGGAGGTTGTTTAGGGAGCAGTTGCTACAGGTACTGGGTAGGTTTGTCCCACTGAAGCAAGGAAAGGATGATAAGGTGAAGGAACCTTGGATGACAAGACATGTTGAACACCTAGTCAAAAGGAAGAAGGAAGCTTAAGGCTGAGGAAGCAAGGATCAGACAGGTCTCTAGAAGTCTACAAGGTAGCCAGGAAGGAACTGAAGAATGGACTTAGGAGAGCGAGAAGGGGCTATGAGAAAACCTTGGTGGGTAGGATCAAGGAAAATCCCAAGGGGTTCTATACTTGTGTGAAGAACAAGAGGATGGCCAGAGTGAGGGTAGGGCCAATCAGGGATAGTGGAGGGAACTTGTGTCTGGAGTTGGAGGAGGTAGGAGAAGTCCTTAAAGAATACTTTGTTTCAGTAGTCAACAGTGAGAGGGACATTGACATTTGTGAGGACAGCAGGAAACAGGCAGATATGTTCGAACAGGTTGATGATAGGAAGGAGGATGTGCTAGAAATTTTGAAAAACATGAGGATAGACAAGTCCCCCAGGCCAGATGGGCTATACTCAAGGTTACTACGGGAAGTGAGGGAAGAGATTGCTGCCCCTTTGGCAATGAACTTTGCATCCTCACTGTCGACTGGAGTAGTACCCAATGATTGGAGGGTGGCAAATGTCATTCCCTTGTTCAAGAAAGGGAATAGTGATAATCCTGGAAATTACAGACCGGTCAGTCTTACTTCTGTGGTGGGCAATTTATTGGAGAGGATTCTGAGAGATAGTATTTATGATTATTTGGAAAAGCACAGTTTGATTAGAAATAGTCAGCATGGCTTTGTGAGGGGCAGGTCATGCCTCGCAAGCCTTATTGAATTCTTTGAGGATGTGACAAAATACATTGATGAAGGCAGAGCAGTGGATGTGGTGTATATGGATTTTAGCAAGGCATTTGATAAAGTTCAACATGGCAGGCTCATTCAGAAAGTAAGGAGGCATGGATTCAGGGAAATTTGGCTGTCCGGATACAAAACTCGTTGTCCAATAGAAGACAGAGGGTGGTAGTAGATGGAAAGTATTCAGCCTGGAGCTCGGTGACCAGTGGTGTTCCGCAGGGATCTGTTCTGGGACCTCTGCTGTTTGTGATCTTTATAAATGACTTGGATGAGGAAGTGGAAGGGTGGGTTAGTAAGTTTGCCAATGACACGAAGGTTGGTGGAGTTGTGGACAGCGTGGAGGGCTGTTGTAGGTTGCAACGGGACATTGACAGGATGCAGAGCTGTGCAAAGAAGTGGCAGATGGAATTTAACCCAGGAAAGTGTGAAGGTTGAATTTGAATGTGGAAGACAGGGTTAATGGTAGGATTCTTGGCAGTGTGCAGGACCAGAAGGATCTTGGGGTCCACATCCATAGATCCCTCAAAGTTGCTACACAAGTTGACAGGGTTGTAAAGAAGTCGTATGGTGTGTTGGCTTTCATTGGCAGGGCAATTGAGTTTAAGAGCCGTGAGGTTATGCTGCAGCTCTATAAAACTCTGGTTAGACCACACTTGGAATATTGTGTTCAGCTCTGCTCACCTCATTATAGTAAAGATGCGGAAGCTTTAGAGAGGGTGCAGAGGAGATTTACCAGGATGTTGCCTGGGCTGGAGGGCAGGTCTTATGAGGAAAGGTTGAGGGAGCTAGGGCTTTTCTCATTGGAGCAAAGATGGATGAGAGGTGACCTGATAATGGTTTACAAGATGATGAGAGGCATGGATAGAGTGGATAGTCAGAGACTTTTTCCCAGGGTGAAAATGACTATAACAAGAGGGCATAATTTTAAGGTGATTGGAGGAAGGTATAGGGGAGATGTCAGAGGTAGGTTCTTTACACAGAGAGTGGTGGGTGTGTAGAATGCGCTGCCGGCAGTGGTAGCGGAGTCGGATACTTTAGAGACTTTTAAGTGACTCATGGATAGGCACATGGAGGATAGTAAAATGTAGGGTATGCAGGGTAGGTTGATCTTAGTAGGATAATAGGTCAGCATAACATCGTGGGTCGAAGGGCCTGTACTGTACTGTACTGTTCTTAGTTCTTTGTTCTATGTTCTTTGTTCTATGTTCTATGTAAAATAATCTTTTTAAAGTGACAGCATTGTCACACCGCCCCCTTAAAAAATGAACCACCATTTCTGAAGAAGGGTCTAGGCCCAAAACATCAGCTTTCCTGCTCCTCTGATGCTGCTTGGTCTGCTGTATTCATCCAGCTCTACACCTTGTTATCATCAATATACAAAGACGGCTTCATTTTAAACCCCTTAGTCTTACTCTATTGGTACTCTCAATACACATACACTGCAGTGACTCTAAGCATGCAAACATTTACGACTACATTCTATTTCAGTCCGTTTACTCCTGTCACCGAATGCTTATGTCTGTCTTCATCCAAATTGCGACTATGTGTTGGCAATGACATTTTCTCGTCCTGCCACATGTATAATTTTCAAATTGAATGTCTGCAGTAATAAGCTCCATCTAAATTATCTGGAATTTTTGTCCTTAAATTTCTCTCAAATCTTTAA
Organism: Ginglymostoma cirratum; assembly: GCA_024137785.1. NCBI lineage: Eukaryota > Metazoa > Chordata > Chondrichthyes > Orectolobiformes > Ginglymostomatidae > Ginglymostoma > Ginglymostoma cirratum. The sequence continues at coordinate 3,018,774 of JAHRHZ010000279.1, read as the reverse complement.
TGGGTTACTATCTGTATATACAATTGTCTGAGACACTTTACTGGTAATATAAATGTTGAAATGTTTTAACACCAGCACCAAGCTCAAGGCATCCTTCTCAATCATGGATTATTTCTGTTGATGAATATTCAATTTCCGGAAAAATACCCAACAGGTCTTTCTACCTCTCATCATCTTCTTGTAAGAATACAGCACTGACACCCATATCACTTGCATCGATAGCCACCTTGAATGGTTTAAGGTGTGGCTAATACTGGGGCAGTGGCTAACACAGTTTTCAGGCTGTCAAATGCCTTCTGACAGTCTGCAGTCCACTGAAAGTTTTTGCACTTCTTCAATAAGTCAGTCAGTGGAGCAACCACACTGCTAAAATTTGATCCAAATTTCTGATAAATCCCACTCAATCCCAGGAATCGTAGTACTGCTCTCTTCGTTGATGGAATGGGAAACTCGCTAATAGCCCTTACTTTCACATTCCATGGGGCCAGCTGTCCATGTCCAATAACATGGCCCAAAAATGTGACTTGGACTTTGGCGAATTCACTCTTAACCAGGTTTATCACCAATTTGCCTCCTGAAGTCAATTGAATAATTCTGATAAATGCTACCAATGTTCATTCCATGTCTGACTAAAAATTACCAGGTCGTCAATGTATATCACACAATTGGGTAATCCAGAAATGAGTTTATTGGTTAATTTTTGAAATGTGGTTGGCACATTTTTCTTAACAAATGGCATGACTTTAAATTGGTACAGCCCATTTGATGTTACGAAAGCTGAAATTACCTTCACTCTTTCGGATAAAAGTACCTGCCAGTATCCTCAGAGTAAGTCCAATTTAGAAATGTAATTTGCTTGCCCTACCTTTGCAATACAGTTTTCCAAACTTATAAACGGATATGCATCAGACTTTGTAACTGCATTGACTTTGTGATAGTCTACATATAATCCATTGGGTACCATCTGGTTTTGGGACCATTACTCAGTCACTGCAACTCACTTTGATTATGTTGACTTGGAGCATGCGTGCAATCTTTTTTTTAACCCCGTGCCAACTTTAGAGGGTAAGGTCTATAAGGATGTTGCTTAACTGAAACAGCATTTCCGATATCTACATCATGCATAAATAAGTTAGTACTTTCCAGCTTATTCCCACATCTCCCATGCAACAGTAATAACTCTTTCAGGTCATTTTGATTTTCCTCTGTAAGGTAACTCAATAATTTATCCCAATTTTTGAGAACTTCCTCATTGTCTAATTTAATTTGAGGAATGTCCAATTCAGAATCTTCTGAACTTGATTCTCCATTCTGTGTTGTAACCAGTAACACATTCTCCTTTTGCTTTCCTTCCCTATCAAAATACCTATTGAGCATATTCACAGAACATAGTCTGTGAGATTCCTTTCTATCTGGAGTCCTTATCAAGTAATTCACTTCACTCAATCACGTTTTGATTTGATAAGGTCCGCTAAAACTCGCTTTTAAAGGTTCACCTATCACTGGAAGTAACACTAACACTTTATCTCCGTCGGCAAAATTGCAAGTTGTTGATTTCTAGTCTGCTTCCTGTTTAAACACATGCTGTGCTACTCTAAGTGCTGCTAGCCAACTCCCCTGCTCTATTTAATCATTCCATGGTGGGTCGAGTTGTGGACAGTGCGGAGGGCTGTTCTAGGTTACAAAGGGACATTGACAGGATGCAGAGATGGGCTGAGGAGTGGCAGATGGAGTTTAACCCTGAAAAGTGTGAGGTGGTTCATTTTGGAAGGACAAACTTGAAAGCAGAATACAGGGTTAACGAAAAGATTCCTAGCAGTGTGGAGAAGCATAGGGATCTTGGGGGTTCATGTCCACAGCTCCCTGAAAGCTGCCACCCAGGTGGATGGAGTTGTTAAGAAGGCATATGGTGTGTTAGCTTTCATTAATAGAGGGATTGAGTTCAAGAGCCGTGAAGTTATGTTCCAGCTATACAAAAGCCTGGTTCGGCCACATCTGGAGTATTGTATCCAGTTCTGGTCACCTCATTACAGGAAAGATGTGGAAGCATTGGAAAAGGTGCAGAGGAGATTTACCAGGATGTTGCCAGGAATGGAGGGAAGGTCTTACGAGGAAAGATGAGAGAGCTAGGGCTTTTCTCTTTGGGGTGGCACAATGGCACAGTAGTTAGCACTGCTGCCTCACAGCACCGGGGACCTGGGTTTGATTCCAGCCTCAGGCGACTGTCTGTGAGGAGTTTGCACATTCTTCCCATGTCTGTGTGGGTTTCCTCTGGGTGCTCTTGTTTCCTCCCATAGTCCAAAGATGTGCAGGTTAGGTGGATTGGCCATGATAAATTGCCCATAGTGTTCAGGGAGGTGTAGGTAAGGTGGGTTATAGGGGGATGGGTCTGGGGGGGATGCTCTGAGGTTCGGTGTGGATTTGTTGGGCTGAACGGCCTGTTTCCACATTGTAGGGATTCTATGAACAACAAAGGATGAGAGGTGACTTCATGGACGTGTACAAAATGATCAGAGGTATAGATAGAGTGGACAGCCAGAGACTTTTTCCTAGGGTGGATGTAGCTATTACGAGGGGGCATAGTTTTAAAGTGAGTAGAGGTAGATATAGGGGAGATGTCAGAGGTAGGTTCTTTACTCAGAGAGTGGTTGGGATGTGGAATGCATTGCCGGAGAGGGTAGTGGAGTCGGCCTCATTAGGGGCATTTAAGCTGCTATTAGATAGGCATATGGATGATAGTATAAGTTAGGGGTGGAGGTTAGATAGACCTTAGGTTTAGGGTAAATTTTTGGCACAGCATCGTGGGCCAAAGGGCCTGTGCTGTACTGTTCTATGTTCTATGTTCCGTAAAATTTGACATAGTCCAAATATGTGGTCCCTGAACTCTGACTCACCAATTTCCCCTTAATTAACTTTAGTGGTCCTCTCACCTCATGCCCAAAAGCTAATTCAAATGGACTGAATTTGGTTGATGCATTTGGTGCGTCCTTAATAACAAAAAGTACAAACAGAATTCTTTATCACAATCATCTGGATAGTCTTGACTATAAACCCTTAACATTGTCTTTAAAGTTTGATGCCACTTTTCTAGCGCTCCCTATGATTCTGGATGGTATGCAGTGTATTTGAACTGTTTTATTCCTAAAGCTATCCTAACTTGCCTGAATAATTTTGATGTAAAATTTGACCCTTGATCTGATTGTTTAGCCACCATCTCAAATGAGATGTAAAAGGCTTCTACATCCTTCTCATCAAATTTAGGCAATGCTTGGATATATTTAACAGATCCCCACCAGGCATTTGGCTACGATGGGTTTGCTCATCCTCACTAACCTCCGCACTATGTCTACCTTCCACCTTCACCTCCATCCTTTAAGTCAACTTTCCTGTCTAATTGCCAACTCTTGAAGTTCAAACTCTCTCTCTTTCTGCTTTTCTCTTTCTCTTTCTCTCTTGATTCTACTAGGGCCTTCCTCCCCTTTTTGTTCTACCAGAGCGATTCTTTTTCTTTTGTTCTACCAGGGCAATTCTTTCCTTTTCTCTTTCCTCTTCTTTTAACTGTAATTCAAACTGTTTCAGTTCCCTTTCATGTTCAAGTTGCTTAATCTTCAATTGAATTCTATCCATTTCCAAAGATTCTGATGGCATTTCCAGCAAATTTAAATTTCAAACTGTTGCTGCAATTACCTTTCCTTTTCTCACAAACGGCAGACCCAACTTCAGCTTGTCCACCAATTCCAACAGCTTTCCCTGCTCACATTTTTGCAAAACCCCCAACTCACCTCTTCCACCCCCAGAGAAACCTTAGTGACTGAAAGAACCATTACTACACAAAGCACTGTTTAAACCAACCGAATTCAGCACCCAAAAAAAAGTCACTAACGCTTGCCACTCGCTGCCTTTCAATCTAGCAACCCTAAACCCAAATTGGAATTATAGAATTATTGTGACAAGTACCCCCATTCTGTTATGGACCAGGCCAGATCCCCTCAAAATATTTTAAGAACGTAGCCTAGACCCTATCTTTTACTTATTTTAAAGGCATATGTACAGTGGGTGTTCCAGGTGTGATGCAACTGGTCGAACCACTCGGCTTTAAGCAAAACAAAAGTTACTGAAACGCTCCAGTTGTAACACGCAAAAAGAAAGCAGAATTTAGAGTAACTTAACCATTGGAAAACCTAACCGACCCGATACAGAAACTTAATTAATTAAGTGTTCTAATATAGTACCATCCCATAATCACAACCCTTGGCAAAAAGGCAAATTCAAGCACAGATTCTTACAGGCAGGTGGGGACAACATCCAGAGAGAGAGATTTCGGAGAAAGTCAGAGGAATCCTTTACTGAAGCTTGCAATGCTCTGGTACTGAAAACATCTTGTGAGTGCTACAGCTAATAAAAAACTGAAAGAAACCTGAACTGGGAGAGATAGTAGGAACTGCAGATGCTGGAGAATCTGAGATAACAAGGTGTAGAGCTGGATGAACACAGCAGGCCAAACAGCATCAGAGGAGCAGGAAAGCTTGATGTTTCGGGCCTGAAGAAGGGTCTAGGCCCAAAATGACAGCTTTCCTGCTCCTCTGGTGCTGCTTGGACTGCTGTGTTCATCCAGCTCTACGCCTTGTTATCTCTGAACTGGGAGAACTGGCGACTCCCCTTCCATTGTCAAACTCTCTAGACTCTTCATCACCTCTGCCTTTACAACCTCTCTTCCAAAAAAAGTCCAGGATAAAATAACCTTTTTAAAGTGACAGCATCGTCACAGGAGGTAACAAGCAAGTTGGACAAAGAAGACCCAATGGATGTGATCTATTTGGATTTCCGACAAGGCTTTGACAAGGTGCTGCACAGAAGGCTACTAAATAAGAAAGAGTCCATGATGTTAGAGGCAAGGTACTGGCATAGATGGAGGATTGACTGACTGGCAGAGGTAGAGAGTAGGGATAAAGGGGTCTTTTTCAGGATGATAGCTGGTGACTAGTGGAGTTCCGCAGTGGTCATGTTGGGAGCACAACTATTCATGTAATACATTAAAGAACTGGATGAAGGAACAAATGAAATTGTTGCTACATTTGCAGATGACACAAAGATAGGTAGAGGGCTAGGCCATGTTGGGGAAGCAGGAGAGCTGCAAAGGACTTGGATATGCTAGGTGAGTGGACAAAGAAGAGGCAGATCTAATATAATTGTGCTAAAGTGTGAGGTTTTACATTTTGATGAGAACAGTGGAGATGTAGACTATTTTCTAAACAGGGAAGGGCTTTGGAAATCTGAAGCGCAAAGGGGCTTGGAAGTTCTAGTTTATGATTCTCTTTGGGTTGACATGTAGGTTGAGTTGGCTGTTAGGAAGGCAAATGCAATGTAAGCATTCATTTCAAGAGGGCTAGAATAAAAGAGCAGAGATGTGCTGCTGAGGTTCTATAAGGCTTTGGTCAGACCGCATTTGGAATATTGTGAACAGTTTTCGGCCCACATATCTAAGGAATGATGTGTTTGCATGGCGGGAGTCCAGAGGAGGTTTATAAGAATGGTCCCTTGTCACATGAGGAGTAATTTGACGGGCTTATTGTAGTCATGTGTACCTAAGGTAGATCATGGAAAACAAGGGCATTCAGATCATAAGGTACTTACACAGAGTGAGGCTTATAGGTTACACTGCACTGGAGGTCTAATAATGGCAGGGAAGAAGCTGTTCTTGAACCTGTTGGTGGGTGCATATGTTCAAGTTTCTGTATCTTCTGCCTGAAGGAAGAGATTGTAGGTGAGCATTACTGGGGTGGGAGGGGTCTTTGACGATGTTGGCAGCCTTTCCGTGGCAGTGAGCCATGTAAGTGGAGTCCATGGAGGGAAGGCTGGCTTCCGTGATGGTCTTGGCTGTGCACAGAACCTTCTGGAGTTTCTTTTGGTCCTGGGAAGAGCAGTTTCACCTGGATAGTATGTTTTCTGTGGTGCATCTGTAAAAGTTGGTGAGTTTTTGAGGCTTCTGGTCTGTACTCAATGGAGTTTATAAGAATGAGGGGGGACCTGATTGAAGCTTACAGGATACTGAGATGCCTGGATAGTGTGGATGTGGAGATGTTTCCACTAGTAGGAGAGATAGAATCTGAGGGCACAGCCTCTGGGTGAGGAGACAACCCTTTTGAACTGAGATGTAGAAGAATATCTTCAGCCAGAGGGCGGTGAGTTTGTGGAACTCATTGCTGCCGAGGATTGTAGAGGTCAAGTCATTATGTGTATTTAAGACAGAGATAGATAGGTTCATGATCACTGAGGGGATCAAAGTTTATAGGGAGAAGGCATTAGAATGGAGTTGAGAAACATACCAGCCATGATCGAATAGCAGGTCAGGCCCAATGGGCTGAAGAGCCTAATTCTGCTCCTATATCTTATGGTATTATTGTCTTATAGTATCCAAGGAGTTGTGAATGGTATGGAGTATTATGCAATCATCAGCAAACATCCCTATTTCTGACTTTATAAGACTTTAAGAAATAGGAGCAGGAGTGGACTGCTTGGTCTCTCAAGTCTGCTCCACCACTCTCATCCACTTTTCTGCCTTTTCCCTTCACTTTTCATTCTGAAGGCCCGTTGCTAATGGTGTTCCATAGGGATCCATTCTGGGACGTCTGCTATTTGTGATATATATAAATGACTTATATGAAAATGTAGATGGGGGTTTAGTAAGTTTGCAGCTGATACGAAGATTGGTGGACTTATGGAAAGTATGGGAGGTTGTCCCAATCAAATGTTTGATTCCCGTTCAATATAGACAAGGACTCTGCTCCCACAGTTCTCTGCAGCAAGGAGTTCCAAAGACTCGTAACCCTGTGAGAGAAGAAAATCCTCCTTGTGTCAGTCTTAAATTGGCACCTCTTTCTTCTGAAGCAATGCCATCTGGTCTTCTACTTTCCCATGAGCGGAGACATCTCTCAGTATTTACCCTGCCAATTCCCTTAAGAATCTGAAATGTTTCAATGAGATTACTCTCATTCTTCTAAATTCCAATGTGTAGGATCCCAACCTGTTTAGCCTTTGGTGATAAGACAATCCTTTCAAGATGGGGATCATCCTCGTGAACCTTCTCTGAACAGCCTACAATGAAATGATATTTTTCCTCAAATAAGGTGAATAAAATTGCTCACAGTACTCCAGATGTGGTCTCACCAGCACCTTATACAGCTCAGCAAGACTTCCATATTCTTATACTCCAACACCCTTGAAATAAGGGCCAGCATTCCATTAGCCTTCCTGATTGCCTGCTGCACCTGTGTACTAGCTTTCTGTGTTTTGCGCAAATATACCAACAAGTAATGCAATTTTAGAACATAGAACATAAAACTGTACAGCATAGGAACAGGCCCTTTGGCCCACTTTGTTATGCCAAAAATGATGCCAAATGAAACAGATCCCTTCTGTCTGCCCGTGTTTCAAATCCCTCCATTTTTTGCATATTCATGTACTTATCTAAAAGTCCTATAAATGCCCTTATTGTATCTGCCTCCTCCACCACCACCACCCCTGGAGGTGCATTCCAGACTCCTACCACTCAAAAAATTGCCCCTCATATCTCTTTGAATTTTCCCCCTCACCTTAAATGCATGCCCCCTAGTATTAGACCTTTTCAACTCTGGGGAAAAGATTCTTACCGTCAACCCTTTCTATGCATCTCATAATTTTATAAACTTCTATCAAGTCTCCCCTCAGCCTCCGCTGCTCAAGAGAAAACAACCTGAGTTTTTCTAGTCTCTCCTTATAGCTCATACCCCTTGATCCAGGCAGAATCCTGGTAAACTTCTGCACCCTCTCTAAAGCTTCCACATCCTCCGTGTAATGTGGCAACCAGAATTGAAAGCAATACTAACCAAAGTCTCATTAAGCTGCTACATGACATCGTGAGGAATACAGCAGGCCAGGCAGCATCAGAGGAGCAGGAAAGTTGACGTTTTGGGTCTGGATCCTTCTTCAGAAATGACATGACATCCTGACTCTTGTACTCAATTCCCCGACCATAAAGACAAGAATGGCATATGTCGTCTTTACCACCCTAACTACATTTATGGCCACTTTCAGGGAGCTATGGCACTTGAAGCCAAAGATTCTTTTGTACACCAATGCTGTTCAGAGTCCTACTATTAACTGTATACTTTTCCTTAACATTTGCTCCCAAAGTGCAGCACCTCAGACTTGCCCAGATTAAAATCCATCTGCCATTTCTCTGCCCAATATCTGCAACTGATCTATACCCAGCTGTGTCCTTTGACAACCTCCCATACTTTCCATAAGTCCACCGATCTTCGTATCAGCTGCAAACTTACAAAAGCCCCATCTACATTTTCATATTAGTCATTTATATATATCACAAATAGCAGACGTCCCAGTACGGATCCCTATGGAACACCATTAACAACGGGCCTTCAGAATGAAAAATACCCTTCCAACATTACCCTCTGTCTACAGTGAGCAAGCTACTTCTGAATCCACATGGCCAAGTCACTGTGGATCCCATGCATCTTAATCTTCTGTATGAGCCTATCATGAGAGATCTTGTCAAAAACCTTACTAAAATCCATATAAACAACATCCACTGCTCTACCCTCATCGATAACCTTCATCACCTCCTCAAAAAACTCAATCAAGTTGGTAAAGTATGACCTGACCAGCACAAAGCCATGCTGACTGTCCCTAATTAGGCCATGCTCCTCCAAATGTGCGTAAATCCTATCCCTAAGAATTCTCTCCAATAGCTTCCCAACCACTGATGTGAGACTTTCCTGGATTATCCCAATTACCCTTCCTGAACAGAGGAACAATGTTCACTACTTATACCATAAGACACAGGAGCAGAAATTAGGCCATTCAGTCCATTGAGTCTGCTCTGCCACTCAATCATGGATGATAAGTTTCTCAATCCCATTCTCCTGCTTTCTTTCCGTAACCCTTGACCCCCTTGACAATCAAGAACCTAGCTGTCTTTGTCTTAAGCATACTCAATGGCTTGCCCTCCACAGCCTTTTGTGACAGTGAATTCCATAGATTCACCACTCTCTGGCTAAAGAAGTTTCTCCTTACCTCTGTTCTAAAAGATCTTCCCTTTACTGTAAGGCTGTGCCCTCAGGTCCTAGTCTCTCCTACCAATGGAAACATCTTCCCAACATCCATTCTGCCCAGGCCACTCAGTATTCTGTGTCAATTAGATATCCTCCCCTCTTTCTGAACTCCATTGGGTACAGACCCAGTGTCCTCAAATGTTCCTCATATGTTAAGCTTTTCATTCCTGGGACCATTCTCGTGAACTTCCTTTGAACCCGCTCCACAGCCAGTATGTCTTTCCTGAGATATGGGGCCCAAAACTGTACGCAATACTCCAAATTGGCCTGACCTGAGCCATATTGAGGCTCAGAATTACATCCCTGCTTTAATATTCAAGTCCTCTCAAAATAAATGCCAAAGTTGCATTTGCCTTCTTAACCACAGACTCAACCTGCAAGTTTACCTTGAGAGAATCCTGGACCAGGACTCCCAAGTCTCTTTGCACTTCAGACTTCTGAATTTTCTCCCCATTTAGAAAATAGTCCATGCTTTTATTCTTCTTACCAAAGTGCATGACCTCAAACTTTCCCACGTTGTACTCCATCTGCCACTTCTTTGCCCACTCTCCTGATCTGTCCAAATCCTTCTGTAGCCTGAGATAATAGGAACTATAGATGCTGGAGAATCCGAGATAACAAGGTGTGGAGCTGAATGAACACTGCAGGGCAAGCAGCATCATAGGAGCAGGAAAGCTTTCGAAACCCGGGCTGCTCTTATGATGCTGCTTGGCCTGCTGTGTTCATCCAGCTCCACACCTTGTTATCTCCTTCTGTAACCTTACCACATCCTCAATACTACCTGTCCCTCGACCTATCTTTGTATTGTCTGCAATAATAGCACTTCCCATTCAAATTAACGATAAAAGTAAGAGACCACAAGACATTGCCAATCCACTGGGACCTCTTCAGTGGCTAGTGAGGATACAAAATTTTGATCAAGGCCCCAGAAATCTCTTCTCTTGCCTCTCTCAATAACCGAGGGTAGATACCATCAGACCCTGGGGACTAACCTACCTTAATGCTCTCAAGAGATCCAACACCACTTCTTTCTTGACCTCAAAATGCCCTAGCATATTATCATGCTTCACACAAATCTCATTATCTTCCATTTCATTTTCCTGGGTGAATACTGATGCCAAGTACTCATTTAGAATCTCACCCACGTCCTCTGCCTCCAAGCACAAGTTCCCTCCTTTATCCTAAGGTGGTACTACCTTCTCCCTAGTTATCCTCTTGTTCTTAATGTATCTATAGAATTCTTTGGGATCCTCTTTACCCCAACTTGCCAAGGTCATTTCAGCATCCCTTCTTGCTCTCCTAATTCCCTGTTTAAGTACAAAAACAAAGTTGCTGGAAAAGCTCAGCAGGTCTGGCAACACCTGTGAAGGGAAAAAACAGAGTTAATGTTTCGGGTCCAGTGACCCTAAGAACTGATGGTGGCTGGGAAAATATCGGTTTATATGCAGAAAAAAGGGAGGGGGATGGGGTAGGGAATAAACAATAGGAGAGTGCCTAAAGAGAGAGAAGAGAAGTTGGACAGACAAAGAGTTGATAATGATCAGGCTTGGAGGGTGAATAGTTGTTTATGGGCACTATTAGTAACTAACAACATGGGGTATGTAATGGCAGACTATGTGGTAACAAGGCCTGGTGTGTGGGATATGGGGCGGGGACATGGGGGAGTTTAGACCCTAAAATTATTGAACTTGATATTGAGTTCATAGGGCTGCAGGCTCCCCGAGAGGAGAATGAGGTGTTGTTCTTCTAGCTTGCGTTGAGCTTCACTGGAACACTGCAACAAGCCAGAGACACAGATGTTGGTCAGGGAGCAGGGTGGTATGTTAAATTGGCAAGCAACAGATAGCTCAGGGTCTTTTTTGTGAGCAGAACATAGATGTTCTGCAACGCAGTTACCCAGTCTACGCTTTGTTTCCCCAGTGTAGAGGAGACCACATTGTGAGCAGTGAATGCAGTAGACTAGATTCTGGGAAGTGCAAGTGAAATGTTGCTTCACCTGAAAGGTATGTTTGGGCCCTTGGATACTGGGGAGGGAGGAGGTAAATGGGCAGGTGTTGCACCTTCGCCGGTTACAAGAAAGGTGCCATAGGGCTGTGGGGTGTTGTTGGGGGTGAAGGAAGAGTGGACCAGGGTGTCCCGGAGGGAATGGTCCCTGCGGAAGGCGGACAAGGGAGTGGAAGGGAATATGTGTCTGGTGGTGGCATCTTGCTGGAGTTGGCAGAAATGGCATCTGATCTTCTGGATGTGGATGCTGGTGGGATGGTGGGTAAAACGAAAGGAGTTGTGGTTTCCAAAATGCACTCACACGGAAAGCTCAGTCACCTGGCCAGGCCCATTAGTGACTAACTGTCCGTCCTCTAGTTGGACTATCCACATACTGTTTCAAGAAGCCCTCTTGGATGCCCTTAATAAATTCTGCCCTGTCTAACCCTCTTGCTGTAAGGGAGTCCCAGTCAATATTGGGGAAGTTAAAGTCACCCATTTTGACAACTCTTTTTTTAATTACACCTTTCCATAATCTGCCTATATATTTGTTCCTCAATCTCTCAGTGGCTGTTGGGGGCGTATAGTATAATCCAATCAGAGTAATTGTATCCTTCTTATTTTTGAGCTCTACCCATGTTGCCTCAGTGGATTAGCCCTCCAGTATGTCCTCACTGACTACAGATGTAACATTCTTCCTGATTAGTAATGAAACTGCCGCACCCCTTTTACCTTCCTCTCTATCTCATCTAAAACAACAAAACCCTGGAATGTTGAGCAGCCAGTCTTGTGCTTCTCTCATCCAAGTCTCTGTAATGGCCACAACATCATAGCCCCATGTACTGATCCAGGCTCCAAGCTCATCTGCCTTACTTATAGTACTCCTTGCGTTGAAATAAACATACTTCAGCCCATTAGTACCGCTGTGTTCCTCTAACGGTCTCTGCCTGTCCATGCCTTCTGACTTACTGGTACATGTACCTTCCCTCAATCCTTCCACTTGTGACCTGCTGCTCTGGTTCCCAGCCCCTACCCATATTGTTAGAAGTTCCCGAGTAGCACTGACAAACCTCCCTGCAAGGATATTGGTTCCCCTTCAGTTTAGGTGCAACCTCTCCCTCTTGTTTTGTGAAGGGTAAGTCGTGCCTCACAAACCAAATTGAGTTCTTTGAGAAGGTGACCAAACAGATGGATGAGGGTAAAGCAGTTGATGCGGTGTATATGGATTTCAGTAAAGCATTTGATAAGGTTCCCCACGGTAGGCTATTGAAGAAAATACGAAGGCATGGGATTGAGGGTGATTTAGCAGTTTGGATCAGAAATTGGCTAGCTGTAAGAAGACAGAGGGTGGTGGTTGATGGGAAATGTTCATCCTGGAATTCAGTTCCTAATGGTGTACCACAAGGATCTGTTTTGGGGCCACTGCTGTTTGTCATTTTTATAAATGACCTGGATGAGGGCATAGAAGGATGGGTTAGTAAATTTGCAGATGACACTAAAGTCGGTGGGGTTGTGGATAGTGCAGAAGGATGTTGCAGGTTACAGAGAGACATAGATAAGCTGCAGAGCTGGGCTGAGAGGTGGCAAATGGAGTTTAATGCGGAAAAGTGTGAGGTGATTCACTTTGGAAGGAGAAACAGGAATACAGAGTACAGGGCTAATGGTAAGATTCTTGGTAGTGTGGATGAGCAGAGAGATCTCGGTGTCCATGTGCATAGATCCCTGAAAGTTGCCGCTCAGGTTGATAGGGTTGTTAAGAAGGCATATGTATGTTAGGTTTTATTGGTAGAGGTATTGAGTTTCGGAGCCATGAGGCCATGTTGCAGCTGTACAAAACTCTGGTGCGGCCGCACTTGGAGTATTGCGTACAGTTCTGGTCGCCGCATAATAGGAAGGATGTGGAAGCATTGGAAAGGGTGCAGAGGAGATTTACCAGGATGTTGCCTGGTATGGAGGGAAGGTCTTATGAGGAAAGGCTGAGGGACTTGAGGCTGTTTTTGTTAGAGAGAGGAAGGTTAAAAGGTGACTTAATAGAGACATACAAGATGATCAGAGGATTAGATAGGGTGGACAGAGAGAGCCTTTTTCCTCGGATGGTGATGGCTAGCATGAGGGGACATAGCTTTAAATTGAGGGGCGATAGATATCGGACAGATGTCAGAGGTAGGTTCTTTACTCAGAGAGTAGTAAGGGCGTGGAATGCCCTGGCTGCAACAGTAGTAGACTCGCCAACTTTAAGGGCATTTAAATGGTCATTGGATAAACATATGGATGATGATGGAATAGTGTAGGTTAGATGGGCTTCAGATTGGTTTCACAGGTCGGCGCAACATCGAGGGCTGAAGGGCCTGTACTGCGCTGTAATGTTCTATGTTCTATGTTCTATGTACAGGTCACCCCTGCCCCAGAAGAGATCCCAATGATCCAAGAACCTGAAACCCTGCCCCCTGCATCAGCTCCTTAGCTACGCATTCGTCTATCCTATATTTCTCTTCCTAGCCTCACTTGCACATGGCACTGGTAGCAACCCAGAGATTACTACCCTTGAGGTCTTTCCTTTGAGCCTCTTTCCTAACCCCCTGTACTCATGAGGCAGTACCTCATCCCTCTTTCTACCTATGTTGTTAGTACCAATGTGTACCACAACTTTTGGCTGCTCACCCTCCCATTTCAGAATTTTATCCAATCACTCAGAGATGTGCTCGACCCTGGCACCAGACAGTCAACACACCATCCTGGAGTCTAGAACAAGGCCACAGAAATGCCTGTCTGTGCCCCTAATTAGTGAGTCTCTGACGACTATCACTTGCTTGGATCTTGCCTGACCCTGCTCTACAGAGAGCCAGTTGTGGTGCCACAGGCCTGGCTGCTGCTATTATACTCCCCTGAGCGGCTATCCCCCCCAACAGTATCCAAAATGATAATGCTGTTAGAGAGGGGAATAGCCACAGGAGACTCCTGTTCTATATGCCTGCCTGTCCTGGTGGTCACCCATCTACCTGACTGAACCTTTGGTGTGACCACCTCCCTGTAACTAGAGTCTATGACACTCTCTGCCCTTTGTATGCTCCTCAGTGTGTAAACCAAACAATGCGGTCCGTGAGGAGCTGCAGCCGTCAAACTTCCTGCAGATATAGTCATCAGTGACACTAGACTACTCCTTGATCTCCCACACCTGGCAGGAGGAGTACACCACTGCCCTAACTGCCATCTCTGCCTCTTTACACCAAGAAAGATAAAAGAATTTTACCTTGCCTTACTCACTGAAGCCCAATATTCACCTAAACCTGCACTTATACCAACTAGCTGCACTAACTGGTCACTTAAATTATAATGCAATCTTTACAAGCAGACCAAATATCCTCTTGGTTACAATAAACGTCCTAACAGTCTTGCTCAATCTCTCTCTTTTTTTTTGGTTAGAGGAGGAGAAGATGGAAACACTACAGTAATGTTACGTTAGGGTCTTACCATTCCTCACGCTGGGTTCTTCCTCACCACGCTGGGTTCTTCCTCACCACGCTGACCAGTCGTGGCGACTGCTGCGACTTCTCCCAGAATACACCTCACAGAAGCGAAGTGTCTCAGCCATCCTTTATTGGATATGCTCTGTTTTCTGCAGCTTTTCCCATTTACTGTTCTTTTATTCTCTCTCAAAATGAACAATTTCACATTTCCACACATTAGACTCCATTTGTCAACTTTTGCCAACTTATTCATCTTTTAAGCTTCCCTGATTGTTGATCCTGATGGAGGTGAACAGTTTTTTAAGTAGCAAGATGCATATACATGCTAATAGTGTTCTATCTTCCTGATGTCAAGAATTTGATTGCTGTCTGAGAAGGAGGACTTAAATGCAAGAGTTTTTTGCAAGAGTGAAATTCTGTCACCCAATTAAGATATCATGCTCGCTATTCTTCTTGCCATCTCAGTGAGGTGAAAGTCATACTCATAATTTTTACAACATGCAACAAACTAGTCTCAATACTGACTCAGAGATAGTAAGAACTGCCGATGCTGGAGTCCGAGATAACACAGTGTGGAGCTGGAGGAACACAACATCAGAGGAGCAGGAAAACTGACCTTTCGGGTCGGGACCCATTCCCTTGCTCCTCTGATTCTGCCTGGTCTGCTGTTTCCTCCAGCTCCACACTGTATAGTCTCAAAACTGTTGTATTGCCTTTACAACTTGCCTTTCTACTCACTTACTGCAGTACTACAGTGTCCAAGCAGTGATCCTTGTGGAGTCCCACTGGTTACAGGTCACTAACCCCTTAACTCCACTTTCTGTTTCCTGCCCATTAGCCAGCCCTCTCTCCATGCCAATATACTGCCTCCAAGACCATGGGGTCTTATCTTATGACTTAACCCTTGGTGAGGTATCTAGCCTTCTGGAAGTTCAGATTTTTTTTTAATATTCATTAACAGGATGAGGATGTCACTGGCTAGGCAGCATTTATTGCTCATCCCTAATTGCCCAGAGGGCAGTTTAGAGTCAACTACATTACTGTGGGTCTGGAGTCACATGTAGGCCAGGCCAGGTAAGGATGGCAGTTTCCTTCCCTAAAGGGCATTAGTTAACCAGATGGGTTTTTCCTGGCAATTGACAATGGATTCACGGTCATCATTAGATTCTTAATTCCAGGTATTTTATTGAATTCAAATTCCACCATCTGCCGTGGCGGGATTTGAACCCAGGTCCCTAGAACGTTATCCGGGTCTCTGGATTTACAGAGCAGCAATAATACCACTAGGCCATTGCAATACAGCCACTGATTCACCTGTCTATACTCTGGTTGAGACTACCTCAAAAATCTCTAATGAATTAGTTAGACATGGTTTCCTTTTCATGAAGTCATGCTGACTCTGCTTGATTAGACCATAATTTTCAAATGTATTGTTGTGACTCCCTAAACAGTAGATGCCAACATTTTTTGAATAATCATGTTAGGCTAAATCAAGTTATAGTTACCTGTTTTTTTGCCTCCCTCCTTTTTTGTAGCTATTTATTGTTGGCTGTAAGATCATACCCCACACACTGTATTTGTGCACTTAATTCATTTGTTTTGTTCTGAATACTAAGTGCATTTCAGGAAAAAGCCATTAATTTTCCTTTTTCACCATTTCTACCATGACCCTATATGTTGCCGTTTATTCTCTGTCCCTTCCTTTCCCACTTTGGCTCATTAGACAAACAGTTAAAACACAATGTTGCTAAAATCCATTTGCTTTAATGGCTACATTTACCCTCTCCCAGACTTTCCACAATTGCTACCTCTAAGCTATTAAATCATGCCTGATCCTGCCTAAGGCTGCTGAGGCTGATGGATTACCATTATGCAATTTTGTCAATAAATAGTCCAGGGAGACTAACACAATTGACTGTGGGACCCGCCTGATGCGGATGAACCAATTCAATGTAAAGTTAAGGTCAAGAAAAGATGGCTGGTATGGTGATTATAACAAGGTCAGCCAGCTGTAACTCATAGAATATGAGTTCTTTGATTGGAGCTGTTAATCTAATAAGGGAGACCTGGCTGAAATAGAAAGGTATCAGAGATATTGATCCCCTGGATGCTGGCGAGCCATTTCAAAATGCATTTTTTAAACTTCCTTGATTAAGAAGTTAATTGTGATAGAGAAGTTAAAGAATTTTTTAAGTAGTAAGATGCAAATACATGCTTATAAGTTTCTATCCGTCCAACGACAAGAGTTTGATTGCTATCTGAGAAGGAGGACCTAAATGCAAGGGTTTTACACAGTGGTGAAATTCTGTCACCCAATTAAGTTATCATACTCGCTATTAATCTTGCCACTTCAGTGAGGTGAAAGTGATGCTCACAGTTTTTGCAATACGCAACAAACTAGAATAGTAGAAAATCTCTGTCTGTCTTCTCAAATATTCTCTACATTCCTGCAATCCAGTTGTGTGATGTAACTGATGGGCCACCCATCAATTGCATATTGAATCAAGTATTCTGTTAGAACTTGTGTTTCACTAATATTGATATATCATATGTACTAATCTTATCATTTCTGGATTTTACCTTTTATTACTGTTTTCTGTGAAGGAAGCATACAGCATCCTGAATAAATATGGAATGGAGATTTCAAAGGAGGAAACGGAAGAAGTAGATACTCTGCGGTACTTTTTCAATAAATTACAAGTCAAAGCAGTGAGTATTGTACCTTTATGTTCAAATAATATGTTAGAAATAGTCGATGGAAAATCTATGGGAAATTTCATATTGAATAATATTATGAACTAATTACTAAATATATGCGAATCATTGTAATTCCTTAAGTTAAACAAAATTATTTGTGACTAGGTTTCTTAGTCTCAGTTGGATATTGAATTCTATCATGTTATGATCACTACTGATTTGGGGATTTTTACTTACTCTGAGGCCATTTATTAAACCTGCCTCATTACCCGTTACCAGATCCAAGATAGCATGTTCCCTGGTTGGCTCTATGACATTGCTCTCAGAAACTATCCCTCATGGACTCTGAATTTGTGGTCACAGCAATCCTTTCCAACTTGATTAACCCAAATCACCATGAAGATTAAAATCATCTTTCATTATTTCTCTCTGTATATCACTCAAAGTCATGAATAGCCTGAAGGCAGCCCCCTTTGGTCCTGAAAAGTGAAGCCAGTTGTCTCTAGCATCATTGGCACCAGTCTTCGGCCAATTCAATTCACTCCACATGATATCAAGACACAGTCGGAGACATTGGATACTGCAAAGGCCTGAACAACATTCCAGAATTCAGCAATAATGCTGAAGACTTGTGCTCCAGAACTTGACATGCCCCTAGCCAAGTTGTTCCAGTACAGGTACAACACCGGCATCTACCCAAGGATATAGAATCCTATCACAAATGAGTCCTATACAAACAAAACAGGACAAATGCACCCTGGCCAATTGCCACTTCAACAGTCTATTCTCGATCATCATTAAAGCATTGGAAGGTGTCATCAACAGTGCTATTGAGCTGCTCCTGCTCAGCAATAATTTGCTCACTAATGTCCAATTTGGGTTCTGCCAGGGCCAGTCAACTCTTGATTGAATTACAGCCTTGGTTCACTGACAGACAAAGAGCAGAATTCCAGAGGTGAGGTGAAAGTGATTGCCCTTGACATCAAGGTCTCATTTTTGGGACAGACCTATAATAAGGTCAGGAGTTGAATTGCCCCATAATGGAACCCACACTGTGTGTCAGATATTGCTGAATATGAGTCGCTTGATAGTATTGTCATGGGACCTACTAATGCTTTAATGATGATTGACAGGAGAATGCTAGGCAAGTTGGATTTGACTTGCTCTTTGTGTACGGGACATACTTGAGCAACATTATACATTTCTAGACAGATGCCTGTTTTGTAAATGTACTGGAACTGATTTGCTCTGTTGTCTCCTGCTGCTTACGCTGTTTGGCACACAAGTAGTCCTGTGTTGTAACTTCACCAGATTTACACCTCATTTTTGGGTAGGCACGGTGTTGTTCCTGCCATGCCATCTCACACTGTTCATTGAACCAGGGTTGATCCCTGGTTAGAAACTAGAGTGGAGGGGTATGCCAAGCCATGACATTACATATTTTGGCTGAAACCAGTTCTCCTGTTGTTGATGGTGCACATTGCCTCATGGGTCACCTATGTTGATTTCCTAGATCTATTTGAAATCAAGACAGTTTATCATTTCAGCAGCACCACACAACATTGTGGAGGGCATCCTCAATGTGGCGACAGGACTTTGTCTCCACAATGACATGTGGTGGTCCCTCCTATCAATATTGAAATGGACAGATGCATCCATGACAGGTAGATTGGTGGTGACAATGACAAAGAGATTTTTCTTCTTGTTGGTAAGAGTCTTAGAGTCATAGAGATGTGCAGCATGGAAACTGACCCTTCGTTCCAATTTGTCCATGCCGATCAGATATCCTAAATTAATTGAATCCCATTTGGCTCATATCCTTCTATACCTTTCCTATTCATGTACCCATCCAGATGGCTTTTAAATGGGGCAGCACAGTGGCCCAGTGGTTAGCACTGCTGCCTCACAGCGCCAGGGACCCAGGTTTGATTCCAGCCTTGGACAACAGTCTGTGTAGAGTTTGCACGTTCTCCCCGTGTCTGCGTGGGTTTCCTCCAGGTGCTTTGGTTTCCTCCCACAGTCCAAAGATGTACAGGGTAGGTAGTTTGGCCATGCTAAATTGCCCATAGTACCCAGGGATGTTTAGATTTCTTGGGTTAGACATGGGAAATCAAGGGTAGGGGAATGTATCTGGGTGGGATGCTCTTCAGAGGGGCGTTGTGGACCTGTTGGGCCACATGGCTTGTTTCCACACAGCAGGGATTCTATGAAATGCTGTAATTTTACCAGCTTCCCAACCACCACCTCTGGCAGCTCATTCCATACACGCACCATCCTCTGCGTGGAAAAAAAAATCACTTTTGCATCTTTTTCCCTTTCACCTTAAACCTATGTCCTCTAATTTTGAACTCTCCTAGCCTGGGGGAAAAACCTTGGCTATTCACCCTATCCATGCCCCTCATGATTTTATAAACCTCAGTAAGGTCACTCTTCAGCCTCCAACATTCCAAGGAAAATAGCCCCAGCCTATTCAGACTCTCCCTCTGGCTCAAATCCTCCAACCTTGGCAACATCCTTGTAAATCTTTTCCGAACTCTTTCAAGTTTCACAACATCCTTCCATAGCTGGGAGACAACTGCATGCACTGTTTTAATAGTGACGTAACCAATGTCCTGGACAGCCACAACATGACCTCCCAACTCCTATAGTCAATACACTGACCAATAAAGGCAAGTATACCAAATGCCTTCTTCATTGTCCTATTTACTTGCTATTTCACTTTCAAGGAACTGTGAACCTGCACCCCAAGGTCTCTTTGTTTGGCAGCATTCCTTAGGACCTTGCCTTTTTTAGTGTTTACGTTGATTTGCCTTTCCAAAATGCAGCACCTCACATTTATCTAAAATAAATTACATCACCATTCCTCAGCATATTTGCCCATCTGATCAAGGTCCCATTGTACTCTGAGGTAACCTTCTTCTCTATCCACTATACCACCAATTTTAGTGTCATCTGCAAACTTATTAATCATACCTCCTATATTCATATCTGAATCATTTACATAAATTACGAAAGGCAGTGGGCCGAGCACCGATCCATGTGGCACACCACTGATCACAGGCCTCCAGTTTGAAAACTCTCCACCACTACTCTCCCACATTTGATGGTTCCCTCACCATCTGACTAATAGGGCCAGTCCAGAAGCATTTGGTCAGTTTGATTAAAAGTGGTGTTACCAAGCCAGGGCAGTGGGGTTTATGGATTTTGGGAAGGAGATGGAAATGGGCAGTGCGGGTTTGGGGAACGATGAGGTTCGAGGCTGTGGGTGGGAGGCCACCTAAGGTGATGAGGTTATGTTTGGTGGATAGGGGTGGGGTCATAGTCGAAGGCCTCGAAACTGACGTCTATTTCAAGCCCACCGACTCCCACAGCTACCTGGACTACACCTCCTCTCACCCACCTTCCTGCAAAAATGCGAACCCTTACTCCCCATTCCTCTGCCTCCAGCGTGTATGCTCCCAAGATGGGGCATTCCACTCCCGAACATCTAGATGTCCTCCTATTTCAAGAACGTAACGTCCCCCCTCCAGTGATTGAAAATGCCCTCAACTGCATCTCTTGCATTTCCCACACTTCTTCCCTCACACCCCCTCCCAACAAAAATGAAGACAGAATCCCCCTGGTCCTCACATATCACCCCATCAACCTCCGCATTCAGCATATCATCTCCGCCACTTCTGCCGCCTACAATCTGGCCTCACCACCAAAGAAATATTTCCCTCCCCACCCCTATCTGCCTTTCGTAGGGACCGCTCTCTTCGCGACTCCCTCATCCGCTTCACACTCCGCACTAACCCCACCACCCCCAACACCTTTCCCTGCAACCGCAGGAAGTGCTATACCTGCCCCTACACCTCCCCCTCACCTCCAATCAAGGCCCAAAACAATCCTTTCATATCAGACAGGGATTCACCTGCACATCCATCAACATGGTCTACTGTATCCGCTGCTCCCAATGTGGCCTCCTCTACATTGGTGAGACCAAGCATAAACTTGGAGATCGTTTCGTAGAGCATCTGTGCTCTGTACACAACAAACGACAACACCTTCCGGTCACCAACCATTTTAACTCCCCCTCCCACTCCCTGGGTGACATTTCCATCCTGGCTCTCCTCCAGTGTCACAATGACACCATCCGCAAACTAGAGGAGCAACACCTCATATTCCGCCTCGGGAGCTTACACACAACCCAGAATGAAAAAAAAACTGACTTTTTTTTCTTTTCCCGTTACAAAGTTAGTTTTTCTGAAGCCAATTTCAAGAGCACCACGAGAGGCTTGAGTCTTTAGACAATCTGAATTGAAGTTGAGATTTGATGGTCTGCATGCTGCCAGACCCTCAGAGTTTCATCAGCATGTTATGTGTTTGTCTTAACTATTTGTCAGATTTGTTATCTAAGTAATTGAAAAGTATTGAAGCATTGCTAATTTCTTCTTGTTTTGGGTACAATATAAACAGACACAATATTTCCAATGAATATTTGCATTCCTCACACCGAAACATTATTGAAAGTCTTTTTCTGATCTATTTTTCAAAATTTTTTTTTGTGGGATGTGGGTGCCAGCATTTACTGCCCGTTCCTAGTTGCCCTTGAGAAGGTGGTGGTGAGCTGCTTTCTTGAACCACTGCAGTCTACCTGCTGTGGGTTGACCCACATTCTTATATGACTAACTCACAGCTTTATTGTTGGAACTGATCAATTTTCTTTTGTAGATTCTGAGCTGTATATTACCACTAATTGATTCTTCCAGTTTTTATAGTAACATTTAACACTGTTTCACTGGCTTTTACATTTTCTTGTTTATTTTTGACTGGTTAGATGAAATTACCAGATAAATTAAGCTGTTGTAAGATCTGGCAGTGTGATGTTTACTTTTTTTACTTTATTTTGTGCTGTAATTGCTTGTCTTAACAGAGAAATGTGCAAGATGAATTGGTGCAAGTTCAACCCAAATTTAAAGCCAACCTGCTGGAGTCAGTGGATGTTTTTCAGAAAGAAGTGCTCAAATATGGAAGACAATATGAGAAAGTAGGTTGTAATAGTATTAGATCAACAGAATGTACTGGACGAGAAAGGATTTTTGTATTTATTCTGTCATGGGATAGGGGACATCAATGGCAAGGTGGTTTGTTGTCTATTACGAATCACTCATGAGAACATGACATGAAGCTACATTCTTCAGTTCTGAAGAAGGGTCACTGGACCCAAAACATTAACTCTGCTTTCTGTTCACAGATACTGCCTGACTCAGAGTCTTTCCAGCAATTTCTGGTTTTGTTTGTGAACAATTGCAGTCCTTCTGGTGTAGGTACACCACAATGTTCTTAGGAAGGGAGATTCAGAATCTTGATCTAGTGACAGTGAAGAGTTTTAAGTCAATTTTTCAAACCCAATATGATTTTTCCTCAGTACTAAAATTCTGAAGCAGAGTCATTGGACTCGAAACGTTAACTCTGTTTTTCTCTCTCCACAGGTCCGCCAGACCTAGACCATAAGAAATAAGAACAAGAGTAGGCCATTTTGCCCCTCAAGCCTCCTCGGTCATTCAATAGGATTGTAGCTGATCAGACATTCCTCATGTCCACTTTCCTGCCATTTCCTCGTAATCCCAACTAATCAAGAATATGTCTCAGCATTAAATGCACGCACAGACTCTTCCCCTGCAGCCCTCTGTGGCAAGGAGTTCCAAAGACTCTCAATCCTCTGACAGAAGAAATTCATCCTTATCTCAGTCTTAAATTGGCACCCCTTTATTCTGAAACGATACCTTATGGTCCTCGACTCTACCATGAGGGTAAATATTCTCACTGCACTTACCCTGTCAAGTCCCCTAAGGATTTCACATTTTTCAATAAGATCACCTCTCATTCTTCTAAACTACTGTGAGTAGAATCCCAACTTGTTTAGCCATGCTTATAAGATAATCCTTTCATACCAAGAATCATTCTAGTGAACCTTCTCTGAACTGCCTCCAATGAAATGATATATTTCCTTTAACAAGGGACCAAAACTGCTCACAGTACTCCAGATGCGGTCTACCCAGCACCTTGTACAGTTGCAGTATGACTTCCCTACTCTTATACTCCAACCCCCTTGAACTAAGGGCTAACATTCTATTAGCCTTCCTGATTACGTGCTGCACCTGTGAGCTAGCTTTCTGTGTTTCATGCACAAGTACACCCAAGTCCTTTTGTGTTGCAGTTTTTCTCCATTTAACTCATACATTATTCTTTTGTTCTTCCTTTCCAAATGAACAACTTTTATTATACTCCATTTGTCAACTCTTTGCAAACTTGTGTAACCTATTATGTTTACGCCCGAAACGTCAAGTTTTCCTGCTCCTATGATGCTGCTTGACCTGCTGTGTTCATCCAGCCCCATGCTTGTTATCTCGGATTCTCCAGCATCTGCAGTACCTTTTATCTCTAACCTATTAATATCTGTCTATGAGCTGTTTGTATCCATCTTGCAACTTGCCTTTGCACCTATTTGTGTTGTCTACAAATTTGGCTATAGCTCATTTGTGTCCTTTTCCCATGTCTATATATTTAACAGTTGCAACTCCAGCACTGATTACTGTGCAACCCCTCTGTTCACAGATCACTAACCTGAAGTAGAATTCCTTGTCCCCATGCACTGTTTCCTGTTATTAGTCAATATTCAATCCATGCCAATATACTACCTTCAGCACTATGGACTGTTTGATTCGTTGTGATTGATTTAGTGTCACATGTACCGAAATACAATGAAAAGCTTTGTTTACAAGTGGTACAGGCAGATCACAGCAAGCAAAGGATGTACAAATCAAGACTTAGAGGCATACAGGTTACATTATTTGAGGGTAGAGTCCATTCAACAGCCTGATAGTGGCCAGAAAGAAGCTGTTCTGATGACTTAACCTTTTCGAATGCCTTCTGAAAGTTCAAATACAACACCTCCATTGGTTCCACTCTATTTGAGACTTCCTCAGAAATCTAATACATTAGTGAGATGTGATCTCCCTTTTATGAAACAATTTTGAATGTGCTCGATTAGATTATAATTTTCCAATCTGCTGTTATTTTTCCAGCAAATGGTCTTAGACTAATTAGCCTTTTGTTACCAGCTTTTTGCATCCTTCCCTTTTTGAATTGGACTGTCACATTGGCAGTTTTCCAATTTCTGATATTTCTCTAGGATCAAGGATTCTTGGAAAATTATAAGCAATGCATCAATTATCTCTATAACTACTTCTTTTAGGTTCCTAGGATGCAAGCCATCAGGGCCTGGAGACTTAAATGCTTTTAAACCCACTAATTTATCTATTACTGACGCTCTAGTGGTAATGTTGGTACTCAATTCTTCCCTTGTATTCTTTAGTATTAGTGGGATGTTTGAAGTATCTTCCACTGTAAAGACTGATGCAAGATATCTGTTTAAAGTCTTTTCAATTTTCTTGTTCTCCATGACTGCCTATCCAGATTCATTTTCTAAGGAGCCTATGTTCACTTTGGCCTCTCTCTTCCTTTTTATGTCTTTAATGAAGCTCTTATTGTCAACTTTTTATATTACTCCCTAATTTGCTCTCATAGTTTATTTTCTCTGTCTTTATAATTTTTTTAGTCTCTGATGATGGATTCTGAATTTACCCTATCACTGACTTTTGCTTCTCTACACGCTTTTTCTGTCAACTTAATACTCTCCTCAAGTTCTTTGGCTAACCATGGTTGGTTTATCCCTATCTTCGGATTTTTCTTCATTGCTAGGATATGTTCTTGCTGAGAGTCATGAATTACCTTCAATGTCTGCCACTGCTTGTTTACTGCCTTTCCTGCTAATCCATCCACCCAGTCCACTTTAGCTAACCTTATCCTCATTTTCATTGTAATGCCCTTTATTTAAGTTAAATATAGTTGTACCCAACCCAAGTTTCTCACACTCAAAATAAATATTAAAATTTATCCTTTTATAGTCACTGCCTCCTAAAGAATGTTTACTCTGAAGTTATTTGTTAAATCTGCCTCATTGCCCATTACCAGATCTAGGATAACCTGTTCCCGAATAGGTTCCATGACATTGCTATAGAAAACTGTACCGACTGCACTCTTTGAATTTGTTGTCACGGGTACCTTTTCCTACTTGATTGGCCCAATCACCATGAAGATTGAAGACATTCATGATGGTTGCTTTATTCTTTTTACATGCCTATATTATTTGTTGATTTATATGCTTTCCTACACTGTAGCAACTGTTTGGGAGTTTATACACTAATCTGACTAATGCCTTCTTTCTCTTGCTGTGATTTACCTCCACCCAGATAGACTCTGAATCATACGAGCTAGGATTATCTCACAACTGTCCTCATTTCACCTCTTATTAAAACTGCTACCATTTCCTTCCCTTCTGTCTTTCTGAACGCTCAATATCCCTGAACGTTAAGTTCCCAGTTCTTATCTCCTTGTAACAAGTTCATATCCATTTATCTCAATTTGCGCCATCAGTTCTTTTACCTTATTCCAAATGGTTTGTACAGTAAGATATAAAGGCTTTAAGCTTGGTTTTTTGCCATTTCTTGTGTTGTGTCCCTATTTTCCCTTTGCCCTTGGTTACCCTGATAACCATTTTTGCATTTTATTAAGCATTTTTTATTACTGTTCTTGTTTGACTTTTTCTTGCCACCCTGAATACATTCCCATCCCTGCAATTCTAGTTTAAACCTGTGCCAACCACACTCTCAAATTCTTGCCTGAAGACATTTGTCCCAGTTGCCCATTCAGTTTGTACTGGTCCCACCTCCCCTAGAGCCATCCCAATATCCCAGGATTAGATCACATGGAAAACAGGAAGGAGTAGCCATTTTGATACAGAACTGGCTCGAAGATGGAAGACAGAGGGTAATGGTGGAGGGTTGCTTTTCAGACTGGTGGCCTGTGACCAGCAGTATGCCACAAGGATCAGTGCTGGATCCCCTGCTTTTGGTCATTTATATAAATGATTTGGATGAGAACATAGTAGGTATGGTTAGTAAGTTTGCAGATGACGCCAAAATTGGAGGTGTAGTGGACAGTAAAGAAGGTTACCCCAGAGTACAACGAGACATCGACCAAATGGGTCAATGGGCTGAGGAATGGCAGATGGAGGTTAATTGAGATAAATGTGAGTTGTTGCATTTTGGAAAGGCAAACCAGGGCAGGACTTATACATTTAATAGTAAGGTGCTGGGGAGTGTTCGTGAAGAAAGAGACCTTGGAGTACAGGTTCATTGTTCCTTGAAAGTGGAGTTGCAGATAGAATAGGATAGTGAAGAAGGCATTCGGTGCGCTTGCCTTTATTGGTCAGTGCATTGAGTATAACAGTTGGGAGGTCATGTTGCTGCTGTACAAGACATTGGTTAAGCCACTTTTGGAATTCTGCATTCAATTCTGGTCTCCCTGCTATAGGAAGGATATTGTGAAACTTGAAAGGGTTCAGAAAAAATTTACAAGGATGTTGTTAGAGTTGGAAGGTTTGAGCTATAGGGAAGATGCTGATTAGGCTGGGGCTATTTTCCCTGGAACATTGGCGACTGAAGGGTAACCTTATAGAGGTTTATAAAATCATGAGGGGCATGGATAGGGTGAATAACCAAGGTCTTTTCCCGGGGTGGGGGAGTCCAAAACTAGAGGGTATAGGTTTAAGGTGTCAGGGGAAAGATATAAAAGGGACCTAAGGGGCAACATTTTCACACGGAGGATGGTGCATGTATGGAATGAGCTGCCAGAGGAAGTGGTGGAGGCTGGTACAATTACAACATTTAAAAGGCATCTGGATGGGTATATGAATAGGAAGGGTTCAGAGAGATATGAGCCAAATGCTGTAAATGAGATTCGATTAATTGAGGAAATCTGGTCGGCATGGATGAGTTGGACCAAAGGGTCTGTTTCCATGCTGTACATCTCTATGACACTATGAATCTGAAACCCTCCCCCTCGCATCATCTTTCTAGCCATGATTACAACTGATATATCCTGCTGTTCTATATTATAAGACACGGCACTGGTTGTAATCCTGAGATCACTACCTTTGAGGTCCTACTTTTCAACTTACTTGCTAACTCCCCCCTATATTTGGTTTTTAAAACCTCATCCCTTTTGTTAAACCACATATTTGATACCAATGGAAGGTCACTGGCTATTCACCCTCCTTCTCCAGAATGTCCTGTAGCTCCTCTGAGACATCCTTGATTCTCGCACCATGGTGACAATATTCTATCTTGGAGTCTCATTGGTGGTCACAGGACATACAGCAAAGGACAAAGAATGGTACAACACCGGAACAGGCCCTTTGGCCCACCAAGCCTGCTCTGACACATGACACCTTTTTAAAACTATAACCTTTTTGCTTCTTATGTGGCAAGTCCAGTTGAGTTTTTGGTCAATGGTAACCACCAGGATGTTCATAGTTCAGGATACCTGCTGGGACATGCTCTGTCTTTCCCACCCCACTCAACCACTCTCTAGACATGACACCTCTCCCACTGGATCTGAATCACTCTCTACCCTCCACCATCCCTAGATTGACACCTTCCCTCCCCAGCTCCCTCACCCCACTCTGAATGTGATTTCTTGCATCCATTCAGACCTAGCCTAGACACTGCATCACATACCTGGCCCCTCACCTCCTTGCCCCTGGCAACCTGTCAACCTAACATCTTACACCCTACTTGATTGGCATCGTACCCATTTGCCATCCTATCTACCTGACTACAATTCTAGACATTTAAATTTCAAAATATCTCAGCTGACTACTCTGAAAAGGGGATATGGATTGACTTGCCTGACAGTTCTGCTCAGGAGAGAACTGTGAGAATGGAAGTAAAGCTCTATTTTTAGAATCTCCTGTCAGAAATGCGGATCTCTGTCCTTTGGTAAAAAAGCAGGAACAGAGTGGCAATTACTTTTGTTGGCAAATCCAGCTCAATGTTGTGACGCTGTTGGCAGGTGGTCTGTTTTGAGTTCCTCGTTGCACACATTGAAACCACTTGTTTGCTCTACTGCCTGACTTATCACTGATAATTTACTATTTTAAATAAACTAACTCATGGAGTTAATTAATCCCTGACAAGTGATTATTAGACCAACATTTTGAACATGACAGTGCCTCAATCAGAGTCCATTTGCCAACCAATGCACACTCTCCTCAGGGACCGTAAATAGAGTGTTTTCCCGCAACATTTTTTGGAAACGGGAGTCTGTTTAGCTCAGTTGGCTCAATGTCTGTTTTGCAATGCAGAGTGATACCAACAGCATAGATTCAATTTCTGCATTGGCCGAGATTACTGTGATGGACTGTCCTTCTCAGTCTCTCCCCTTGTTTGAGATATGATGACTCTCAAGTTAAACCACCACCCATGGGCTCTTAAGGCACAGTGGTACTATTTCTATTTCTGAGATAGGATACAGGGGTTCAAGTTCCACCTGCTTCAGAGGTGTCTCAAAACATCTTTGAAAAGGTTGGTGAGGAAAATATCCCCTCCCAAACCACCACCAGCCATCTGTTTCTTTAAGAAAAGAGCAGCGCTATGGGTTGATTGGGCCATTAGGGCTTGATCTTGATCTTGATCTTGTAAATGGTCCTGATGAATACAAGACAATTAGCTTTGGCAAAAGACTTATTAATCTAAGTTCATTTACGTATGTACATATATATATATCATATATATGTGTGTGTGTATGTGTGTATATAATTAGACAATTGGACTTTTTACACAGAAGTGGAATTTGACTTTTTGTTTTGCTGGGTTGATTCTGTCAAACAGAATTTTTCTGCCAATCCATTACAATTACATGTTTTATGGGCACAATGTGGTATTCCTGCATCAGAAACCTGACATACGTTTTAGTAAAATGGGTCAAGTTATAACATTTGTGGAATGTTATTGATGCCAGTATTAATTTTGATATAAAATAAAGATAGAATTTGTATTCATGCCAGATCTTTTGAAGTGCACAGTGCATTAGAAAAAATAATTACATCATATCACATTGTTAGATCAGCAAGTAGTTTCACCTTGTGGTTATCTCTAAGAACTCCAGTAGTGAACTTAGTGTGGATTGACACTTCTAACACTTTCTGAATTCTTTAATTGCTGGCTTGAAGTTAGTTGCTGATACAGAACACACATTTTCATATAAAATCAATTTGGTGAGCATTGTATTTCATTATGTTGTTTTAGGAAGGCCCAATGGTACCAGGTATTGCACCTGCAGAAGCCAGCACCAGATTACAGATCTTTCAGGTAACAATAAATGAATAACAGTGTGTGAGTTGATGGTTGAGGGCAATTAAACAACAGAAAAATGTCTCAAAACTTTACAAGTGTTCTCGTATGAATTCTTGCAAACATATAACTTTCCTGTGGTTTGCCAACTTCACTTCAGGTCAGGTTTCACATTTTCTTTCATTGACTCGTGGGACTTGGCCGTTGATGGTTTGGTTAGCATTTATAAACCATCCCTTTTAGCCGTGGAGTAGATAGTGGTGAGCAGCTGTCTTGAAATGTTGCAGCCCATATGTCATACTGTTAGGGAGGAAATTCCAGGATTTTGACCCATTGACAGTGAAAGAATGGTGATATATTTCCAAGTTAGGATAGTAAGTGGTTTGGAGGAGAAGTTCTAGGTGGTGGTGTTCCCGTGTGTCTGCTGCCCTCCTTCTTCTAGACAGTAATTGCTACTGGTTTGTAAAGTACTGTCTAAGGATCCATGGTGAATTACTGCAGTGCATCTTATGAATGATACACACCGCTGCTACTGAGAGTTGGTGGTGGAGTGATTGAATGTTTATGGATGTGGAGTCAGTCAAGGAACCGCTTTGTCCTGGATGGTGTCAAGGTTCTTGAGAATGATTGGAATTACCCCCACCCAGGCAAATGAGGAATATTATATCACAATCCTGACTTGTGCCTTGTAGATGGTGGACAGGATCTGGGGAGTCAGGAGATGAGTTGGGTGAGGTATTGCTAGCCTCTGACCTGCTCTTCTAGCTGCTGTTTTTATCTGGTAAGTTCAGTTCAGTTTCTCATCAATGGTAATCTGCAGGATGTTAGTAGTAGGAGATTCAGTATTGGTAATGCCATCCATTGATTGTCAAGGGGCAGTAGTTAAATTGTCTCTTATTGGAAATGATTAGTGCCTGACATTGCGTGGCATGAATGCTCTTTGCAACCCGTCAGCCCAAGCCTGGATATTTTTCAGGTATTGTTGCATTTGGATATGGATACCTGAGGAGTTGTGAGTGATGCTGAATATTGTGCAATCTTTAGCAAACACCCCCACTCTGGCCTTATGAAGGAGGGAAGGCCATAGAACATAGAACATTACAACACAGTACAGGCGCTTCGTCCCTCGATGTTGCGCCGACCCGTGAAACCAATCTGACGCCCATCTAACCTATACTATTCCATTCTCATCCATATGTTTATCCAACGACCATTTAAATGCCCTTAAAGTTGGCGAGGCTTCTACTGTTGCAGGCAGGGCATTCCATGCCTTTACTACTCTCTGAGTAAAGAATCTACCTCTGACATCTGTCCTATATCTATCACCCCTCAATTTAAAGCTATGTCCCCTCGTGCTAGCCATCACCATCCGAGGTGATGAAGTATCTGAAGGTGGTTGGGCCTAGGACTGTACTCTGATGAACTCCTATGTCGATGTCTTGGAGCTGAGATGAATGACATCCAACAACCACATCCATCTTCCAATGTTCCAGGTATGACTCCAACCAGCGGAAAGTTTGTCCCCTGATTCCCATTGATTCCAGTTTGGCTAGAGCACCTTGATGACACATCCAGTCAAATACAGCCTTGGTGTCAAGAGAAGTCACTCTCACGTCACTTTGGAATTTAGCTCTTTTGTCCATGTTTGAACTAACACTGTACTGAGGTCAGGAGCTGAGTGGACCTGACAGAACCTGCAGGTTATCACTGAGCAGGTGCTGCTTGACAGTACTGTTGATGACATCTTCCATCACTTTACTGATGTTCAAGAGTGGACTAAGTAATTGTTAACTTGGATTTGTCCTGCATTGTGTGTACAGGACTTAACTGGGTTCTTTTCTATGTTATTAGTTAGGTGCCAGTGGTGTAACTGTACTGGAACAGTTTGGCAAGGGGAGCGACAAGCTCTGGAGCACACATCTTAAGTGTTATTGCAGGAATGTTGTCGGGGCCCATGGCCTTTGCACTATCAAATACCTACAACTGTTTCTTCATATCACGTGGAATAAATTGAACTGGCTGAAGACAGGTATCTCTAATGCTGAGGACCTCTGGACGAGCAGCCAAGATGGATCATCCACTTGGCACTTCTGGCAGAAAAATTGGTACAAGTGCATCAGCCTTATCTTTAGTACTGATGGCTGTTCCAACATTGAGGAGGGGGATATTTGTGAAGCTATGTTGGTGAGTACGACTGGATGTGGCAGGACAGCAGAGCCTTAGATTGGAGCCATTGGTTGTGGGCTGGCTTAGTTCCATCTATCACTTGCTGTTTATGCTGTTTTGCATGCAAGTAGTCCTATTTGTATGTTCACTAGGTTGACGTCTCAATTCTGCACATGCCACGTGCTGTTTTTGGTATGCCCTCCTACACACTCCATTCAACCCCAGGGCTGATCTCTTGGCTTGATGGTAATGGTTGAGTTGAACATATTCCAGGCCATGAGGTTTCAGATTGTGTTAGAGTATGGTTCTGTTGCTGTTGGCCCAGAGCACATCAAATCAGTCCCATTTAGTATGGTGATAGTACCATACAGTATGATGTAAAGTATTCTCAATGTGAAGGTGGGACTTCATTTGGGCAGGGATTGTGCAGTGTTCACTCTTACCAATACTGTCATGGACAGATGTACCTGTGACTAGAAGATTGGTGACGATGAGGTCAAATATGTTTTTCCCACTTGTTGGTCCCCCTCACCACCTGCTGCAGACAAAGTCTAGCAACAGTGTCCTTTTGGACCTGATCGGCTCAATCTGTTGTGCTGTTGCTGAGCCACTCTTGATGGTAGACATTGAAATCCTCCTACCAGTGTACATTCTGAGCCCTTGCTACCTCTGAGTTCCCTTCAACTTGTTGAACATGGAGAAGCACAGAGTAATCTGCCGAGAGAGGACGGTAGGCAGTAATCAGCAGATTTCCTTGCCCATGTTTGACCTAATGCTATGAGACTTCATGGTGTCTGGAGTTAATGCTGAGGTCTCCCAGGGCAATTCCCTCTGACTGTATAGCACCATGCTGCCATCTCTGCTGGGCCTATCCTGCTGGTGTGTCAGGACATATCTAGGAGTGGTGAAGTTGTGTCTGGACTATGACTGAAATGTATGATTCCATGAGTTTTGACTATGACAGGCTGTTTCTTGTATAGTTTTGGAGACGGCTCTCCCAATTTTAACACTAGTCCCGAGATGTTACTTTGCAGGGCTGACAGGGCTGTTATTGCTATTGTCATTTTTGGTGCATAGGTCAATGCTGTCCGGTTTCATTTCTTTCTTCATCATCATGGCGATTATTACAATTAAGTGGTTTGCTCGGCTATTTCAGGGGCAGTTGAGAGTTAATCACATTACTGGGAATCTGGAGTCACATGTAGGCCAGACCAGGTAAAGATAGCAGTTCTCCTTCTTTGCAGGACATTAGTGAACACCAGATGGGATTTTCTGACAATTGATACTGATTTAAAATGTCATAATTAGACTCTTAATTCTAGAAATTTATTGAACTCGAGTGTGCTTGCCATACAAATACGGTGGCTACAAGAGCAATGATGTGGAGGTACCTGCATTGGAGTAGGGTGGACAAGGTCAGAAGTCACACTACACAATGTTATAGTATAACCAGTTTATTTGAAATCACAAGCTTTTTGACACACTGCCCCTTCATCAGGTGAAGTGCAGAGAGACACATAGGCACAGAATTTATAGCAGAGAGATCAAAAGGTCATGCGAATGGTGTGAGTGGAGTTTCAACAGGTTGAATAATAAGTCTCTGCAGGTGATCAAAAGTGTCAGATGGTGTGAGTAAAGATTCATCAGCTGAATAGCAAGCATGACCTACAAACCAATTAATTGAGGCAGGGAGATAATTACAAAAAATTAAAAATAAGGAGACAATCCAAATAACTGGAATAACGTGATAGGTATAAGACCAAAGTAACAAGCAATATGAAACTGCACAAACCAATTAATGTAGAGAGATCGTAGCAAGCTGTCAAGAAGTTTACACCATCCAGGGGAAAGCAGCCCATTTAATGAGGGGGACCAACTTGTCTCTGCACCTCACGAACAGAAGGAAGTCCCTCAGAATATCAAGCTGGTTCAAATGGACCAGTGGGTTCAACTGAGTCATGTATCTCCAAGCCAGGGCTGTTCATATCCAGGATGAATACAGCAGCTGCATCACTGGACAACGGCAGCCAGTCAGATAGACATATTTGCTGAATAGCAAGAGCTTTCAGAAGTCTGAGCGACTGTACCAGAAAAGACTCCTGAGACTGGGAGATGTTCTTCTCGAAACTGCCATCCCCTTAGAGATTAATCATATGAATATAGACTACAGTAACAATGCTTGCTGTGGGGGGTGGGTATGGAGTGTCCATTTGCATGTGTTCCATGTTTTTGTAAATATTCCTGACAATGTACATGTGTTGGCTATGATGCCTGAGTAATATTTATAATTGCTGTATTTATGTTCATTGATAGAAGTTGTTGAAATAAAGAGGGAGGGAAATTATGTATGTAATGTGGGACCTGGGGGCATGCTGCCCTTTGAGAGAGTGGTTCAGGTAACCTGGAGTAGGAGCTTTGGGTCGGTCTAGGTCTGACTGTATAGCTGTAAAGACGTATCTGGTTCAAGTTCTACCTTGTGATCTTTTTATAATTTGTAAATTAGA
Organism: Ginglymostoma cirratum; assembly: GCA_024137785.1. Lineage (NCBI taxonomy): Eukaryota > Metazoa > Chordata > Chondrichthyes > Orectolobiformes > Ginglymostomatidae > Ginglymostoma > Ginglymostoma cirratum. The sequence continues at coordinate 2,984,608 of JAHRHZ010000279.1, read as the reverse complement.
AAAGTAATAATTTACATAATAAGACGTAATAATAGGGCAGGTGATGGTCTAGTGGTATTGTCACTGGGCTGTTAATCCAGAGACCCAGCTAGTGTCTTGGGGACCTGGGTTCAAATTCCACCCCAGCAGATGATGGAATTTGAATTCAATAAACATCTGGAATTAAGAGTCTAATGATGGCCAAGGATCCATTGTCAATTGTCAGGAAAACCCATTTGGTTCCCTAATGTCCTTTAGGGAAGGAAACTGCCATCCATACCTGGTCTGGAGTTTCTGGATGAATAATTTAACAACAATACTACTAGGCCATCATGTCCTCCAGGGCAGATGTATATTTCGTCTTGTTTGGATCAGTTTTTGCCTGAAGGTTTAAAACCTTTCTAGGCTTTTTTAAAATAAATGGCACTTCTTATCTACATGTATCTCCAGGGATTTAGTTGTTTCAAACTTCAAGGTTTGTTGATAAGGAATGAAATTCAACATAAAATTAATTTTGATTCTTGTTCCCATTCATTTAATTTGCACATTTTACTTTAACCTGCACTTGATTATCTGAAGTATCTAATGCAATAAAACTCTTTATTTTCATTATTATTGCAAACTATTTTCAATCAATTCAAATGCTAAGGTCTTGCTTCAGATTTCCTTTAACCAAAAGTGTTTTGTTTTGCAGATAAATAGACAGATAATAGTAAGTTATCCTTTCACCATTGTCAAGGACAATTAGAGATGGGCAATGAATGGTGGTTGATGGAAAATATTCAGCCTGGAGTCCGGTTACTAGTGGTGTGCCACAAGGATCTGTTTTGGGACCACTGCTGTTTGTCATTTTTATAAATGACTTGGACGCAGGCATAGGTGGATGGGTTAGTAAGTTTGCAGATGACACTAAAGTCGGTGGAGTGGTGGACAGTGTGGAAGAATGTTGCAGGTTGCAGGGAGACTTGGATAAACTGCAGAATTGGGCTGAAAGGTGGCAAATGGAGTTCAATGCAGATAAATGTGAGGTGATTCACTTTGGGAAGAATAATAGGAAGGCAGAATACTGGGTCAATGGAAAGATTCTTGGTAGTATGGATGTGCAGAGGGATCTTGGTGTCCAGGTACATAGATCCCTGAAAGTTGCCACCCAGGTCGATAGTGCTGTTAAGAAGGCATACGGTGTGTTAGGTTTCATTGGTAGAGGGATTGAGTTCCGGAGCCGTGATGTCATGCTGCAACTGTACAAAACGCTAGTGCGGCCTCACTTGGAATATTGCATACAGTTCTGGTCGCCCCATTACAGGAAGGATGTGGAAGCATTGGAAAAGGTGCAGAGGAGATTTACCAGGATGTTGCCTGGTCTGGAGCGAAGGTCTTATGAGGAAAGACTGAGGGACTTGGGTCTGTTCTCCTTGGAGAGAAGAAGGCTAAGAGGGGATTTAATAGAGACATACAAAATGATCAGAGGATTAGATAGGGTGGACAGTGAGAGACTTTTTCCTAGGATGATGACGTCGGCTAGTACGAGGGGGCATAGCTGCAAATTGAGAGGTGACAGATTTAAGACAGATGTCAGAGGCAGGTTCTTTACTCAGAGAGTGGTAAGGGCGTGGAATGCCCTGCCTGCCAATGTAGTTAACTCAGCCACATTAGGGGCATTTAAACAGTCCTTGGATAAGCATATGGATGATGATGGGATAGTGTAGGGGGATGGGCTTAGATTAGTTCACAGGTCGGCGCAACATCGAGGGCCGAAGGGCCTGTTCTGCGCTGTATTGTTCTATGTTCTATGCTCTATGAATCCCGGTCTAGTCAGCATCACACATATACCAAAGGAATAAACAAAAATCTTGAATATAATAGATCACCAGTAGTGGTGATGATACAACTTTGCCTTAGTCTTTTTACAAGTCCGCAATGCTTGTGTAATCACCTGCTAAATGTTCATATCTACTAAACTATGAACCTTCCCAAAATGTTTCTGAAACTCCAGGAGAATCTAACTAGAACATAAGAAATAAGAGTAGGTAAAAATCTAAAGATCTATCTGCCACCTTTAAATATTTTAAGTGATCAAACCCCACAACTCTCTGGAACAGAGAATTCCAGATATTCAGTACCATTTAGGAGAACGCATCCTTTTGCATCTCACTTTTAGATGAGTTTACCCTTATTCTGTAACTATGTCCCCAATAAACATTTTCTCAACGTTTACCCTATCAAGCCCCCTCATAATCTGATAGATTTGAATGAAACCATCCCTTGTTTTTCTCAATGTTAGTGAATATAGGTCTAACCTGTTTAGCCATTCTTGATATGTCAATCCCTTCATCCCAGTGATCAGCCTCGTGAATTTCTTTTGAATTGCCACCACTGCTAGTATATCCTTTCTAAACCATGGAGACCAAAGCTGTACACAGTGGTCCAGGTGTGATCTTAATGCGTATTGTACAATAATGACAAGACTTGCCTATTTTTAAACTCTTGCGTCCTTGCAATAAAAGTCAAAATTCTATTAACTTTCTTAATCACTTGATATGCCTGCATGCTAATCTATTATATTTCTTGCACAAGAACACACAGATCCCTCTGTGTTCCGCTTTCTTGGAGTCCCATGCCATTTAAGATTCTTCCTGCCAAAGTGCATAACTTTGCATTTTTTACAATAGTCTCTGTCTGTTGAGTTTTTCCTCAGCCTATCTATAACACCCTGCATATTTCTTATGTTCTCATCCTGGAATGCCCTCCCACCTATTGTTGTATCATCAGCAAATTTTGATACATTGCACTCACCCCTTCCTCCAAGTCATTCATAAAGACAGTGAATAATTAAAACCCTTAGACGGATCCTTGTATTATCCAGTAGTTACGTTCTTTCCAACTTGAAAAAGGACCCATTAATTTGACTCAGAGATGAAAGGTACTAGGCCCGAAACGTCAAGCTTTCCTGCTCCTATGATGCTGCTTGGCCTGCTGTGTTCATCCAGCTTTACACCTTGTTATCTCCATTAATTTGACTCTCTGTCCTCTGCGTGTTAACCAATCATTAATTGATGCCAGCACATACCCCATTACCATATCTCCTGTCTTGTGCAAGGACCTTTTGTGTGACATCTTATTGAATACCATGTAGGTAAGCATTTCAAAATTCTTTACCACAAATGCAGTCAGCCAGAGGACTATTAGTGAAATATAGATATGCTGCCTACAATTTTTTGTCCATTCAAATTAGAGCAACACCTTGATTAACTCTAAAATCCCAGATTCCATCACTGGCGTTGGGTCAAGGAAGGTTTAGTTCATGGTCAGCCATGGTTCAGCATGAATAATTCTAAAGGAGTGAAGCTCCTAATTTAGATGTATGTGGCAATTAATTATATGGAAGTGCAAGAAAGATTCCCTTTTTAATGAGTTTATTTTCAAAGTATTACTGGCTAACTACCAACTGATCTCTTGCGCAAAGATGTTTATAAACTTAATTATTGAACAAATTAGATTAGTGTGTAAGAAAACACAGTTTGTAAAAATTGTACACATATGGAAGGAATCTTTATGTAATACCTGCATTTCAGAACACTTTGACTACTTCTCATGTCTGCTGTGATTTATTTCAGAGTTGGTTTGATGAGCTATGGCGGAAGTTTGTGACATACTCTTCAGGAGAGCGTTTATTTGGTTTGCCAGTACAAGATTATGAAATACTGCAGAAAAATAAGTAAGTTGTATTTGGCACTAGAATTAAACTGGGCTGATTTGCAAGTGGCTGCAAGTGGATATTTTACTGGTGTCAGGAATGCTTTAACTTACACTTGTAGCAAACCATACATAGAGTCATGTGATACATGTCTGAATATGCTGTGGAGCCTGATTTCCGATCTCGCTTTCCACTGTATGGGCAAGGACAAATTGCTGATTTGGTTGAGATTGCCCATGCTTTTTAGCTTGTCTTTTGACAATAACTGTCAATGCACTTTGCTTTTCAAATGAAGCACTGTTATGACTTGAGATCACTCCAAGATTGCCCTTTCTTGTGTATTTTTCCTCCAATCCAGTGTGGGCATGCCACATTTCCAGAAGTTTCTCCTCAACAATTGGCTTACCACAGAGGCAGTGTGGATGTATAAGGGGTGAACATCTGAAATGCCTTTGGGATTTTATCATCAGTATCCACTATCTTTGTAGTTACTTCCTTTCATATCTTAAGGAAAATCGCAACAGGTTCATGGAACATGTCAGTCTTTAACCCAATTAGTTTTTCTGGTTACTTTTTTCTCAGTCATAATTATGGTATTTATTTTCTTCCCAATTTTTGACCCTTGTTTTCATATTTTTGCTGCTAGTCTCTTGTGTCAAAAACAACTGTGCTGAGCTTAAGTAAAGGTAATTACAAAAGAATGAGGGCAGATCTGGCTGGCATGGACTGGGAAAGGAGTTTAGCAACAAAGATGGTTGAGGAACAATGGCATACATTTAAGAAAACAGTTCATAGCTCACAGCCAGAACAGATCCCAGTGAGAAAGAAGTATTCTATATGGGATGCAAGCTTGGACGTTAAAAGATGCAGCTATAGACATGCACTAGTAGTTATCTTCCTCAAATCCTTAGTTCTGGTAAAGTCTTGGAGGATTGGATAACAGCCAATGTAATCCCTTTATTCAAAGAGGAAAGGAGGCAAAAGCAGATAACCATAGGCTAATTTGTTTTCCTAACAACTTTGACACATCGGTGGGAGCAGGAGCAGAGCAAGGTACAAGAGGTGGAAATTATTGAGGGATTAACTGAGAAGCACCAGGGATAAGTAAAATACAAATAATAAGAGAAGGATAGTCAAATTAAGGTGAAGGGAGTATATTTAAGAATAAGTAACTTCAAGCTTAAGTCACACCAGGCAACAACAGGTGAGTGGAATATGTAATCTGTCATATGTGAGAAGTCATGTATCCAGTGTCCAAGATGACCACATGTGTAGGAGGTGTTCCCAACTGGAGAAACTTGAGTTTGGAGTTTGAGTGGTGACTGGACATTGTGGCACACCCATGAGGCTGACAGTTACCTTGACAGCACATTTAGAGAGATAGTCACACTGCAGCTTAAGGAACTGTAGGAAAGAAGAGAATGATTGACCACTGGGCAGTCAAAGAGAATGAGGAGATAATGTGGGGATCTCCTGGAGTCCTGCTCACAACTCAGTTTTCCACTTCGGAAGGTGATGACGGCAATGGTTCCTCAAGGGAGTGCAAGCAGAGCCAAACTTTTGTTAACACAAACAGTCTGACTGTACAGGAGGGGAGGAAGAGGAAAACAATAACAATAGTGACAGAGGATTCAGTAGTTAGGGGAACAGACAGACATTTCTGCGGCTACAAGCATGTCTCCAGGATGGTGTATTGCCTCCACGGTGACAGGGTAAGAGATGGCACTGATTGCTGCAGAGCATCCTAGAGTGGAAGGTGATAGTTCAGTTCTAGTTGTACACATTGGTTCCAACAAAATATGTATAATAAGGGATGAGGTCTGCATCGAGGGTTCAGGAAGCTAAGCAGTAGACTAAAGATCAGGACCTCAAAGGTTGTAATCTCTGGATTACTCCCAGTGTCACGTGCCAGCGAGCACAGAAATAGGAGAATAAAGCAGATGAATACATGGCTCAACATTGGTGCAAGAAAGAGAGTTTTAGACTCCTGGATCACTGAGACCATTTCTGGAGAAGCTGAGACTTGTACAAGTGGCACACACTGCATTTGAACCGAAATGGGACCAACATCTTGTAGGAGGCTTTGCTAGTGCTGTTGGAAAGAATTTAAACTAGTTCAACAATGGGAGTGGACACAGAGTGGTAGTACATTAGAGACACAGCATAGTTTTGGAAAGGAACCAAGGCAGAGGGAGTTCAGCCATGTTGAGTTTCAGGGGTGTAAGGCAAGGCTGGATGTCTTCTAATTTATTGCTTGGAGTATTATAGGTAAGCCAAATGAGTTAAGGGCACAAATTGACATGTGAAGTGGTGATGTTATGATCACAGAGACATAATTGAGGGAAGGGCAGGACTGGAAACTCAGCACTCCAGTTGTAGGACCTTCAGGCAGGCCAGGGGTTGGTGTAAAAGAGGAGATGGTTTGCATTATTGATTAAGGAGTTGGTTACTGCAGTAGGGAGGGACAATACTTTGGAAGGATCTTCAAATGAGGCTTTGTAGGTAGAGCTTAGGAATAAAAAAGGGGCAGTCACCTTGCTTGAACCGTATTATAGAAACCCCCAAACAGTCAGCAAGCAATAGAGGAGCAGATATGTAGAGAGTTCACAGACACTGTGGACAGCATGTAAAAGCAATAATAGGGTAATTATATTAGGGAATTTCAACTTTCCCAACATTAATTGGGATTGTCGTAGTGTAATGAGTTCGGAGGGCATAGATTTTTTTGAAATATATTCAGGAGTGCTTTTTATTTCAACATATAGTTAGTCCAACAATGAATAGGGCAACGTTGGACCTAATTCTGGGGCACAAAGCTGGAAAGATGGTCAAGATGTCAATGGGGAGTGTTTTAGTGACAGTGACCACAACACTATACATTTTAAATTTGTTATGGATAAGGAGAAAAATGGCCTGCAAAAAAAGAGTTTTGCATTGGGTGAAAGCAGATTTTATTAAATAAGGCAGTATCTGGCCAAAGCAGACTGGGAATGATTTCTTCCGGATAAACCTACAGCAGAACAGTGGGAGTCATTCAAAAAGGCTTTGGGAGCATACAGGCCCATCATGTTCCCTTTAGGGTGAAATGTAGGAGTAAGGCCCCACATGGGAGACTATTTAATAAAATAAAAGCCCATGCGATCTAAGTTAACATGGCAGTTTTGTATCCAAAATCAGCTCAATAGCAGGAGACGGAGGGTGGTGGTAAAATACTGTTTGTGTGACTGGAGACCAGTGTCCAGTGGCATAACACAGGGATCAGTGCTGGGTTCCTTTTTGTGATATGGAGGAAAACATGAGGGGAATGATAAGAAAGTTTGTCGGTGACACAAAGTTTGGCAGTGAGGAAGAAGGTCTTTGGTTATAGGATGATATTGACAGATTGGTCAGATGGGCAGATAAGATTATAAGAGCAGGGTGGCTGTGTTGGACCTGTACATGACTAATGTCAGGCCACGAGATAACAAGGTGTGGAGCTGGATGAACACAGCAGGCCAAGCAGCATCATAGGAGCAGGAAAGCTTGATGTTTTGGGCCTAGACCCTTCATCAGAAAATTTCTGCAGTTCCTATTATCTCTAATGTCAGGCCACAGCTGGAGAACTGTGTGCCGTACCAATAAGAAGGATGTGATTGCATTGATGGGAATGCTGATTGGGATTGAACAGTTTAGTTAAGAAAAGAGTCTTGATAAGGTTGTTTTTGTTACAGCAGAGAAGGCTGAGAGGGGATCTATTTAAGGCGAATAAAATTATGAGGGGCATGGACAGGATGGATTGAAAACAGCTGTTCTCCTTACTTGAAGTATCAATAACAAGGGGACATAATTTTAAGGCAAAAGGCAGGAGGTTTAGAGGGGATCTGAGGAAAACCTTTCTCAACCAGAATTTGAAGGGGGTCTGGAATGCACTGGCTGGATGATGGTTAAGGCAGAAAATCTCACAACCTTTGAAAGGTATTTGGTCAGTGACTTGAAATGTCGTAACATTTAAGGTATTGGCCAACTACTGGAAATTGTATATAGTGTCAATTTACGGCAGCTTTTTCATCAGTGCAGAGCCTATTCTGTACTCTATGACTCTGTGATTTTAAAATTCTGTCATAAGACCATAAGAAATAGAAACGAGAGTAGAGGCCAACCGACCTCTCAAGCCTGCACAACAATTCAATAGGATCCCGGCTAACCTGACATTCCACATGTCAACTACCTTCTTATCTTATGACTCGATGTTTTGTGATGTACCTTGTCGAACACTTTCTGGAAGTCCAAATACAACATTTCTAAGGTTCCCCTCTTTCCACTCTGGTTGTGACTTCCTTGGAAAATCTCTAATAAATTGGTCAGAAACAATTTCTCTTTTTTGAAGCTATGCTGACTCTGCTTGATTAAATTATGATTTTCCAAATGTTGTGCTATTTACTTCCTTAATAATTGATTTCGGTACTTTTCCAACAATAGATGTTCGGCTAATCAGCCCATGGTTACCTGTTTTTTGCCTCCATCTCATTTTGGATAGGAGTATCACATCATAGTTTTCCAGTCCTCTGGTACTTCTTCAGAATCCAAGGATTTTTGGAAAATTACACGTGATCAAGCAGAGTCATCATTGTTTCATGAAGGGGAAATCATGCCTCATAAATTTATTAGAACGCTTAAAGGAGGTAACAAGCAGGAAAGGTAAATGTGTTTGATGTAGATTAGTGATTTGTGTCCCAATTTTATTTTCAGTAATGCTCCTCCACAATCTACTAGCATCCCATTGTATGGTTTCTCAAAAACTCGCATGGATATTAGAAAAGCAGAAAATGCAGGGGAAACTCCGTGGATCTGGCTTCAACTGTGGAGAGAGAACCAAAGTCAATGTTTCTCCAGGCTTCAAAGAAAATTCATACTGAACTTGAAATGTTAACTCTGTTTCCCTCTTCACTGATGCCTCCAGGCCAATTAAGTTTCTCCAACACTTGTGTTTTTTTTTCAGATTTCCAGCATCCACAATACTTTGCTTTTATGTGGGTATTGAAGATGCTGGCTAAATTGTATGTTGAAATTTGACTGCTAGTTGCTTGCATGTTTTATAAAATTATACTATGACCTTATGCAGACCTGGTCAGTATGCTCACATGTCCTACCACAGGAATTTCACATGGACTTACAATATCTCTTTACAAAATTTGAGCATTACCATTCCCTGATGAATAACTATGCCCACTTTATCTGCAGGTCAATGAGATATCTCTATTCCTCATCAGAATTCCAATTTTAACTTCGGAACCCTAGAACTTCTTCAGCCTCAGCTTCAGTCTGGGCAGATTGTGTTAACCTCATTAACTCCAGATCAGCTTTCTGAACCTCAATAAAAGAAGGATTACTAAACACTTATTTTGAATTATCTCTATCTTTATTTTGGCCTTCAATGCATTCTTAGGAGGGAAATTTATGTCGATCTTCCATTAAATGAGTTTGAGTGACTCTTGATTGCTTAAAAATGTTATGTATCATTTAAGAAATAAGGGGTTACCATGCCTCTTTACAAATCCTTTGCATCTCTCATCCACCTTATTCACCTCCCTACACTCCAAACTGTGGTTACCTTCAGTTTCATAGTTGTTTCATAAAACTATAATTTGACTCATTGTGTTTTATTCGGGGTTCCTTTCTTGGATTAACTCTTATGAACCCCAATAACTTCCAATGATTTACCACACAGCATCAAGAATTTTGAGGCAAGATGTTCTACTTTATAACAATGGAAACATCTTTGAATTTCATGTCCACCTTCAGCAGCTTTCTTTTTGGTCTGACAAAGAATTGTCAGGCATTCCCAGCTGTCCCTTTCTTACCTAGTGACAAATAAGAAACTAACAGGGTCAAAGATAATATCAAACTCAAAGAAAAGACACACAATTCTACAAAGATAGATGTCAGGTCAGAAGATTGAACAAAATTATAAATTACTAACAGATTAATAAGGAGGGTAAAATTAGATTATGAGAGAAAGTTAGTTGAAAATAAAACAAGGTAAGAAAAGTTTCTTCAGATATTTAAAATAAGAGTTAACAAAGTAAGTGTTGCACCCGTGGAAAATTAGACTGGTTAATTTGTAATGGAGAATAAAGAGATGGAAGGAGAATTGAACAGATATTTTGCTTCAGTCTTCACTTGAGAAGATACATGTAGCATCTTGGAAATACTTGTAAATTAGGACTTGGAAAGGAGGGAGGAACTCAAGAAAAGTACAATTGCCAGGGAAGTAGTACTGAATAAATTGCAGGTACTGCAAGTTCCCAGGTTCCCAGGTCCTAATGGATTTCATCCTTGTGTCTTAAAAGAAATAGCTAGTGATGATTTTAATTTCCTAAAACACATTAGATTCAGGGAAGTTTTGATTAGATTGGAAAATAGCTAATGTAACTCCCTTGATCAAGAAGGCAAGGAGGCAGAAAGCATGAAGCTACAGACCAGTTGCATTACCTCTGTCAAGACATTATAACAGGGCACTTGGATAAGTTCAAAGTAATTGGGCAGAGCCAATATTGTTTTGTCAAAGGGAATCATGTTTAATAAATTTATTGGAGATCTTTATAAAGTAGCTTATGCAGTAGATTAAGGGGAATCCAGTGGATGTACAGTGTTTAGAATTTCAGAAGGCATTTGATAAGGTGCCATATCAAAGGTTATTGCAGAAAATAGAAGCTCATGATGCAGCTGGTAACATATTGGCATGGATAGAAGATGGCTGGCTCACAGGAAGCAGAAACGAGCATAAGTAGGTCTTTTTCAGGCTGGTAAGATATCACAAGTGGTGTGCCACAGCAGTTGGTGGTCAGGCCTTAACTCTTTACAATTTATACAGATGATTCGGATGAAGGGCTGAAAGTATGGTCACTAAATTTGCTGATGACACGAAGATGGAAAGGAGTGTGAATTCTGAAGAGGACATAAGGAGCCTAAAAAGCAATATAGACAGGTTAGGTGAGTTAGTAATGGTCTGGCAAATGGAATATAATGTGGGAAAGTGTGAAGTCATCTACCTTGGCAGAAAGACTGAAAAGGAAGCATATTATCTAAATGGTGAGAGGTTGCTGAGCTCAGAGGTGCAGAGAGATCTGGGTGTTCAACTGTGTACGAATTTGAAAAGATTAGTATGTAGTTACAGCAGATAATCAGGAAAGCTAATAGAATGTTATGATTTCATTTGATATGATATAATACTGTCACATACGGAGATACAGTGAAAAGCATTGTTACAGAGGTACATCAGGGTAATAGAACAATACAGAATATCGTGTTACAGCTATAGAAAAAGTACAAAGGAAGATCAATTTTAATATGAGATTCCATTCAAAAGTCTGATAAAAGCAGGGAAGAAGATGTTCTTGAATTTGTTGGTACTTGTTTTCAAACTTTTATATCTTCTGTCTGATGGAAGCAGGTGGAAGAGAGTATAACTGTGGTAGGAGGGGCCTTTGATTATGTTGGCTGCTTTCTCAAGGCACCAGAGAGTATAGACGGAGTCAGTGGATGGAAGGCTAGTTTGTATTATGGACTGGGTTGCATTCAAAACTCTCTGTAATTTCTTCTGGTCTTGTACAGAGCATTAGATACAGACAAGGGCATGTCCTCTACTGCACTTCCTGAAGTTTACTGGGGAGAAACAAAAACAGAAAGTGCTGGAAAAACTCAGCAGGTCTGTCGGCATCTGTGGAGAGAAATCAGAGTTAACATTTCAGGTCCAGTGACCCTTCTTCAGAACTTTTGGAAGTAGTTCAGAGAACGTTTACTAGACTAATACCTGCAATGAATGGATTGCCTTATGAGGAAAGGCTAGACAGCTTGAGTCTGTACCCTTTACTGTTTAGAAGAGTTAGAGGTGACTTAATTGAAACATATAAGATCATGAGGGACCTTGACTAGGTTGGTGTTGAAAGCATGTTTCCTTTGGTGGAGTAAATCTAGAACTAGAGATATAGTTTAAAGATAAGTGGGCATCCATTTAAAACAGTTGAGGAAACAGTTTTTTCTCTCAGAGGATTGTGAGTCTTTGGAATTCCTTCCTCAAAAAAGGAGTGGACGAAGATCTTGAAATATTTGTAAGACAGAAGTAGATAGATTCTTGATTACCAAGGGAATATGATGGAATATACAGCTGAGGTGAAAATCAGACCAGCCATGATCTAACTGAATGGAACAGCAGGCTCAAAGGGCTGAGTAGATTACACTTGTTCCTCGTTCGTATATTCACACTCAGCTACTTGCATTCCTTTCACTCTTTTACCACCTTGGGTTTATGGAACTTCTGTATGCTCCTGGTGCTCAAATGTGGTGACCCTGATGAGTTACTGCTTCCTGGACCTAGAATACCTAACAGTGAAATGCCGTCCCTACTACCTATGGCTCACGTTCAACTCAGCCAGTTCCAGTCAATTCAGCAGCAGAGTAGGACTTCCAACCAGACCTCTGCCGCTGCTTTTGTTTCCTGTTTTCATCTCTTCTTTTTTCCCTCTTTCCCCTCTCCCCTGAGGTAGACCAGGCTAGAGGCATGGAGCAGAGCGGGCTGGAGGCTTGCATGGAGCAGGGGCGGCCAGCGCGCTGGAGGCTCACGCGAAGCAGGGAGGGCTAGCAGACTGCAGGCTCATGTGATACGAGGATGGCCAGCAGGTTGGAGGCCCGAGCAGCGCGGGGAGGGCTAGTGGGCTGGAGGCCCAAGTGGAGCAGGATTGTTGGACTGGGGACTAGTGTAGGTGACCAGTGGCTTGCAAATCCAGGCATACCACATGTGGAAGCCCCCTGTGCTGAACTACTGAAAGACTTTAATGCTTATCTTTTTACTTCATTCTCATTTTCCTAACTTATACAATGAATCACATAAGTAATGTAACTTTTTTTTTCCTTTCTTTCCCTTTATTTCTCTATTTTGTATCTAAGATCTCTACCTAGATACTTTGTACCTAAGATGGCACCATATGGGGCAACAATGTAAACTTTTCAGTGTATTTCTGTCCTTGAGTCCATGTGACACTAAAGGATATTCTAATACTACAGCAGCCTACATATCACCCCATACAGCAGTGAAAAGTGCTGTGGATGAAATATACACCACGACAAATGCCTTATTCATCACGGCCTGTGACTTCAACGAGGCCAGCCGCAAGAGGGTGCTACCAAAATACCAGCAACATGTCTATTGTCCTATCAGGGGCCAAACATCCTTCACCATTGCTATACAACCAATCAAGATTCCTACCGCTCCACACCACATCTGCACTTTAGAAAATCAGGTCACAACATTGTGTTCCTCCTCCTGGCTTCCAAACAGAAGTTGAACTGTGAGGACCCAGTACAGAAAGTAGGGCAGTGCTGGTCTGAAGCAGCAGAAGAGCTTCTGCGGGACTGCTCGGAATCGCTGGAATGGTCCATATTCAAGAATTCAGCAGCCAACCTAGAAGAGTATGCCACCACCTTTACAGATTTCATTAGTAAGTGTGTAGAGGACTGCATGCCAAATGTCAGTTGGTATGTTCCCCAACTGGAAACCATGGGTGAACCAGGAAATCCATTGTCTACTGAAGACTAGGGTGTGGGGCGTTCAAGTCAGATGACCCAAACCTTTATAGGAAATCCAGGTACAACTTCCGCGGGGCCATGAGAGATGCCAAGAGGCAATACTGGACTAAATTAAAGCTCTAAACTAACCACATGAACACCCGCGGTCTATGGCAATGCCTACATTACATAACAGGCTACAAAATTAAGCAAAATAAATCCCTCCCCAATACGTTCAATGCGTTTTATGCTTGGTTCGAGCAGAAGGTTGGTGAAACGCTGTCACCTGCCCCGACAGCTCGGGACACATGCTGCAGTTGTCAGATCAGCCTTCTTGAGAGTGAATCCACTGAAAGTGACTGGCCCAGGTGGAGTCCCTGACCGTGCACTCAGATCCACTGTGGACCAGCTGACGGTAATACTTGCTAGCATTTTTAACCTCTCCCTGGTACAATTTTAAGTCCCCACTTGCTTCAAGAAGACCACTATCAACCTGGTACCAAAAAAAACACATGCAACGTGTCTGAATGACCACCGCCTGGTGCCTCCTTAATCATGAAGTGCATCGAGAGGTTAGTCATGGCTCACATCAACTCTAGCCTCCCAGCCTGCCTCGATCACTTGCAGTTTGCCTACCACCTCAACAGGTCACAGAGTCATAAAGTTGCACAGCATGGAAACAGACCCTTCGGTCCAATTCATCCATGCTAACCATATATCCTAAATTAATCTAGTCCCATTTGCCAGCATTTGGCCGATATCTCTCTAAACTCTGCCTGTTCATATGCTCATCTCAATGCCTTTTAAATGCTGTAATTGTACTAGCCTCCACCACTTCCTCTGGCAGCTCATTCCATGCACACACCACCGTCTGCATTAAAACATTGCCCCTTAGATGCCTTTTAAATCTTTCCCCTCTCACTTAAACCTATGTTCTCTAGTTTTGGACTTCCCTACCCTGGGGAAAAGACCTTGCCTATTATCCCATCTGTGCCCCTCATGATGTTATACACTTCTATAATGTCATCCCCTGAGTCTCTGACACACAAAGTCCCAGTCACACAAACAGTATTTTACCACCACCCTCCGTCTAAGGAAATTTGACATGTACATAAGGCCTCTCATCAACTCTAATAGGTACGCCATAGAAAGCATACTACCTGGATACACACGGCTTGGTACGGCAACTGCTCTTCCCAGGACTGTAAGAAACACAGCTTAGTGCATCATGCAAGCCAACCATCCAACCACTGACTCCATCTACACATCCTGCTGCCTCGGAAAGGCAGCCAACATCATCAAAGACCCCTCCCAGCCAGGTTATAATCTCTTGCAAACTCTCCCATCAGGCAGAAGAGACAAAACTGTACCAATAGGTTCATGAACAGCTTCTTCCCTGCTGTTATTAGACTTCTGAATGGATCTCTCAAATTTCAAATCTAATGTTGATATTGCTTTTTGTGCACCTTCTTTGCAGGCATAACTTTGTATTCCTCACTCTATTCAAGCACCCTATTATCTTTGTATATTATGATGTGCCTGTACTACATGCAAAACGAAACTTTTCACTGTACGTAGGTACATGTGACAATAATAAAATCTCATTTCATTAGATTTGATTTATGTAACAGCTCTTAATCTTCAGTTATTCAACAAGAGTCCTTAGACAGCACCTTCTAAATCCATGATCACTACTGTCTAGAAGTACAAGGGCAATACATAACTGGGAACACCAACGCTTATCAGTTCCCCTTCAAACCACTTACCATTTGACTTGGGAAAATATCAATGTTCCTTCACTGTTGCTGGGTCAAAATCTTAGAATTCCTTCCCTTAGGGCCTATTTACAGTATATCGACTGCAGCAGTTCAAGAAGGCAGCTCCATTACCTTGTCAAGGGCAACTAGGGATGGACAGTAAATGCAGGCCAGCCAGCAATGCCTACATCCAATGAGTGAAAAAAGAAGACCTGCTTTAATTATAACTTAAATATAGCTATCTCTGATGATTAACTATTTGGGGTAACTGGTCACAGATATATTTCCACCAATTACAAATGACAATATTTCAATCACCTTTGCTTTGTTAGCCTTTTCAGGCACCTCCAACTTTCACCCCTTTGCAATTCTATTGACATCGTCTTGTAGAATCTTGTAAATCTGACAGGGATACTTTCACCACCTGTATGTCAGTTTTAGCTGCTCCAATGTCACTTTGATTTTGTAATATTGTTATAATCCAATGAGGTAGCACGCTATAAATCAAGCTCCATCATTCCCAGTCATACTAAATGTTAAAGTTTTTTTTTGAGGTATGCCTTGTACCCAAATTTACCCAATAGATAGCACTGGGTTTCTGTATTGACTTAGAATTATTGCTTATTATAGGTACAGGTAAAAAGATATAAACCATTGGCATATACCACTTCTAACCAAAATTTTAATCCCCTTATGAACTCCCACTGACAGATCAACAAATGGGTAAAACAGATATTTGTTGGAGGTTGAAAGATCTTGAAAGTCACTTCAGTGGTATTTGGTTTTCAGTTCCAATGTTGAGATTATCCTTCTCCAGCTAGCCAGGCCCTCGGTGTTCAGTTGTCTTTCTCTGGAAGCCTCCACTAGTTTATAGGAAGTGCAGAATGACTTATTCATTTGGAACATGTTACTAATTTAACAATTCATAAGTCACAGCTCACAGCAACTGCTATAGGAAAACTAATTGCTTTTATTCAAGTTTAAACTGAGTATTTTTATTACAGAGAACAAGCAGTTTCTGCTAGAGAGAAAAATTATGCATCTTTCTGTATTTTTCTCTCTCTCTGTCTCTTTGTGTCTGTAATTTGTTTCCAGTTCCAACCTGCTCAGTCATCTGAGAACCAATCAGCTTACTTGTGAACCACTCCCCAGCTCCTGATCACCTGCAAATTGCAGGAACGCACAGCCACAAAAACAGAGTTCACAATCGGTTTCAAATTCTTTGTTGTGAAATTATGCAGTTATCTTGGTAAATCCCCAGTAATTAAAAACAGTTCTTTCTCATTGCTGTCCATTCTTTTTTAAAGACTCAAAAATAAAATTACATTATGAGAAACCTAGTACCTGTCCTTCTATCTTTTTTTTCCCAAATAATATTGCTCCATGTCCAATTTCATGATATTCATGTTTGGGATCTGTACTGTAGTGTCCAACCTATGAGTTTTTTTGAACTCATTCATGGGATTTGGGTGACACTGTCTGGACCAGCATTTATTGCCCATCCCTAGGTTCCCTTGTGAAGGTGGTACTAAACTGTCTTCTTGAACGGCTGAGATCCATTAGAAGTAGATTGACCCACAATTTCTTTGAGAAGGGAATTACATTTTGACCCAGTGACGGTGAAGGAATGATAAAATATTTCTGAGTCAAGATGGTGAATAACTTGGAAGGGTACTTGTGGGTGATGGTGTTCCTACGTATCTGGAGGTCTTGTTGTTTGAGATGTTAGAGGTTAAGTGTTGATGATTGTCCATGTGGCTTTGGAAGATGCTGTCTTATTAGCCTTAGTGAATTTCTGCAGTGCAAGATGGTACACATTGATATTAATGAACATCAGTGGTAGAGGGCATGAATGTTTGTGAATGTGATGTCAATCAAGCAGGCTGCTTTGTCTTAGATAGTGTCAAGCTTCTTGAATGATATTTCAGCTGCACTTATCCAGGAAAGTGGGGAGTATTCCATCACCTCCTATCTTCTGTCTTGTAGATGGTGGACAGTCTTTGGGAAGTCTGAAAGTTTGTTGCAGGATTCCTAGCCCCTGACCTACATGTAGCCATAAAATTTATATGTCATCCATTTCAGTTTCTGGTCAATGGTGAATCCCAGGACTTTGTGAGTGACTGTAATGCCATTGAATGTCAAGGGACAATGTTTATATTCTCTTTCGTTGGAGATGGTTGTTGCCTGGTATTTGTTTGGCATGAATGTTCCTCACTCGTTGTCAGTCCAAACTGGATGTTATCCAGATCTTGCTGCATTTGGACATGGGTTGAGATGGGAGAATCATGCCCCACTGCCCCACCAGTCATGCCATTAGATATTCTGGGTGCCACATTGTAGGAGGGTTGTAAATGCATTAGAGAGAGTGTGGAAGTGGTTTACAAGTATGTTTCCAGGGAAGATTGACTTCAGATATGGGATAGATTAGAGGTTGGGACTGTTTTCCTCAGAGAGAAGAAAGCTAAGTTGAGATCTGATACAGGTTTTCAAAATCATGAGCAGGCTGGGATAGACGGGGAGAAATTGTTCTCACTAATAAAATCAGTGGGTTGCGAATTTTAGAATTCTCTACCCCTGTGGTCTGTGGAAGCTTATTCATTGAATGTATTTCAGGTAGAGATTGACAGATTTGTGGTCACTAATGGTGCAGAGGGTTAGAGGGTTATGGGGATGAGGTAAATAAAAGGCATTGAAGTGTTGCTGAGCCATGATTGTATTGAAAAGTGGGACAGGCTTGACAGACTAAATGACCTACTCATCTTCCTATCTTCCTCACAAGGCAGTAAATTAGTCTTTAGCTTTGTATTTCTGGGAGAGACAGTGGGGGATAAGTATTATCTGGTGAAAGTACTGAAAGTCTGAAAAGAAATGCTTGCAACCATGTCAGCTGAGGAAGAAATTAAAATATAATGATAAGGGTGATAGTTCTCTGGAAATGAATATCCAAAAAGACCTATTGTTGGGCAGAAGAATGAATTTTTTTTTATAGTCTTCATGTTAAGATATTTCAAATTGTTTTATATACCGTTTGCTGTTTTTAAAATAAGAACTTTTTTTTTAGTTTAAAGAACTTTGGCAAGTTCATATGATATATTCATTGACTTCTCTCATTGGGAACAAAAGTGCAAAAATAAAACTTATGATCTCTTAAGGAAGGATTCAGTTTTGGATCTAACTTATTCAGTGTTAACATCAGCTGTGTTTTCACATTGCTGTGTAGGTGCTAGTTTTCTGACTGTTCCAGAGGAATGTGCCTGGTGGTGTGGCAAGTTCTGCAATACAAATCTTCAGCACTACTGCTAGAATGCTTTCAGAGTCCATAGATTTCGTAGTATTCAATGTCTTAGTATACATTTAAAGGTTGTCCACTGTCATGACTGATGTTATCCTTACCTGATCAGCAGATATGCAATAAGACTAGCCATACTATTTTTGTGCTGTCTGAAAATTTGGCTGAAGTACATTTGTTTCCTTCCTCCAAGTCATTAATATATATTGTAAACAGTCGCAGTCCCAGCACTGATCTCTGTGGAACCCCACAGGTTACAGTTGACAACCTGAAAGAGGATGCCGTGCCCCCATTTGCTTTCTCCTGCCCTTAGCCAATTCATGCCAATATACCACTTCCAACATCATGGGCTTTTATCTTAGAACTCAACTTTTTATGAGGTATCTTATTGTATGCCTTCTGGAAATTCAAATACAACACAACTGCTGGTTTCCCTCTATTCACTCTGGTTGAGACTTCCTTGAAAATCTCTAATACATTAGTTAGACACAATTTGCCTTTCAGGAAGCAATTCTGACTCTGATTAGATTATGATTTTACAAATGTTGTGCTGTTACTTCCTTAATAATTGATTCATTTTTTCCAACAATAGGTGGAAGGTTAACCAGCCCATGGTTACCAAATATATAACCCAATATATGTTGTAAACAGTTGTGGTCCCAGTACTGATTCCTGTGGAACAGATTGGTTACAAGTTTCCACCCTGAAAAAGAACCCCTCATCTCCAATCACTATATCCTGCCCATAAGGCAATTCTCTGTCCATGCTAATATATTACCTCCAACACCATAAGTCTTATGATAAAATTTGTGATGTACCTTGTTGAATGTCTTCTAGAGGTGCAAATACAATGCATCTACTGGTTTCCCTCTATCCACTTCCTCGAAAAAACTTTAATAAATCAGTCAGGCATGATTTGCCTTTCATGAAGTCATGATGACGCCAAATGATTATGTCTAGATTTTCCAAATGTGCTGCTATTACTTCCTTAATAATTAATTCCAACTTAAAGCTGATTGCCCCTGTGTGTGCATGAAATAATTGATCATAACCTGATTTCCTAAGTTCTCTTGTCATTTGATTAAGTTACCTGATAACAAACAGTGTACATTCCACTTCTATCTGATAGCTGCAGTGTGAGCTAGCTCAGTGGAGGAAAGTGGATCAATCCTTCACCATTGTACAAGAGGCCAGAACCATTGTTTCTTGAAAAAATTCAAATGTTGACAAATTAAGCCTTTTTACTGTAGAATTTAGAAGGTTAAGGGGTGATATTTTGAAGTCTACAAGATATTAACAGGAAAACACAGAGTAGGTAAAGATAAACTATTTCTGCTGGTTGGGGATTCTAGAACTAGCTGGTACGGTCTAAGAAGTAGGGCCAAGCCATCCAAGAGAGATGTTAGGGAACACTTCTACACACACATAATGGTAGATGTTTGAAACTCTTCCACAAATGGCAGTGGATGCTGGATCAGATGTTAATTTTAAATCTAAGATAGATGAATTTTTGTTAAGAAATGGTATTAATGAATATGGGCCAAAGACAAGTATATGGAAACCAAAAGAACTGCTGATGCTGTAAATTAGGAACACAAACAGAAGTTGCTGGAAAATCTCAACTGGTCTGGCAGCATCTGTGAAGAAAAAAATCAGAGTTAATGTTTTGGGTCTGGTAACCCTTCCTCAGGATTTGAGCTTGTCCAGCAACTTCTGTTTTTGTTGTGGCCAGTATATGGAGTTAAGCTACAGACCAGCCATGATCTCATTGAGTAGTGGAACAGGATCAAGGAGCTGAATGGCCTACTCCTGTTCCTATATGTTCTATTGTTTTGTTATTAATTGTGCTGCTGTTTTTGTTTTCTCTCCAGGAAAGAGCTGAGTCTGCTGCAGAAATTATATAGCCTGTATGATGCCGTGATGAATAATATTAATGGTTATTATGATGTGTTGTGGACAGAACTGGACATTGAGAAAATTAATGCTGAACTGCTGGACTTTCAAAACAGGTTAATGAATTAAATTGCCTCATAATCAATACATATAGCTATTTCTTACAGCATATATTTAACAGCACTTTCAATTCAAGAACACTTTCCGAAGGGTGGACAAATGACACCTACCTTAACATTCCTAACTTATTAACATATTTCTGGAGATTTGACTATATGTCATTCAATATGACTAACTCATGATGCTTAATTACACAAGACTTTAAAATGTAAAATAGTTCATTGTTTGAATATCTCAGTATTACCTAGTCTAGAAGTCATGCAGTTTGCTTCTTTGATAGATAGTTTAATAATCAAAGAAAAAATGCAAAAGAATGGAAAGGTAAAGTATTTAAATAAACTGTATTTTTGTGAAGTTTCTGCAAAATCAACCACTACAAGAAATATCAAGTAACTCAGATACAAAAAGGTATCATTAAAATGATAACTCTTAACTCAACTTTCAACTGAAGATGTGCACAACATACAGACATTTTATGACACTCACCAAATGACAAAACTGACAAAACCAAGACTGAACTGAATTCAATTCACTGCCTCTGCCCATCAACTCCAGAACCTCCCCTACAGATGAAGCCCAACTTCAATGAGATTTTGATTTGATTTGATTTTTATTTAATTTATTATTGTCACATATACATGAGTACAGTGAAACGTTATGTTTTGCATGCAGTACAGGCAGATTATTACATACAAGGACGCAAAGATCATAGGGTTATTAAACAGAGCGAGGAATAAAATGTTACAACTGCAAAGAAGGTGCACGAAAAGCAAGGTCAGCGTTGGATTTGAAATTTGAGAGGTCCATTCAGATGTCTAATAACGGCAGGAAGAAGCTGACCTTGAACCTGCTGGTACATGTGTTTAAGCTTTTCCAGCTTTTGCCTGACAGAAGAGGTTGGAAGAGATTATAACCGGGATTGGAGGGTCGTTGATGACGTTGCTAACATAATGTGGAGCTGGAGGAGCACAGCAGCCACGCAGCATCAGAGGAGCAGGAAAGTTGACATTTCGGGTCGGTATCCTTCTTCAGAAAATCTGAAGAAAATCAGATGCTGCCTGGTCTGCCATGCTCCTTCAGCTCCACACTGTGTTATCTCTGACTCCAACATCGACCTTACCATCGACAACATTACCATCTCTTTGATGACGTTGGCTGCCTTTCCACAGCAGTGAGAAATGTAGATGGAGTCAATGGATGGTTTTCATGATGATCTAGGCTATGTTCACAACTTCCTGTAGTTTCTTACAGTCCTGGACAGAGCAGTCGATGTACCAAGCCGTGATGCATCCAGATAGAATGCTTTCTATGGTGTATCGGTCAAAGTTGGATAAATGTGAGGTTATGTACTTTGGAAGGTAGATTATTATCTGAATAGTAGCAGTTTAGGAAAAGGTGAGGTGCAACGAGACTAGGGTGTCATGGTGGAATAGTCGCTGAAGGTTGGTATACAGGTACAGCAGGCGGTGAGGAAAGCTAATGGCATGCTGGCCTTCATAGTGAGAAGATTTGAGTATAGGAGTAGGGATGTCTTGCTGTAGTTATACACGGCCTAGGTGAGGCCGTACCCTGAGTGTTGTATGTAGTTTTGGTCTCCTGGTCTAGGGAAAGACATAATTACTATTGAAGGAAGCCAGCAACGTTTCACCAGAAGGATTCCCGGGATGGCAGGACTAACATATGCAGAAAGATTGGGTTGATTAGGCTTGTACTTGCTGGAATTTAGAAGAATGAGACGGGATCTTATAGAAACATATAAAATCCTGATTGGACTGGACAGGCTTGATGCGAGAAGAATGTTCCCAACATTGGGGAAGTCCAGAACTAGTGGTCACAGTCTAAGAGTTAGGCGTAAGCCTTTTACGCTGAGATGAGGAAAAATTTCTTTACTCAGAGAATTGTGGACACACGGAATTCTCTTCCCAAAAAGCCATTGGGGCCAGTTCATTTGATATATTCAAAAGGGAGCTGAATGTGGTCCTTGTGTTTAAAGGGATCAAGGGGTGTGGAGAGAAAGCAGGAATGGAATACAGAAATTACATGATTAGCCATGAGCATACTGAATGGTGGTGCAGGCTCAAATTACTGAATGGCCTGCTCCTGCACCTATTTTCTATGTTTCTATGTTCTTTTGGACATGCTGAATTTCCTTAGTCTCCTGAGGAAGAAGAGGCATTGTTGTGCTTTCCTGACTGCCACATCAATGTGGGTGGTCCAGGACAGATTGTTGGTCATCCCTTCATAGGAAGAGGACACTGTACCAGAACTTAGGTTTTTCCTTGGGTTGGTGAATTAGTACAGAAAATTCATACATAACCTGGCACCCTGACATTTGCTATTGAAAAAGGGTCAGCCTTGGAAATGATCTTGTAACCAAGATGTAGCCTTTAGGTGTGTGAACAAGCAGCTATCGTCATCTAAGGTGTTGGTACACTATGATCCCAAGTCAAATGTGATGCTGACGTTCGATGCCTCCCTGTACAGTATAGGGGTAGTTCTGGCTCAGAATGTCCAATAGCATATGCTTCCCAGACTTTGTATGGTCAGTGCTTACAATTACAAATGGGAACAGTGTCCAGGAGGCCAAGTGGTGAATGTGGATGCATTGAGCCATCTCCGTCTGGTGGATACACCACTGCTGGTGCTACCACTAGAAGAGGCCATTCTGGTTTTAAACTTTCTGGACACCCTTCCAGTTGCCGCTGACAATATCAGACTGCGGACACAAAAAGATCCTGTCCTGGCGAAACTGAAATAGCTGTAGTGATGGGAGAAACAAAAGGGTGATCACAAACAGAACTGAAACCTAGATAACAAGGTGTAGAGCTGGATGAACACAGCAGGCCAAGCAGCATCATAGGAGCAGGAAAGCTTGACGTTTCGGGCCTAGACCGAAACCTTCCTGGACCCTGAGAGATCAGATCACAGTTGGCAATGACATATTATTGTGGGGAGCAAGAGTGATTGTCCCAAGCAAAGGTTGCTGCCAGACACTGGCTGAACTCCACCAGGATCATGCAGGGTCTCCAAAATGAGGATGTTGGTGAGAAGTTATCTTTAGGGGCCAGGATTGGAAGCTGACATAGCCGCGTTGGGGGGGGGGGGGGCAGTGTCCAGAGCACCAACAAGGACAAAAGTTACTAACAGAAGCTTCCCCACATTAATGGGAACGGATGGGTAAACCCCGGGCTCAGTTACATGTTGACTATGCAGGTTCTTTCATGGGCTCTATGCTTTTGGTCATTATGGCTGCCATTCAAAGTGGTTAGATTTCATAGAGTTCATTCGTCAAACAAAGGGCGTGATAGAATGGTTGCGAGCATCTTTTGCAATACACGGACTACTGGGTGTGTTGGTCACAGACAACAGGCCAACAATTACCAGCAGGGAATTTGAGTATTTCCTAAAGTCAAATGGCATTCAGCATGTAGGGACCATACCATACATTGTCCAATGGTCTGGTAGAATGGACTGTCTAAACTTTGCAGTCTAAACTTTGAAGGCAGCCGTAAAGAAACAGCTTATAGCTCACTCAATACCAAACTGTCCCGATTCCCATTTAATTATAGGACCATCCCTCAAGCAATTACAGGGACAGTTCTGGCAGATTTGCTGAAGGGGAGAAGAATCTGCATCAGCTTAAATCTGATCTTCCTGGACCCAGGGGGGAAGGTGAAACAGCATCAGGAAAACCATTGCCCAGCTACAAGACTCCTCTAAGCAAGAGAGGCACTTTACTTCAGGGGACGAAGTTTGGTGTTGAAACCACAATAATGGCCCTGCATGCATAAGAGGCAGGGTTCATGCAAGGTCAGGTCCAATGTCGTACACAGTTTGGATAGGAGATGCAATCTTGGAGAAGCACATGAACCACATGAAAGCTGCAACCTTGTAAAGGAGGCAGGAGAAAACCGTAGCCGGCCCCTCAGATCTTTCGGAAAAACTGTCAGAACCTTGTGGGCTCCTCCCCCTCTGCCTAGCATCGAAGAAATCGCCAAGGACAAGGTGGACAGGGCACATGTCGTAGGCTTGATAGCACTACCCTGGGCACAAGAAGTGTGTTATGGCCTGGTACAAACTGCCAGTATCTGAGTCAGAGTCAGTGGAATTGGTGTGAAAATTTCCCAGGAGTAGCTCTCAAAAAAAGAACAGGCCTATATCCAAGGACTTAGACGGGGAGGAATATAGTGATTGGAACCAGGTCAGGCAAGTGGATCGCATAGAATATGAGTTCCCTGATTAGGGCTATTAACCTGGTCTAATCAGGGAGCCCTGGCTGACAAAGAAAACAGGAGTATCAGGGTGCTGCTCACTCTACGAGCCAGCTCTGAGCTAGCTGAGTTAGTGTCATGTACTGTCCACGTGTAAATAAAGGGTGACTTGGTGATGGGATACCAGCCTTTGTGGAGTTATTTCAGTGACCAGCAGTTTGGCAGGGATCAGTGCTGGGTCCACTGTTGTTTGTAATTGAAATAAACAATTTGGATGAGAATTTAGGATGCATGGTTTGACGACGTTGTCGCTTTAAAAATGCTATTTTGTCCTGGGTTTTGTTTTGAAGAGAGGTCGTAAAGGCAGACGTGTGAAAGTAGCTACGGGGGATGGCCTAAGTCAACAATTGTAATAATGGAAGGGAATAGCCAGTTCTCACGTCAACATTTCCAGTTTTTTTTGCTGTAGCAGTCAGAAACTGTTTGGGTCCCAGAAGAGTTGGAGCTTCAGTAAGATAATTCCTGGCTGCCATATTCTCTGAAATCTCTTTTGATGTTGTTTCATCCTGGATTGGAGAATTGCCTGTGAGAATTTGTGTCTGAATTTACCTTTTTGCCAAGTGGTGTGTTTATGGGAAGTTACTATATTGGAATTGTTAATTAGTAATACATAGTGTATCTATTATTCGGTTAAGTTTTCCAATTGTTGTTATTCTAAATTCCTCTTCGTTCATATTTTAATAAAGTGTTTAAATAAATTGTGTTTTGTTGAACATTGAGTGGTTTGATCAGTTGCATCACATCTGGAACACACAATAAGAAAAAATTAGGGTCTAGGCTACCTTCTTAAAATATTTTGAGGGGTCTGGTCTGGTCCATAACAATGGTTAGTACTTCTGCTGATAGCACCAAAATTGGTGGTATTCTAAGGTTATCTAAGGTTATAGAGGGATTTTGATCAATTGGGCCAATGGGCCGAGGAGTGGCAGATGGAGTTTAATTTGGATAAATGCAAGGTTTTGCATTTTGGTAAGACGAGCAAGGACAGGACTTGTACAACTAATGGTAGGGCCTTGTGGATTGTTGACGAATGGAGATTTAGGGGTTCAGGTACATAGTTCTTTGAAAGTTGCATCACAGAACTTTGCAGATGACACCAAAATTGGAGGTGTAGTGGACAGTGAAGAAGGTTACCTTGGAGGACAATGGGATCTTGATCAGATGGTCCAATGGGCCGAGGAGTAGCAGGTGGAGTTTAATTTAGATATTTGTGAGGTCCTGCATTTTGGAAAAGCAAATCAGGGCAGGACTTATACACTTTAATGGTAAAGTCTTGGGGAGTGTTGCTGAACAAAGAGAAATTGGAGTGCCGGTTCATAATTCCTTGAAAGTGGAGTTGCAGGTAGATCGGATAGTGAAGAAGGTGTTTAGTACGCTTACCTTTATTGGTCAGTGTATCGAGTATAGGAGTTGGAAGGTAATGTTGTGGCTATATAGGACATTGGTTAGGTCGCTATTGGAATACTGTGTGCAGTTCCATCTCCCTGCTATAGGAAGGATGTTGCGAAACTTGAAAATGTTCAGAAAGGATTTACAAGGATGTTGCCAGGGTTGGAGGGCTTGAGCTGTAGGGAAAGGTTGAATAGGCTGGGGCTATTTTCCCTGGAGTGTCAGAGGCTGAGGGGTGACCTTATGAAAATTTATAAAATTACAAGGGACATGGATAGGGTAACTAGCCAAGGTCTTTTCCCTGGGGCAGGGGAATCCAAAACTAGAGATCATAGGTTTAAGGTGAGTAGGGAATGATTTAAAAAGTGATCTAAGGGGCAACGTTTTCATGCAGAGGGTGGTGCATGTGTGGAATGAGCTGCCAGAAGAAGTGGTGGAGGCTGGTACAATTACAACATTTAAAAGGCATCTGGATGGGTAGATGAATAGGAAAGGTTTGGAGGGATTTGGGCCAAATGTTGACAAATGAGACTAGATATATTTGGAATGATTGGTCAGTATGGACGAGTTGGACTGAAGAGTCTGTTTCCGTGCTGTACATCTCTATGATTCTTTGACTCGAGGTAGGCAGGATGGCAAAGTTTGGCAAGATAACCCTCAGTGCTCAGACTATTCAGTATCAGAGTTGGGACATCATGTTGTGGTTGTGCAGGATGTAGTTGAGGCCACTTTTTGAGTACCGTGTCCAGTTCTCGTCATCTTGCTATGGGAAAGATATTATTAAATTGCAGAAGGTGCAGAAAAGATTTACAGGGACGATACCGGGACTGGATTGTTTTTTTCTCTTAATCATTTGTGGGATGTGGGTGTTGTTGGCTGGGCCAGCATTTATTGCCCATCCGTAGTAGCCCTTGAGAAGGCGGTGGTGAGCTGCCTTCTTGAACCACTGCAGTCCTACTGCTGTGGGTTGACCCATAATGCTATTAGGGAGGGAATTCTAGAATTTTGACCCAGCAACTGTGAAGAAATGGCGATATATTTCCAAGTCAGGATGGTGAGTGGCTTGGAGGGGAATTTGGATGTGGTGCTGTTCCCATATGTCTGATGCTCTTGTCCTTCTAGATGGAGGTGGTCGTGGGTTTGGAAGGTGCTGTCTGAAGATTTTTGGTGAATTTCTGCAGTGCATTTTGTAGATAGTACATCTTGTAGATAGTCGGTGGTGGAGGGAGTGAATGCTTGTTGATGTAGTGTCAATCAAGTGGCTGGTTTGTCCTGGATGGTATCAAGCTTCTTGAGTGTTTTTGGGGCTGCACTCATCCAGGTAAGTGGGGAGTATTCCATCACACTCATGACTCGTACCTTGCAGATGGCAGACAGGCTTTGAGGAGTCAGGAAGTGAGTTACTCGCTGCAGTATTCCCAGCTTCTGGCCTACTCTTGTAGCAACAGTGTTAATGTGGTGAGTGCAGTTGAGTTTCTGGTCAGTGATAACACACAGGATATTGATAGAGGGGGATTCAGTGATGGTAACTCCATTGAATGTTAAGTGACAGTAATTAGATTGTCTCTTATTGGTGATGGTCATAGCCTGGTATTTGTGTGGCATGAATGTCATTGCCACTTGTCAGCCCAAACCTGGATATTGTCCAGATTTTGTTGTATTTGAACATTGACTCCTCAGATACTGAAGCAATCCAGAATGGTGCTGAATATTGTGCGATCATTGACAAACCTCCCCACTTCTGACCTTATGAAGGAGGGAAGGTGACTGATGAAGCAGCTGAAGATGGTTGGGCTGGGGACACTACCCTGACGAATTCCTGCAGAAATGTTCTGGAGCTGAGGTGACTGAGCTCCAACAATCACAATCATCTTCCTTTGTGTCAGGTATTATGACTCCAAACACTGGAGTTTGTCCCTGATACCAATTGATTCCAGTTTTGCCAGGGCTCCTTGATGCCACGCTCGGTCGAATGCAGCCTTGATGTGAAGGGCTGTCACTCACACCTCACCCCTGGAATTAAGCTCTTTTGTCCATATTTGAACCAAGGCTGTAAGGAGGCCAGGAGCTGAGTGGCCCTGGCGGAACCCAAACTGGGTGTCACTGAGCAGGTGCTGCTTGATGGCAATGTTAGTGACACCTCCCATCACTTTACTGATGGTCAAGAGGAGACTGATGGGGCGGTAATTGGCCAGGTTGGATTTGTCCTGCTTTTTGTGGAAATTTTCCACATTTCGGGTAGATACCAGTGTTGTAACTGTACTGGAACAGCTTGGCTAGAGGCTCGGCAATTTCTGGAGCACAAGTCTTCAGTATTATTGCCAGAATGTTGTCAGGGCCTGTAGCCTTTGCAGTATCCAGTGTCTTCAACTGTTACTTGACACCAAGAGTGGAGTGAATCAAATTGGCTGAAGACTGAAGATTGCTGCGAATGCTTCAGCCTTATCTTTTGTACTGATGTACTGGGCTCTTCCATCATTGAGGACGGGAATATTTGTGGACCCTCTTCCTCCAGTTGTTTAATTGTCCACCACCAGTCATGACTGTATATGGCAGGTCTGCAGAGTTTAGATCTGGTTGTGGGATTGCTTAGCTTTGTCTATCACTTGCTGCTTTCGCTGTTTGGTGTGCAAGTAGTCCTGTGCAAGTGCAAGAGGTTGATACCTCATCTTCAGGTATGCCTGGTGCTGCTCCTGGCATGCCCTCCTGCACTCTCCATTGAAGCAGGGTTGATCCCCTGGCTTGCTGGTAATGGTTGTGTGGAGGATATGCCAGGCCATGAGGTTACAGTTTGTGCTGTCGTACAAGTCTGCTGCTGTTGATGGCCCACAGCACCTTATGGATGTCCAGTCTTGAGTTGCTAGATCTGTGCGACATCAGTCCCATTTAGCACGGTGATAGTGCCACACAACACAATGGAGGTTATTCTCAATGTGAAGGCGGGACTTCATCTCCACAAGGACTGTGTGATGGTCACTCTTACTGATACTGTCATGGGCAGATGCAACTGCAGCTGGCAGATTAGTAAGGATGAGGTCAGGTATGTTTCTCCCTCTTGTTGGTTCCCTCACCACCTGCCGCAGATCCAGTCTAGCAGCTACATCATTTAGGACCCAACCAGCTTGATCAGTCGTACTGCTGCCGAGCCACTCCTGGTGGTGAACATTGAAATTCCCTACCCAGTGTACATTTTGTGTCCTTGCCATCCTCAGTGCTTCATGTAAGTGAGGAATACTGAGTCATCAGCTGAGGGAGGATGGTATGTGGTAATCAGGTTTCCTTGCCCATGTTTAACTTGAAGCCATGAGACTTCTTGGGGTCTGGAGTCAATGTTGAGGACTCCTAAATCAACACCCTCCTGACAGTACACCACTGTGCCACCCCTCTGCTGGGTCTGTCCTGCTGGTGGACTAGGACATATCCAGGGATGGTGATGGTGGTTTTTGGGACATTGTCTGTAAGGTCTGATTTCGTGAGCATGACTATATCAGGCTGTTGTTTAACTAGTCTATGAGACAGCTCTCCCAATTTTGGCTCTAACCGGCCAGATGTTCGTGAGGAGGACTTTGCAGAGTCAACAGGGCTGTTTCTGCCATTGACATATGCGGAGAGGTTGGATAGGCTGGAACTTTTTTCACTGGAGTGTAGGAGGTTGAGGACCTTATAGAGGTTCATAAAATCATGAGAGGCATAGATATGGTGAATAGCAAATGTCTTTTCCCTTGGGTAGGGGAGTTCAACACTAGTGGGCATATTTTTTAAGGTGAGAGGAGAAAGAGTTAAAAGGGTCCTGAGGGGCAACTTTTTCATGCAGAGGATGGTTTACATGTGGAATGGACTGTGTAAGATGAAGTGGTGGATGCAGATACAGTTACAACGTTTAAAAGACATTTGGACAAGTACATGAATATGAAAGGTTTAGAGGGTTATGGGCCAAATGAAGGTAAATGGGACTAGTTTAGTTTGGGAAACGTGGTTGGTATGAATGAGTTGGACTGAAGGGTCTGTTTCTGTGCTGTATGACTCTATGACTCTATGACTCTATTTACTCTGCTTATATACATTTCACTTTAATAGTAACAATATAATCACATTAAAAGCAGAAGGACTTTCACAACAGTCATATTCTACACAACCCACAAGAGGATGACTGCAGCGGTTCAAGAAGGCAGCTCACCATCACCTTCTCAAGGGCAACTATGGATGGGCAAGAAACGCTGGGCAACCAGCAACACCTACATCCCACAAAGGAATAGAAAAAGAATTGACCCAATCCCACCTCAAAAGATAAACCTCACATTCCAGGATCAGTCTAGTGAAACTTTGCTCCCTCTATTTCAAGTGTATCGTTCATTTGGTAAGGAGACCAAACTGCATAAAATACTTCAGGTGTGATCTCACTAAGGCCCTGTACAGCTGCTTTGTTCTGAACTCATACTGTCTTGCAGTATAGACTAAC
Source organism: Ginglymostoma cirratum (assembly GCA_024137785.1). Taxonomy (NCBI): domain Eukaryota; kingdom Metazoa; phylum Chordata; class Chondrichthyes; order Orectolobiformes; family Ginglymostomatidae; genus Ginglymostoma; species Ginglymostoma cirratum. The sequence continues at coordinate 2,954,211 of JAHRHZ010000279.1, read as the reverse complement.
ATGCTGTTGGCTTTCTCAAATGCTTGCTGCATGTGCATGCTTGCTTTCGAGACAGATGTACAAGAACACTTCTGCCCCTTTTTACATTAACCTTTCCAATTTATCACATTTAAATAATATTCCCATTTGAAATGGGCAACTTTACATTTATCCCCATTATAATGCATCTGCCATGAATTTGCTCACTCACTCAACTTGTCTAAATTGTCCTCTTTACATCCTTTTTACCACTCTCACCCCATTTAGTTTCGTATTACCAGCAAACTAGGAAACATTACATTTGATGTCATCTTCCAAATCATTAATACATAATGTGAATAGCTGAAGTTCAAACACACATCCCTATGGTACCCTACTTGTCACCATCTTCCATTCTGAAAATGACCCATTTATTCCAACTCTCTCTACCATTCTTGCAAACCAATTCTTAATCCTTGCCAGTGCATTACCATGATTTGGTTTGATTTTGTGCAATAGTCTGTCCCCGTCATACCTTTTAATAAAGTTACCCAGCTCTTTTGCTGCCACCTCCCCATTCATTACTTTATAGTTTCCATTATTGATACTTCGGGTGCTTGATTTGGATTGGACTACACCTTCTGTTGCAATGAAGAATTCTATTATTTTATGATCACTGTTTTTGAACATCACATGACAAGATTATTAACTAACCATTTCTCATTGCACAAAGCTAAATCTAAAATGGCTTGCCTCTGAGTTGGCTCAGCAACACACTGGTCTAAAATTCCATCTTTTATAAACTCCAAGAATTCATCTGCAGTATTATAGCTAATGTAATTTGCCAGTCCATGATTACAGATTCCTTGTTGTATGCATCTCTAATTTCCTGTCTACTACTTTCCCCTCCATGATCACAATTGTTTGGAGAGACAACTCCCACTCATGTTTTCCACCCCATCTTGCTTCATAGCTCTGCCCACATATTGGCCCTATATCTATCTTTCCTGCACCAATATTCTTTCTCACTATTACACTGATTTCATCTTTCACTATAATACCCTCCCACTTCCTTTTCCATTTGCCTGTTCTTCATAAATAACAAATACCCATGGATGTTCAGTTCTCAGCCTTGATCATCCCCTCCAATATGTCTTCATAATTGCAAACATATCATGCTCGTGTACAGCTAACTGCTCCATTCTTTGTACCATGGGTTTCAGCCTATCTCCAGTGCCAGTGTATCTTTCATTAGATGATTGGCCAAAACTGTTCAACAAATTCCAGCTGTACCTACCCTAAACGAGGCAATAGTGCTGCTTTTTGTGTGATCTCTAATCACTCCAGGGGTGTATAGAGTTTATGAACAGAGGTTGAGTGACGTGCCCAGAGTCAAGTACTGTCCACATGCTGATTAACTGTGGTACACAGAAGTTGGAGCCTGGAAGATGTACACATGGAGTGCAGAACTTCTTTGTGCAGATCTTCCTGCCCACTGGTCCATAAATTTGATATTTTAGCAAAAGTAATGAGCTGAGAAGAACTCAATTGCACAAGAAAACCAATTCATCTCCAAACATAAGTACCTCCCACTTTTAGGCCTGCCTCTACATTTAACATCAAAAAAAACAAGATTCAGCCAATGGCTGTAGTCAATCCTCACACATTTGTTATTGAATCCTATTATAAAATGTTCAGTGTTTGATGTTGATGATATTAATGATATGTTGGTTTACTTATGTAAATTAATCTGGTATTCAGTGAACTGTTCTTTAATCTGAACCATTTCTAGGTGTCGCAGGTTGCCCAAAGGCTTGAAGGAATGGCAAGCGTTCTTGGATCTGAAGAAGAAAATTGATGACTTCAGTGAATCATGTCCCCTCTTGGAAATGATGTCGAATAAGTCAATGCAGCTAAGACATTGGGATCGGATATCTGCAGTAACAGGGCATAAATTTAATGTGACATCAGAAACATTCTCTCTAAAAAATGTTATGGACGCTCCACTGCTTCAATTTAAGGATGATATTGAGGTATATTGCGCCATTAGTCAGTTTTACTCAAACATCACAGGAAGAGAAATTGGCTTTGGCTGATTGTGTAAAATGGCCAAGAGCAAATCAGAAAACAATTTTGCATTCCACTCGGATTTCCAAAACATTGACTATTGTTAAGCTTTAATTTCAACACCCCACCTTTCTCCCTTCCCTATTGCAATACTTCAGCCTCATTCATTCTACTCTACATAACTTGGAATTATTATTATTATTTCAGCCATTAAACAATCTTCCACATGATCTGTTTCAAACATACCTTCGCCTGCTTCTCTGTACACACAAACATGTGAACAGGGAACAAGAGTAGGCCGCTTGGCTCTTTGAGCCTGCTCTGCCATTCAATAAGATCATGGCTAATCTGTTTTCAACCTCAATTCTACATTACTGCATATCGCCTGATAATCTTTCATCCCCTTGGTAATCAAAAGTCTACCTTTCTCTGCTTTAAAAATGTTTAAATTGTTTAAATTGTTAAAAATGTTTAAAAATGTTTAAATTTTCAGTTTCCACTGCTTTTTGAAGAAGGGGATTCCAAAGACTCAAATTCTCAAGACTCAAGAAAGAAAAAATTTACTCTCAAAAATCTCAAGAGTTTGAGATTCTTCCACACCCTTTTTAAATTCACTTGGTCAAGTCCTCTCAGGATCTTATCTGTTATAATTAAGTCACCTCTGACTCTTCTAAACTTCAAAGCACACAGACCTAGACTGTTTAGCATTAGGAAGAGGAGACGAACACGTCTGATAATTAAAATCAAAACACAAGCCCCCAATCTGTTACAGTGGGAGTAGAGGTCCCTTCTAATAATTAAACCCAAGACACTTGCCTCACCTCGCCTCATCTGTTAAACTATTACAGAGAAGGGGAGGTTAAATGAAAGAAAATCCCTGATATTCACTTTATAAGTAACAAACAACAGTGAACAAATGAACAGAATTACTAACAAATTGAACAATTCCCCCGAACAACTAACTATTCCCTAACTGAACTAAATTCTACTGGTATACTGTTCCAATAAACACAAGCCTCACTTATATAAACCCAAGTAATAAGAAAATAAATTAAAACTTAGTCTCTCTCTTATCTCTCTCTACACGCCTTTCTTCTGCTGTTCTCGAGTCATGAATGCCTTTCTTCCACTAATCCAGCTGTCAGGGAGGTTTTCTCTGTGAAGTCTTCTGTGAGGACTCTTAGCTAGAAGTGCCATGGTACCTTTTATGGATAGATGGTGCTTCCTTAGAGAGTCTAGAGATTTCTTGTGAGAGCTAGATGCTTATTTCTTAGATGGCGGTTTGCTCTCACAAGGATTTTCAAAAACCATCTCCTTATATACCTTGGATGACATATTCATTTTCTCACAATCGCATTGGTCCGAGGTTGTCAAAACTGTCATATTTAAATTCAGTTGGCTTTCAATTGCTAAGTGCTTGGTTTAAATTAATTGGCTGATTCCAGCTCGTTGCCAAAAAAAGGCCTAAGATTTCCAATCATACAGCCAACTGATAGATGTGTCAATTTCAGAATTGCTTGTATGCCTTCAGCTGCTTAGACATATTTTCTGTCTAAATCTCTAAGCTTAGAAAAGCACTTTACCTCTTAAAGGAGCCACACACTCTTCTCCCACATTATTTAATTTTAACAAGCAAATTCTAGCTTTCTGCCTGCCAATTCATGATTACTCTACACAATTTTGTAACACTAGCCTTTACCCATGAGGCAGTCCATTCATTTCAGGTATTAACCTTTTAGTCTAACAAAACTTATTTGAACTGGTTGCAACATATTAACACCCTTCTGTAAGTATGGTGACTGTAGTACACAGTACTCCAGATGCAGTCTCACCAATGCGCTGCATTGTTGGAGCATAACCTCTCTACTCTTGCATTCAATTCCCCTAACAATAAAATATAGCATTCAATTAGAATGTTTTATTCTGTTTTTAAATTCAAAATACTCTGCAAAGTCAGTTATTTTGGAGATAAAGGTTACGGATTTCCTTGTCACTCTGAAACACCTTGCAGCCCAAGGGTATCAATGTGGACTTCACAAGCTTCAAAATCTCCCCTCCCCCGACGACATCCCGAAACCAGCCCAGCTCGTCCCTGCCTCCCTTACCATTCCTACCACCTCAAGCCCCGCCCCCATCTCCTACACACTAACCTCATCCCGCCCTCCCTGGACTGACCTATCTCCTCCCTACCTACACTCACCTTTACTGGCTCCATCCCCGCCTCTTTGACTTGTCTGTCTCCTCTCAACCTAGCTTCTCCTTTATCCATCTTCTATCCGCCTCCCCCTCTCTCCCTATTTATTTCAGAATCCCCTTCCCCTCCCCCATTTCTGAAGAAGGGTCTCGACCCGAAACATCAGCTTTCCTCCTCCTCTGATGGTGCTCGGCCTGCTGTGTTCATCCAGCTCCACAACGTTTTATCTCAGATTCTCCAACATCGGCTGTTCCTACTAACTCTGAAACACCTATCAGCTTTCTCCTGACACTAGTGTACCTGCTCAACTGAAAGTTCAGGTTATACTATCTAGTGACTGCAAGTGGTCAGACAAATCTTAGCTTGAGACTCCAGCAACAACTCATTGGTTCTTCTTTCAAAATACCAACTTCACCATTGTATATACAGCAAGTATAGATCTTTGATAAAAGTGTCGAACATTCCCCTTGTCGCTGGGATCACTTAACCAACTTGTCAATGTTTCGTTTTCACAGATTGATGTAGGGCTCAAGTGGTTTTATTCTGTCTTTGTTCATTGCTTTTTCTTCATCAGTCCTGTGGTGATCCAACTGATGGGCAATCTGAAAAAATCAGATCTCAAGAGTGAAGCCTGATTTGATAGATCATAAGTTTTATGCATTTTGGTCATCGTGGTTTTCAGTCATTGAACATGAGGCTGCCAATATTTTGTTATCAGTTGAACACAAGTTTATTACACCAAAACACAGAACCACAAATATAGACAATTTAGAAAGATCCCAACATAAACAGAGAGAAAAAAAATCCCCACAACATCCTTTACTGTCACTTAATGTCAGTAAAGTTAAAAACCATTTTGCAACCCTGACGGTTTGAAAACTTCTTTCAAGCTTTAATAACTAGATATTTCTTTCCAACTCTGATAGCCTAGAGATTTCTTCTAACTTTCTCAGCCTACTGTAAACTAAGAAAAAACACTCTTCAGCTAGGAAGACTTCTCTTCTGAACTCAAACTACTAGTGCCCCCGATCATGTTTCTGCATCATAAACATCAATACTGTAAACATTCAGCAGTTAATGCCCCAGTGAGCTGATTGAGTCATTTCATCAAAGTCCCATGACTTGGAAAAATTATCTTCAGTTCAGTGCTCAATGTGACTTGCAAACCTTTTGTTAAAAAAAGTCACATTCACAGAACTGAAAATCAAAATCTGTATTGCTTCCACTTTCAAATCCAAATTTCCAAATAAAAGCAATATACTACAAACCTACATTACACTTCCTTGCCTAAGTACGATATACTGATCAGCTCACTTCTCATGTTCACATTGAGGCTGAATAGAGTGCAATATCTGGGAAATCTTCAGTACAAATTCAGGTATGATTCTGCTTCACTGGGATCTGAGACCCTCTTGAAACTTTCCAGTAATTGCAGAAACTTTTCCATATTCCTTTTTTCTCACTGCCACCATATAATATCCTTGGTCTCATTCTGCTACTAAAAAATATTTGTAGAAACTGCTGCAGTAAGGAAAACTTAAATTTTGTTAAAGAAACATCTTAACATCTTATTGTGACTTTATCTTGTCACAGGCTGAAAGGGGGAACAAGATCCTGTGACACAGCATAACTTCCTGTGATGATGTAAAATGTGTCTTATCATCATACCAGTAAAACATACCAACTTGTACTACCTCTCAACATGGTTTATAATCACCTAATTTCCCAATCTCTCCATAATCTGCACACATTCAGGACCCGTAATGTCTCAACTCTTCCAAATTCTAAGATACCTCTGCTTCTTAACAGTCTCTTCCCCTACATCCTCTGGATATACTTACAGTCCTTCTGGTGAAAGGAAAACTGTCAGCCTGATTTCCAAAATATGATTACACCCTCCCACCCCAACCACCCTGAACATATTGTCATTGACTCTTCAACTGGACAATGTACATTTTAGCTTTTATTTTACTTTTTAATTTTTTTGTCAGTTTTATCATGAAATATATAATAAATCTTTTTTTTTTTAGGATATCTGCATATCCTCTGTGAAAGAGAAGGACATTGAGGCAAAATTATATCAGGTGATGCAGACCTGGACCAGTCAGACCCTCAGTTTTTCTTCATTTAAGAATCGGGGAGAGCTCTTGCTAAAAGGACTGGAGACAGCAGAAATTATAATGTTGATGGAGGACAGTTTAATGATACTGAGCTCTTTACTCAGCAACAGGTACTAGCAACAAATTACTGCAAAAAAAAATTGCAAGGTAATAAAAGTAATGTTAAAAGGGTTGACTAAATTTTTGGGACTTTTGGCTTTAAGGAAGAGGGAAAGCGAGAGAGAAATGGTTTAGGCAAGGATTTTCAGAGGTTAGGACCTGGACTACAGGGTGCCCAGCTGCTAATTATGCCACTTAGCACTTCTAACTGAAGGCACTTGCTTTAGACTCCTGTGCTTATTCCAGTATGGATTCTGAATATTGATGTGGAGCTAAGTTCGCATCCTGCCAAGGCAGATGGTGGTATTGGAATTCAAAAAAACTGAATTAAGAGTCTAATGCTGACCACGAATCCATTGCTGATTGTTGGAAATACCTATCTGGATCACTAATGTCCCTTAAGGAAGGAAACTGCCATCCTTACCTGGTCTGGCTTACATGTGACTCCAGACACACAGTAATGCGGTTAACTCTTAACTGCCCTCTGGGCAATTAGGGATGGGCAATAAATCCTCCCTAGTCAGCAAAGCCCTCATCCCATGAATTAATAAAGAATAAAGAAAAGAAAATATGTTACTTTTAAAACTCAGTCGCATGAGTTTTAAAATGACATTTTTTGAAGATATACTGAATTTGTAATGTTATGCAAAGAGAATTTTTCTACCCCTCTTAAAAATATTCAAAAACTATCACCACCTTCTGAGGCAGAGAGTTCCAAAGTCCAATCTTCTCTCATCTATGTCCTAAAAGGGTCAGCCCTGATTTTAAAATAATGTCTCAAAATTCTGGAATCTCCCACAAGAATAATAATCTTTCCCAAGTCTATCTTGTAAAGATGATTTAAGATCTCAAAAGCTTTAATGAAGTCATGTCTCAGTCTTCTGAACTCCAGTGGAATCAGGCCCAGCCTATCCAACGTTTTCTCATAAAAAGGCCTTCTCACTCCAGCTATCAATCAATTAAATCTCCTTGAACCATCTCTAATGCAATTATATCCTTTGTTAGACAAGAAGACCAAACATTGATCAAAAAATTGTTGTAATCCTCTGTCTAGTTCAGAACTAATACAATCTATATACAGCTTTTGATGCGGACAACCATACCATCTGTTCTTATAAGAACAGCTTAAGCAATGGCTTCTCTTTCACATATCTGCACAGTTAGTTCTGGAGATCCACAAGGTCTATCTATGTCATCTATTTTTGTACTTACATTCTTCCCATTGGCAATATAATCTGAAATATTTTGTCTGGTTCCACATAAAACATATAAGGCTCAATGAGGTCACCTCTCATTCTTCTAAATTTCAATGAGTAGTGTGATCTCATTGAGCCTTATATGTTTTATGTGGAACCAGACAAAATATTTCAGATTATATTGCCAAAGGGAAGAATTAGGGCCCAAATTCCATTAGCCTTCCGAATTACCTGCTGCACCTGAGCGAGGTTTCTGTGTTTCATGTACAAGTACCCCATTATCTTTGAGTTGCAGCTTTCTGCAGCTTTTTTCTTGATTTACATAATACATTGTTCTTTTGCTCGCCTTTCCAAAATGAACAACTTCATATTTTCCTACCTTACACTCCATTTGCCAACTTTTGGCCCACTGACTTAACCTATCAATATCTCTCTGTAACCTGTTTCTATCCTTCCCACAATTTACTTTTCCACGGATTTTTCTCTTGTCTGCAAATTTGGCTACATTACATATGCTTCCTTCTCTAAGTCATTAATATGTATTGTAAAACCATTTCAAATGATGACATATAAATCCAGTAAAGACTAGAATTAAAAGCTGGTTGCCTAGCAACCAGGTAATGATCATTTTTAAAACCTGTCTGGTTCATTAATGATAACAAGGTGCGGGGCTGGATGAACACAACAGGCCAAGCAGCATCACAGGAGCAGGAAAGCTTGACGTTTTGGGCCTAGACCCTTCATCAGAAATGGGGGAGGGAAAGAGGGTTCTGAAATAAATAGGGAGAGAAGGGGAGGCGGATAGAGGATGGATAGAGGAGAGGATAGGTGGAGAGGAGGCAGACATGTCGAAGAGGCGGGGATGGAGCCAGTAAAGGTGAGTGGAGGTGGGGGGGTTAGGGAGGAGATAGGTCAGTCCAGGGAGGACGGACAGGTCAAGGGGGCAGGATGATGTTAGTAGATAGGAGATGGGGGTGGGGCTTGAGGTGGGAGGAGGGGATAGGTGAGAGGAAGGACAGGTTAGGGAGGCGGAGATGAGCTGGGCTGGTTTTGGGATGCGGTTGGGGGAGGGGAAATTTTGAAGCTTGTGAAATCCACATTGATACCATTGGGCTGCAGGGTTCCCAGGCTGAATATGATTTGCTGTTCCTGCAGCCTTCGGGTGGCATCACTGTGGCATTGCAGGAGGCCCAGGATGGACATGTCGTCTGAGGAATGGGAGGGGGAGCTGAAATGGTTCGCGACTGGGAGGTGCAGTTGTTTGTTGCGAACTGAGCGCAGGTGTTCTGCAAAGCGGTCCCCAAGACTCCACTTGGTTTCCCCGATGTAGAGGAAGCCACAACGGGTACAGCGGATGCAGTATACCACATTGGCAGATGTGCAGGTGAACATCTGCCTGATGTGGAAAGTCTTCTTGGGGCCTGGGATTGGGGTGAGGGAGGAGGTGTGGGGGCAGGTGTAGCACTTCCTGCGGTTGCAGGGAAAAGTGCCGGGTGTGGTGGGGCTGGAGGGGAGTGTGGAGCGGACAAGGGAGTCACGGAGAGAGTGGTCCCTCTGGAAGGCAGATAAGGGTGGGGAGGGAAAAATGTCTTTGGTGGTGGGGTCTGATTGCAGATGGCGGAAGTGTCGGAGGATGATGCATTGGATCCGGAGGTTGGTGGGGTGGTACGTGAGGACGAGGGGGATTTTTTTTTGGTTGTTATTGCGGGGACGGGGTGTGAGGGATGAGTTACGGGAAATGTGGGAGACACGGCCAAGGGCGTTCTCGACCACTGTGTGGGGGAAGTTGCGGTCCTTGAAGAATGAGGACATCTGAGATGTGTGGGAGTGGAATGCCTCATCCTGGGAGCAGATGCGGCGGAGGCGAAGGAATTGGGAATAGGGGATGGCATTTTTGCAGGAGGGTGGGTGGGAGGAGGTGTATTCCAGGTAGCTGTGGGAGTCAGTGGGCTTGAAATGGACATCGGTTTCTGGGTGGTTGCCCAAGATGGAGACAGAGAGGTCCAGGAAGGAGAGAGAAGTGTTGGAGATGGTCCAGGTGAACTTCAGGTTGGGGTGGAAGGTGTTGGTGAAGTGAATGAACTGTTCGAGCTCCTTGTGGGAGGACGAGGCGGCGCCGATGCAGTCATCAATGTAACGGAGGAAGAAGTGGGGTTTAGGGCCCGTGTAGGTATGGAAGAGGGATTGTTCCATGTAACCTACAAAGAGGCAGGCATAGCTTGGGCCCATGCAGGTACCCATGGCCACCCCCTTTGTCTGTAGGAAGTGGGAGGAATTGAAAGAGAAGTTGTTGAGGGTGAGGACGAGTTCGGCTGAGCGGATGAAGGTGTCGGTGGAGGGGGATTGGTCAGTTCTGCGGGACAGGAAGAAGCGGAGGGCCTTTAGGCCATCTGCATGGGGAATACAGGTGTATAGGGACTGGACGTCCATAGTAAAATGAGGTGTTGGGGACCGGGGAATTGGAAGTTCTGGAGGAGGTGGAGGGTGTGGGTGGTGTCACAGACGTAGGTAGGGAGTTCCTGGACCAAGGGAGTGAAAATGGAGTCGAGGCAGGTGGAGATGAGTTCGGTGGGGCAGGAGCAGGCGGAGACAATGGGTTGACCAGGGCATTCAGGTTTGTGGATTTTGGGAAGGAGATAGAAGCGGGCGGTGCGGGGCTGGGGAACGATGAGGTTGGAGGCGGTGGGTGGGAGGTCACCTGAGGTGATGAGTTTGTGGATGGTTTATCTCTGGTTCATTAATGCCCTGTAGGGAAGAAAGATCTTACCTGGTTTGATTGACATTTGACCCCAGACCCACAGCAACGTGTTTGAGTCTTAACAGCTCTCTATAATAGAGAACCATTCAATTCAAGGTGGACAATTAAACTATTCACTGGAGTGAGAGGCTCCACAAATATTGCCATCCTCTGTGATGAGGGGACCCCTGCACATTGGCGTAAATTACAAAGCTAAAGTATTTGCAACAAGAAATGCTGAGGATAATCCACCTCAGCCTCCATCTGATACCCCCATCTCACAGATGTCAATTTATAACAAGTGTCATTCACTTTACATGATATCAAGAAACTGCTAAAGACCCTGGATATTGCAAAGGGTATAGGCCTTGACAACATTTAATTATGAGTACTGAAAATGTGTTCCAAAACTTGCTATGCCCCTTTTCCCCCCTAGATAGATATCCCTGTGCAGCTAACATGATAGCATTTATCCAAAATTGTAGAAAATCATCTTTCTAATGGTTGTTGTTCCAGCATGCTAGTTTCTGGTGCCTAATAAACAAGGACATGCAGATCTTTTTCAACATATGCACATTCCAACCTCTTGCCATCTAAGAAGTACACTGCCTTTCTTTTATTTTCAGCCAAAGTGTAAAACTTCACAGTTATCTACATTATATTCCATCTGCCATTACTAGACCATTCACTTAGCCTGTCCCAAGTCTTCTTGAAGTATTCTTCACATCTTTTTCATAATTCATATTCCCAACCAGTTTGGTGTCATAGGGTTTAAAATATTTTAATTAGTCCTTACATCTAAACTAATTACTTAGATTGTGAACAGGTGTGGGCCTAGCACTGATCCTGCAGTAATCCATGTACAACAAACTGCCATCTTGAAAATTATCTGCTTATTCCTACATTTTTCCTGTTGATTAACCAGTTCTCAATCCATTCTAGTATAATCCCCCTATCCCACGTGCTCTATGTCCATTTGCAAACCTGTGTGGGACGTTATGAAAAGTCTTCTGAAAATCCATGTAGACCATATCCATTGGTTCTTCTTTTTCTATATGACAAATAACATTCTTAAAAAACGCACAACAATTTTGTCAGAGATAGTAGGAACTGCAGATGCTGGAGAATCTGAGATAACAAGGTGTGGAGCTGGATGAACACAGCAGGCCAAGCAGCATCAGAGGAGCAGGAAGGCTGATGTTTCGGGCCTAGACCTTTGAAATGGGGGAGGGGAAGGGGGTTCTGAAATAAATAGGAAGAGGGGGAGGCGGATAGAAGATGGATAGAAGAGAAGATAGGTGGAGAGGAGACAGACAGGTCAAAGAGACGGGGATGGAGCCAGTAAAGGTGAGTGTAGGTGGGGAGGTAGGGAGGATATAGGTCAGTCCAGGGAGGACAGACAGGTCAAGGGGACGGAATAAGGTTAGTAGGTAGGAGATGGGGGTGGGGCTTGAGGTGGGAGGAGGTGATAGGTGGGATGAAGGACAGGTTAGGGAGGTTCCATCATATCTGCTCTCAAGATTGTGCGTTCCACTCCTGAAAATCCCAGATGTCTTCCTATTTGAAAGATTGTAACATCCCCCCTCTGGTGGTCGAAAATGTCTTCAACCGCATTGCTTGCATTTCCTGCACTTCTGTCCTCACACCCACTCCCCGCAATGAAAATGAAGACAGAATCCCCCTTGTCATCACATATCACCCCACCAACCTCCGCATCAAGCATATCATTCTTCGCCACTTCCGCCACCTACAATCCAACCCCACAACCAAAGAAATATTTCCCTCCCCCCCCACCCACCCCTATGTACATCCCGTAGGGACTACTCTCTCCACAACTCCCTCGTCCGCTCCACACTCCCCAATAACCCCACCACCACTGGAACCTTTCCCTGCCACCACAGGAAGTACTACACCTGCCCCTACACCTCCCCCCTCACCTCCATTCAAAGCCCAAAACAAACCTTTCATATCAGACTCGGGTTCGCCTGCACATCCGTCAACATGGTCTACTGTATCCGTTGCTCCCAATGTGTCCTCCTCTACATTGGTGAGACCAAGCATAGACTTGGAGACTGTTTTGTAGAGCATCTTCGCTCTGTATGTGACAAACGACAACATCTTCCAATTGCCAATCATTTTAACTCCTCTTCCCAATACCTGGGTGACATGTCCATCCTGGGCCTCCCCAGTGTCACAATGACACCATCCACAATCTGGAGGAGCAGCAACTCATATTCCGCCTTGGGAGCCTACAACCCAATTGTCTAAATGTGGATTTTACCAGTTTCCAATCTCCCCACCCCTGGCCTCATCCCGTGTCCAACCCTCCCCCTCATCCATGCCTCCTTGACCTGACATTACTTGTCCATCTTCTCTCCCACCTATCCACTCCACCCATCCCACTGACTAATCCCCACCACTCCCTACCTGCACTCACCTCTCACCATCCCACCTACCTTCCCCAGCCTCACCCCTCCTTTATGTATTTCCCAGCTCCATTCCTCCTCCCCATTTCTGAAGAAGGGTCCCGACCTGAAACATCAACTTTCCTGCTCCTCTGAAGCTGCCCGGCCTGTTGTGTTCCTCCAGCTTCACTCTGTGTTGTCTCTGCGTCCAGCATCCGCAGTTCTTGCTATCTCTAGCTATAGGCCAGTTAGCTTAACGTCTGTTACTGAGAAAATGGGTAAAGGGTGTAATAGCAGAATATTTGAAATGTGTAATATGATAAAACAGACTCAACATGGCTACACAAAGGGAAAATTATGCCAGAAAGATTTAGTACAATTCTTTGAGGAGGTAACAAGTAAGACAGATAAAGGAGAAGCATTGGATGTAATATATTTGGATTTTCAAATGCATTTGATAAGATAACACACATTAGGCTGCTTAATAAAATAAGGTCATAATGTTAGAGGTGGTATATTAGCATAGGAAAAGGATTGGCTGTCAAAAGAAGACAAGAGTTGGCATAAGGGTGATTTTCAACTTGGCAACCTGTAGGAGCAACCCAGATGGGAATAAGTTTTAGGAAACAGCAGAATTCAGGTCATCTGGCTGTTTATTCGAATAATCACAGGTGCCCTTATTACCACACATTCAACTCTGCCTCTGCCCAACTTGCTCCTTTTAACAAGTTCATTCGTGTTCTGATTTACAGAAGCGTTCACACACTGAGTGCCAAGCTACCTAAAGGGTGGTATACAAAGGTACTTAACCAGTTCGTGGTCCGAGGTGTGTAGGCTTCAGGCAGAACACACTGCAAGAATGCCAAACTGTAGGAGCGACCCAGATGGGAATAAGTTTCAGGAGACAGCAGAGTTTAGGTCACGTGGCTGTTTATTCAAGCAATCACCGGATCATGCAGGAAGAGGCACATGAGACACTTCATGCAGGACTGTGTCGACTGTGCTCTAACCTAATACAAACAGATTCTCATTTTATACTTTTTCCCTGTCCTTCTCTGACATTGCAGCATACATTCCCTCCCCCTGTATACTATTGGTCAATAACGCTGGGTTGTCCAACTGTGATTGGATCCTTGATACATCACTTTATAACAGCAATTTACTTGATGCTGTGTTCTGATTGGGCTTTTTTTAGTGCGTAAGAAGTTTAAGTTTGCATAGATATTCTGTTACCCTCAGAGAAAGCAAGCAACCCTTATCTTCTAGTTATACTGACTGTAGTCTGCCTAATCTGTTATCTCATATGAAGGTGTAACAGAGTCAGTCAGGGCTGTTTGAGCAACATTTTCTAGCTGTGTTGTGTCTAACTACCAATTGATTAGATTAGAAACGTTTAAATTTTCCCACTACAGGAACACAAAGGAATTTTTTTTTGATCAGTTCCAACAAGGCCATGTGGTTATCCTCTTGCCAGAATTCTTTAGCTAACGAATTCTGTTTCAATATGCACTCCAATTCTGCTAGTCTCTGTCCTTGTTGAAAAGGTAAAAGAGGCCCCTTCTATTGCCTGAAATCACTTTTTGAATCTTTCCTTCTAAAGCTTTTGGTGATTTTTTTTAATATATGTAGATCATTAACTACTTCACAATCTATGTCTATGATTGTCTTGAAGAATGTTACCTAAAATCTATTCATTACATCATAACGGATTGATTAAAAAAATTTAAGAGAAACAACTAATTAGTGTGAAATGTTCTTGTCTATGTTGGCAATTGCAACTACATTCTGTCGCATTTAAGGCAGACTGGCTATTGTTTTACTTGCTGAGACTACATTGAGAAAACATTTTCCCACACTCTTTAACTACCATCAGCCATGTTCTGCAGAATTGTTCAGGGGCAGTTGTCAGCCATTTTGTGCTGCTTAATCGTGGACAGCTCTAACACAACCTAAAACTAGTGATCAGCTGCACGGATCATCATAATTATTTACAGTACATACTAATGACTTGGATGAGGAAAGTTAATGCGCTATAGCCAGCTTTATGGATGACACAAAAGTAGGTGGGAAGACAAGTGGTAAGAATGCAACAAAAAGGCTGCAGAAGGATTTGGATATGTTAGGCAATTTGGCGAATATGGCAAGTATAATGTGGTAAAAGGTGAAGTAAGCAGTTTAGCAGGAAAAATGGAACAGCTGAATATTATTTAAATGGAGAAACACTGCAAAAAACCACTGAACAGCAGGATTTGGGAATCCACATCCTTGAATCTGAAAAAGCTAGAATCCACAAGAATTATAGGACGATGAACCTGACGTAGTGATGGGGAAATTATTGAAGAAAATTCTTATGGACAGGATTTACTCACATTTGGAAAAATATAGTCTTATAAGCAATAGCAGTATGGCTTTATGTGGGGGAGGTCCTGACTCACAAACTTTATTAAGTTTTTTGGGGAAGTGACAAAGATGATTGATGAGGGCAGAGCAGTGGAATGTTGAGGAGGCACATGTGCCCCCGATGAACACATTTGTAGAAGTGTCATCATGTATATAAGCTGGAGTACCAATGTTGGAACCGCATGAAGAGAGGACCACATGACTAGCATATTTAGGAAGGTGGAACCCCGCATCTTAGGTGTGAGCAGATAGATAAGGAATGGATAAGTTTCAGGCTGTCTGAAAGAACCAGGCAGGTAGTACAGGAGTTCCCTGAGAAGAATTTGCTAGCAAGTCTGTATTCAGTTTTAAATACTGGTGAGGGCAAATGTCTTCTGTTATAACGACAGATTAGAACCCTTACGTACTATGCATATTTTTAGTTTTCCACTTTACAGTCCAGTTTATAATCCAAAAAGAAAAATAAAATGTTCCTGCACCATGTTTTGTCCCACTGACAGCACAGACCCACCAGGGTCACAGTGTTATAATCAGGTCAAAAGTTTTTTGTTGCCCTGGGAGTCTTCCACATTGTCTCCAAACTGATTGAGGTCTCATGACATTGGGTCAAAAATGAACAAAGCAACACCCTGCTTATTACCATGAACCGCGCTCCTCATCTGAAGAATTGGTACTCGCTGATGTTGAACATCAATATGAGGGTACTCTGAGGTTGACAAACATACAGAAAATACTCTGGGTGGGAGATGTCAGTGTCTAAAAGTGGCTCAGAAACAACACTACTGATCAGAGATAAAAGGTACTGCAGATGCTGGAGAATCCGAGATAACAAGGTGTGGGGCTGGATGAACACAGCAGG
>JAHRHZ010000279.1:2897939-2917135 GCA_024137785.1 Ginglymostoma cirratum | reverse complement strand
TTAGGCCCGAAACGTCAAGTTTTCCTGCTCCTATGATGCTGCTTGACCTGCTGTGTTCATCCAGCCCCATGCTTGTTATCTTACATTCTGCAGTTTGTTGCTCTGATGTTCTGGCATGGGTGATCAAGTTTCTACTTGTTGTGAAGTCTTGCAGACACACCTTATTCAGAGAATACAATATTAATGTTTATTCAATTACTTTTCTCAAAGCTGTGGGAAATGCAGGGTTACAGGGAAAGAGTAGGGGGATGGGTCTGGGTAGGATGCTTTTCGGAGGATTGACGGGCCGAATGGCCTGTTTCCACACTGTAGAGATTCTATGATTCTATGAATAAATAGAATTTACTTCAAACTCAACAAGAAAACTTCCTTTTCAAATGGGAGAAATCAGTTGAGCAGCTCATGCATAGCAACACAGCTTGTTCCTAGCAGGCATTCCCCCAACTGAACCAGAAATAAACAATAGTCAATATTCAAAAGCTGCCCTGGCAGCAGTCTACAGCACTGTGTCATATAATTTCTAGGAAGTCTTGTTAAAGAAAAACTCCAAAGTGCAAAATGAACTTTCAATGACATCTTTCAAAGAAATAGGTTTAGGTATTTTTATTAACTTGAAATAAATCAATTCTGCGCAATCCCTCAAAACGGAAGGCCTCCAAACAATATTAAAGCATCTTTGTAACTTATGAACGGGGAAAGCTAGCTAAATGTAAAAACAATATATTGTGAATCTTTCTATAGAATCTAATAGGGAAATGGTTGATAAAGGTTGAATGTCAGTCTTGTAACAAATGCATCTGATGAATTTAGGGGAGGAGATGGGGAGGAATTTAAGGGGAGGAGATGGGGAGGAATTTAAGGGGGGGAGATGGGGAGGAATTTAAGGGGAGGAGATGGCCTTAATGGTAGTGTTGCTGAACTGTTAATCCAGAAAACCAGCAATGTCTGGAGGCATGGAATCAAATCCTGCCATCGCAGATGATGGAATTTGAATTCGGTAAACACTTGGAATTAAGAATCTAATGGTAACCATGAATCAGTTGTTGATTTTTGGAATAACCTATTCAATTCAACAATATCCTTTAGGAAAGGGAACTGCTGTCCTTCCCTGGTCTGGCCTACGTGTGACTCCAGACCCACAACAATGTGATTGATTCTTAACTGCCCTCTGGGCAATTGGGGATCAGCAATAAATGCTGGCCCAGCTAATGATGCCGTCATCCCGTGAATGAATTGAATTTTTTTAAAAAATTGAGAATGAGCGATAAATGTTGACTTAGCTGATGATGTGCGCATCCCATGAAAGAGTAAATAAAACAATGGAATATATGAAAATGGTGGATAAATTGAACACATTTAAACAAACCAGGAAATGGAAACATCAAAACATAGAAAATAGGAGTAGGGGTAGACCATTCGGCCCTCAAGCCTGCTCTGCCATTCAATTTAATCGCGGCTGATCACCCATCTCAGCACCTTGCTCTTGCTTTTGCCCCATACCCTTTGATCCCTTTAGGCTAAGAACTATATCTACATTTTTCTTAAGTGTCTTCAAGATTTTGGCCTCAGCAGCTTCCTGTGGCAGGGAATTCTACAGGCTAACAAGTCTCTGGGTGACAAATTCCTCTTTATCGCTACCCTAAAAATCTTAGGTTGTATTCCTAAACTGTGACCCTGGTTTAGTTTTACAAGCTAATCTCTTATGTAAGACCTCATTGAAAGCCTTCTGAAAATCCAAATAAACCACACCACTGATGCACCCTTATCTACTTGACATTCTCTAAAAAATTCCAACAGATTTGTCAAGCTTTCTCTTAATAAATCCACGCTGACTCTGTCTGGTCCTGTCACTGTCCTCCGAGTGCTCTGCCATCACATTTTTTGTAATGTTTTCTCTTTGCTTCCTTTCTTAAATAGTGGAGTTTCATTAGCTACCCTCCGATTCATAAGAACTATTCCAGAGTTGATAAAATTCTGGAAGACGGTTGTTAGTGCATCTGCTTTTTCTAGGGCCACTTCCTTATGTACTCTGGGATGAAGCCTGTCAGGCCCTGGGAATTTATTTGACTTTAATCCCATTAGCTCCCCCAACACCATTTCCTTAATAATATTAATTCTTTCCAAAATGCATGATAAAGTAAGCTTCAGATGAGCTATTGGAAGATCATCTAGAGTAAGGTACAGCCTGAGTGAATATGTGTTGCTGGAAATTTAGTGCATCTTGGGAATTCAGTGCACATAGGAAGTGGTGCTTTTTGTTTTTTTTTGGTTCATAGTTTGTAAGGTCTTTTTCAGGGTTAATGGTTTGTAAGGCTGCATTCTTCAGCTTCAACTGAACAGAGAAAGGGAGTCAACAGTACAATAAATTAAGGCCCAGAGTCAGGGATCCAGCATTTCAGCTTCAACAAAGCATACAGAGGGAAGTCTGAATTTAACAACTGCAGCTTCAGAGGTCTGCTGATTAGGAAAACAAATCAAACAGTGACATCCCAGGAAAGTGGTGTGTTGATTGGCTCATGATTTTAAAGAGTGTATTTTTTTAAAGAGGTGATTAACTGAGAAATAACAGGAATGAGTGGAAGCCAGGGCTAATATAATAAAGTAATATAGTAAACAAAGTAAGGAAAGGGAAGTATAGTTAGCATCAGGGAATTAAGTTAACAGTATTCTTATACTGGCATAGTTATATTTTTTTGGAGGAGAGAGTTACTAAGGGGCTTGAAAGAAGTCACACATCCATGATATGGTCCTCCTATGCTATGTGACAAATCATGGAGGCTTCAGTTATCCCTGGTAACCACACATGCAGGAAATATGCCCAGCTGCAGCTCCAGGCAAACTGCATTTCGGAGCTGGAGCTACAAGTGCATTCACTGTGGAACATTCGCAATACTGATCATTATCATGGATAGCACGTTCAGTGAGATGGTCTTGTTGCAGATACAGATTGAACTAGCAGAAAGGGCATGGGAAACTACCAAGGAGAGTAGAGGAAGGCAGGTAGTGCAGGAGTCTTTCATGGCCACCCTCCTTTCTTATAGATATACCATTTGGATAGTGTTAGGGGAGGTGACTGTGCAGGGCAATGCACTTGCAGACAACATCATGGCACCATGGATGGGTTTGCTGCACAAAGGGGAAGGGAAAAAAGTGACAGTGATATAGTGGTAGGTGATTCAATGTTAAAGGAAACAGACAGGCATTTCTGCAATGGCAAAAAAGACTCAAGGATGGTATGTTGCCTTCCTGGTACCAGGGCCAGAAATATCTCTTAATGGCTATAGGACATTCTGAAGGGGGAAGGCAAACAGATAGAGATGGTTGTACTTATTTGTCCCAATGACGTAGATAAAAAAGGGATGAGGTCCTGAAAATAGAATTTATGGAACTCGTAGGTACAGCAGGACCTAAAAGGTAGTAATCTCCATGTTACTCCAGTGTCATATGTGAATAGCTGTAGCAAATAGGAGGTTAGTTTCAATTTCTGGGACATTGAGGCCATTGTTGGGGATGTTAGGATTGGGTTGCATCTGAACCCGGGAGGTTGCTAGTGCTGTCAGGAGGTGGTTAAACTAACTTGGCAGCGATTGGGATCCAGAGAAAATGTTCAGCAGGTTAAAGAGATATAAGTGAGTCAGGAAAGCATGGACATTATAGGCTAGTTAAGGCACAAGGCTATTTAGCAAGTTTGAATAGTGCTTTTTGAATGAAAGGTGTCTGACGAACAAGGTAGATGAGTTGACGGCACAAATTAAACATGGGGGTATCTTGTCATTGGCATCATTGAGAAATGGTTGAGAGAAGGGCAGACACAGCGCCTGCCTCTGCTATTTGATTTCAAGTATCTCTGAACATCGGAGTTCGTCTAAGAAAAATTAAAAAGCAGCAAAATTCACAGCTGACCTTAAAGAAGCCTGTGTGGCAGAGCTTACAGCAGGTGAGCAGCTAAATGGCTTTTTAAAGTGTAACCATATCGTTTATTTTGTAAAACTACAACAGTGGGTAGAGTGGGTTAGTTTTAATTATATGTTTTATTGAGATCTGTCTCTTAATTCAACTTTAAAAACATAAAATGAAGGTACTAAGTTAGCCTGGAGCAGTGTTTTTTAAGTAGCACTGTGCTACTTTCTTGGTCTGTAGATAGTTAAGGTGCAAAAATGGCCTTCAGTAGAGTTTTGTGCTTTTCCTGTTGGATGTGGGAGATTAGGGAGAGTTTCCATGTTAATAACGTTTGTGTTTGTAGGAAGTGCGTTTGTTTGTGAATCTTATCGGATTGCATGGATCGGTTGGAGTGGCAGTTAGAGGCAATGAGGAATTTAAAGAAACTAGGGTGTGTGATGGATGGCAGCCGTAGGAAGGGAGAAAAACCATAGATACAGTCATGTAGATGGGTTATTTCTAGGACGGGGAGGAAAGGGAGGCAGATAGTGCAGGAGTCTCCTGTGGCTATTCCCATCATAAACAGGTATGCTTTTTGGAAAATGTAAGAGGTAATGGACTCTCAGGGGAATTTAACATGGACAGCCAGGTTTCTGGTACCGATATTGGCTCTAATGTAACAAGGAGTGTGCAAGGTTCAAAGCGATGAAATATGATGGGGGACTCGCTGGTCGAATGCGCAGACAGATGTTTCTTACGCCACCAGCCTTCAGGATGGTGTGTTGCCTCCCTGGTGCCAGGATCAAGGATATCTCAGAGAGCATGCAGAATATGCTCAAAGGGGAGAGGAACCAGCAGAAGGTTATAGCACACATTGGAACTAACAACATAGAAAGAGATAAAGATGAGATTCTGAGGAAAGAATATAGGAAGTTAGGCGGGAATTTTAAAAGGTGGTCTTTGAGGGTAGTAATATCTGGATTACTCCCAGTGCCATGAGCTAGTGAGGGTAGGAATAGGAGGTTGGAGCAGATGAATGGGTGGCTGAGGAGCTGGTGCAGGGGAGAAGGATTCACTTTTTTGGATCATTGGAATCTCTTCTAGGGTAGAGGAGACCAAAATATGAAGGATGGATTGCACCTTAATTGGAAGGGGACTAATATACTGGTGGGGAATTTTGCTAGAGCTGCTGGTGAGGATTTAAACTAGTAATTGGGTAGGAGGGCGGTTACCCAGGGAGATAGGTAGCAAAGAGATCAGTCTGAGACTGGTGCAGTTGGAACCAATCAAACAGTCAGGGCAGGCAGGAACAAAGCAGAGAACGAGATAGGACTGATAAATTAAACTGCATTTAGAGGCCTAACAGGTAAGGCAGATGAACTCAGGGCATGGGCCTAGGATATCACTGCAAATACAGAGATGTGGCTCAGGGATGAACAGGACTGGCAGCTTCTTGTTCCAGGCTATACATGCTATAGGAAGAATAGAAAAGGGAGCAAGAGAGGAGTGGGAGTGGCATTTTTGATTAGGGATAACATTGCGGCTGTACTTAGGGAGGATATTCCTGGGAATACATCCAGGGACATTATTTGGGTGGAACTGAGAAATAAGAAAGGAATGATCACCTTATTGGGATTATACGATAGAACCCCCCCCCAACCCCCAATAGTCAGCAGGAAACTGAGAAGCAAGTTTATAAGGAGATCTTAGTTATCTACAAGAATATAGGGTGGTTATGGTCGGGGATTTTAACTTTCCAAACATAACTGGGACTGCCATATTGTTAAAGGATTGGATGGAGAGGAATTTGTTAAGCGTGTACAAGAAAATTTTCTGATTCGGTATGTGGATGTACCCACTGGAGAAGGAACAAAACCTGACCTATTCTTGGGAAATAAGGCAGGGCTGATTACTGAGGTGTCAGTGGGGGAGCACTTTGGGACCAGCAACCATAATTCTATTAGTTTTAAAATACTGATGGAAAAGGATAGGCTAGATCTAAAAGCTAAAGTTCTTAATTGGAGGAAGGCAATTTTAATGGTATCAGGAAATAACTTTCAAAAGTTGATTGGGGGCAGATGTTTGCAGGTAAAGGGATAGCTGGAAAATGGGAAGCCTTCAAAAATGAGAGTCCAGAGACAGTATGTTCCTGTTAGGGTGAAGGGCAAGGCTGGTAGGTGTAGGGAATGCTGGGTGACTAAAGATATTGAGGTTTGGTCAAAAACAAAGAAGGAAGCATATCTCAGGTATAGACAGCAGAGATCGAGTGAATCCTTAGAGAAGTACAAGGCTATAGGAGTATACTTAAGAGGGAAATCAGGAGGTCAAAAAGGGGACATGAGATAATCTTGGCAAAAAGGGTTAAGGAAAATCCAAAGGGATTTTATAAATACACTAGGGATAACTGGGTAACTAGGGAGAGAATAGGCCCCCTTAAAGATCAGCAGGGCTGCCTATGTGTGGAACCGCAGGAGATGAGGGAGATACTAAGTATTTTGCGTCAGCATTTACAATGGAGAAGGATATGGAAGATGTAGAAGTGGAGAAATAAATAGTGACATCTTGAAAATGGAATCACAGGTAGACAGGGTAGGGAAGAAGACATTTGGGATGTTTGCCTTTATTGGACAATGCATTGAGTATAGGAGTTGGGAAGTCATGTTGCGGCTGTACAGGACATTGTTTAGGCCACTTTCAGAAGGATGTTGTGAAACTTGCAAGGGTTCAGAAAATATTTACAAGGATATTGCCAGGGTTGGAGAGTTTAAGCTATAGGGAAAGGCCAAATGAGCTGGGGCTATTTGCCCTGGAGTGTTGAAAGCTGAGGGGTGACCTTAATGAGATTTGTAAAATCATGCGGGGTGTGGATAGGGTAAATAAATAAGGTCTTTTCCCTGAAGTGGGGGAGTCAAAAACCAGAGGATGTAAGTTTAAGATGAGATGGGAAAGATTTAGAAGGGATCTAAGGGGTAGCTTTTTCACTCAGAGAGCGGTGCATGTATGGAATGAGCTGCCAGAGTAAGTGTTGGAGGCTGGTACAATTACAACATTTAAAAGGCATCTGGATGAGTATATGAATATGAGTATTTAGAGGGATATGAGCCAAATGCTGGCAAATGGGACTCAAACAGTTTAGAATATCTGGTTAGCATTGACAAGTTGGACCAAAGGGTCTGTTTCCGTGCTGTACACCTCTATGACTCTATGAGTGTGATATTCTGGGATATAGGGTCTTTGGGTAAGACTGGAAAGGAAGAGAGAGTGTTCCACTATTGATCAAGGAATCTATTATAGCAGTAAGGAGGGATGACAATTGAGAATGCTCCTCAAATGAGACCATACTGATAGAACTTAAAAACCAGCAAAAACAAACGCATTGCTGGGAGTGTACGATAGCCTCCCTAACAATAAAAGAGAAATGGAAGAGCAGATAAGTAAATAAACTTCAGGGGGGTGTAAAAGTAATAGGATAGTGATAGTTGGGGATTTCAACTTCCCCAGCATTAACTGGAGTGGTCGTAACATCATAGGTTTAAAGGGAGCAGAATTCTTAAAATGTATCCAGGGGAGTTTCTTCAGCCAGTACTCAGATGGCCTGCAAGAGAGGGAGCAGCCATGGACTTAATTTTAGGTAATGAAGTGGGCAAGTGGTTGAAATATTTAGTGGGGGAACATCTTGCAGACAGCAATCATAACTGTTAGATTTAAAATTGTTATGGAAAATGACAAGGATGGGCCTGAAAGCAAAGCAAAGTTCTTAACTTGGGGAAGGCTCATTTTAATACAATCAGATATAACTTGGCCTAAGAGGATTTGGAGCACATTCTTTCACGTCTCAGAACAATGGGATGCACTCCTGAAGGAAATATAGAGAGTACAGGGCCACATGTTCCAAAAAAAGAAAAAAGATGGAACCTTCAGACCCTGTGATTTCTGGATATTAAGGGAAAGACAGCACTGGATCAAGATTAAAGGGAGACTTATGGCAGATACTAATAACTCATAGCAGCAGAACCCCCTAGAGGTATATAGAATTTATAGAATTTGAAACCATTAGGAAAACGATGTGAAAATCCTAAGTTATTTTACAGGGTACTTTAAGAATAAAAGGATAATTAGGGTAAGAGGAAGGCCTAGTAAGAACCACAGTAGTAACTTGTGCATTGAGCCAGAGGATGTAGGTGGCATTCTAAATGAATACTTTGAGTCGGTGCTCACTAATGAGAGGGATGATATGGGTATATAAATCAGGGAGAAGGTCTGTGTTATAATCAAAGAAATTAGTACAGACAAAGAGGAGATTCTGAGTGTCCTAGTAGGATTAAAATTACATAAATCTCCAGGGTTGGATGAAACATATCCCAGGCTGTTTAGTGAGGCAAGGGAAGAAATAGCAAGGACTCTGGCAATAATTTTCAATACCTCTGTGGTCAAGGAAAGGTGCCAGAGGACTGGAGGACAGCCAATGTAGGAGTACAGGCTTCAAAATGGTTCGACCTTTTTATCTTGTTACACTAACTTCAAAGATCAGTCCATCTGTATCCCGAGCATCTCTAAGTGCCTCCTCCATACCTCTCAGTATGCTGATTTGGACCACCTTAGAAACTCTACCCCTGTACTCAGGATCAGGTTAACTACTACAGCACTTTCTATCCGTGCCTCCTTGTGGGAGGATAGCTTCTTCAGTAAGAAGGGAGGAAAACAGTTCTCCTCATCATGATGGTGGCCAAGGGAATCATTATAGAACAATGGTGTCAGCCATGGTTGTCTCCCAGGTCAGCGCTGACCACATGCACTTCCTGCTTCGCATTCCTCTAAGTAATGGCAAACCCAGTTATAGCTTCCCTTTGCATTTTTAAATTACCCTCTGTCACATGACAGCGTCTCTAAATTTGTCCAAAGCCACTATAAATTTAGTTCCAGGTTAATTAGTGCCTTTCCCTCTAAAATATTACATCACATCACTATTGTTTGAAGTGTAGTATATTGAGAACGCCTATTGGTTGTAAGTAATGATTGTCATTTAAGTAACTAAATAAGATTTATTAATTTATTTCCTGATTTCCTTTTAATCCAGTAGTCACTAGAGTGTTAGAAATGACAGTTGGTGGGCTGGCACACTTTTTCTATGAGATGCGGGAAATCAGGGGCAGTTCAAACATCTCTGACAATGATGCGTGCAGGAATTGTGTCCAACTGCATCTCCTCTCAGACTGCATGGATCCTCTGGAGTGGGAGTTGGACCTAGTTAGGAGCATGCACGTGGCGGAAAGTGTCGTAGATAGGACTTCAGGGACATGGCCACAACTAAAGCTGAGGCAAGTAGATGGATTACCACCAGGAATGGCGAGCAGTAAGTGCAGGAGATGCAGGGGACTATGCCCCTCTCTGACAAGGATCAGTAAGTGCAGGAGATGCAGGGGACTATGCCCCTCTCTGACAAGGATACCATTTTGGATACTGTTGTGGGGGAGTGGGGGAGGGGGTTAGCCTCTCAGAGGATAGAGACAGTAGTAGCAAGAACAGTGGCACCATAGCTGGCTCTGTTGTACAGGAAGGAGGGTTCAAAGTGTCGGTGAGCAATGGTGATAGAGTTCCCCTTGTCCTCATATACAATCCCACCAGCATCCACAACCAAAAGATATCAACCACCATTTCTGCCACCTCCAGCAAGTGGCCACAATCAGAAAGATATCCCCCTCTCCTACCTTTGCCCATTCTGCAAGCACTGTTCCCTCCTGGACACTCTGGTCCACTCTTCCTTCACCCCCAACAATCCCCACTGTCCCACAGGATCTTCTGCTGCAACCGGCGAAGGCGCAATACCTGCCCATTTGCCTCCTCCTTCCTCAGTATTCAAGGACCCAAATGTAGCTTCCAGGTGAAGCAGCACTTTACCTGCCCTTCACATAATCTAGCCTACTGCATTCGCTCTTCACGTTGTGGTCTTCTCTACATTGGGGAATTGAAGCATAGACTGGGTGATTACTTCACAGAACATCTATGTTCTACCTATAAAAAAGACCCTGAACTTCCAGTTGCCTGCCACTTTAATACAACACCCTGTTCTCTGGCCAACATCTTCATCTCAAGCTTGCTGCAGTGTTCCAGTGAAGCTCAGCACAAGCTGGAAGAAGGAAGTGCTACACCTGCCCCCACACCTCCTTCCTCACCCCAATTCCAGGCCCCAAGAAGACTTTCCACATCAAGCAGATGTTCACCTGCACATCTGCCAATGTGGTATACTGCATCCGCTGTACCCGTTGTGGCCTCCTCTACATCGGGAAAACCAAGCAGAGGCTTGGGGACCGCTTTGCAGAACACCTGCACTCAGTTCGCAACAAACAATTGCACCTCCCAGTCACGAACCATTTCAACTTCCCCTCCCATTCCTCAGATGACATGTCCATCCTGGGCCTCCTGCAGTGCCACAATGATGCCACCCAAAGGCTGCAGGAACAGCAAATCATATTTAGCCTGGGAACCCTGCAACCCAATGGTATCAATGTGGATTTCACAAGCTTCAAAATCTCCCCTCCCCCAACCGCATCCCAAAACCAGCCAAGCTCGTCCCCGCCTCCCTAACCTGTCCTTCCTCTCACCTATCCCCTCCTCCCATCTCAAGCCCCACCCCCACCTCCTGTCAACTAACATCATCCTGCCCCCTTGACCTGTCCATCCTCCCTGGACTGATCTATCTCCTCCCTACCTCCCCACCTACACACACCTTTACTGGCTCCATCCCCACCTCTTTGACTTGTCTGCCTCCTCTCCACCTATCCTCTTCTCTCTCCATCTTCTATCTGCCTCCCCCTCTCTCCCTATTTATTTCAGAACCCTCTTCCCCTCCCCCATTTCTGATGAAGGGTCTAGGCCCAAAACGTCAAGCTTTCCTTCTCCTATGATGCTGCTTGGCCTGCTGTGTTCATCCAGCCCCACACCTTGTTATCTCGGATTCTCCAGCAGTTCCTATTATCTCAGAACAACACCTCATTTTCCACTTGGGGACCCTGCAGCCTTCCAGACTCAATATCGAGTTCAATAATTTAGGGCCTGATCTCTCCCATGTTCCAGCCCCAGGCCTTTTTATCACAGAGTCTGCCATTCCACACTAACTATTGTTAGACATTAACAGTCTCAATTAACAACTAATCACTCTCCTAGCCAGATTGTTATTCACGCCTTTGTCTGTCCAACTGTTCTTCTCACTCTTTGGGCTCTATCACCAAAAATTGTTTACTCCTTTCCCCCTCTCCCCACCCTATCTTCTGCATATAAACCAACATTTTCCTAGCTACCATCAGTTCTGAGGAAGGGCCACCAGACATGAAACATTACCTCTGATTTCTCTTCAAAGAATGCTGCCAGACCTGCTGAGAGATTTTCCAGCAACTTCTGTTTATTTGCACCTTACTCTCATATCCTGACTTGCTGCTCCAGTTCCCAGTCCATGTCATACTAGTTTAAACCCTCCTGGGTAGTACGGGCAATTGGTGCCCCTCCAGTTCAAGTGCAGCCTGTTCTTTTTGTACAGGTCCCATCTGCCCTGGAAAAGATCCCAATGATTCGGGTCACTGAATCCCTCCCTCTCACACCATCTCCTTAACCTCGTATCCTGCTGTATTATCTTCCTATTTCAGGCATCACTAGAATGTGGCACTAAGAGGAATCTCGAAGTGACAACCATAGAGGCTCTCCTTTTAACTTGCTGCCTAACTCCATAAACGCCTTTTGCAGAAACCTATCTCCCTCTCTGCCTCTGCCATTTGTTCCAAAATGGATCACGATCTCTGGCTGTTTCCCCTCCACTTTCAGTATGTCCAATGCCTGCACATAGACATTTTTGAGCCTGGCGCCAGGGAGGCAACACAACATCCTAGAGTCTCATGACCACAGAAACGCCTATCTATGCCCTTGACTATACAGTCCCAACCACCATTGCTGTAGTAGTTAACCTGATCCTGAGTACAGGGGTAGAGTTTCTAAGGTGGTCCAAATCAGCATACTGAGAGGTATGGAGGAGGCACTTAGAGATGCTCGGGATACAGATGGACTGATCTTTGAAGTTAGTGTAACAAGATAAAAAGGTCGAACCATTTTGAAGCCTGTACTCCTACATTGGCTGTCCTCCAGTCCTCTGGCACCTTTCCTTGACCACAGAGGATCCCTTGTCGAAGTTGGCCTCATCGGGATATATGTGATGGAGACGGAGGAACTGGAAAAATGGAATGGAGTCTTTAAAGGAAGCAGTGTGCGGGGATATATAGTCCAGGTAGCTGTGTGAGCCGGTGGGTTTATAGTGGATATTAGTGGCTCGTTTAACCACAGAAATAGCAACAGAGATGTCAAGAGTGGGAAGGGAGGAGTCAGAGATAGACCAGGTGAAAGTGAGAGGAGGGTGGAAATTGGAGGCAAAAACAATGAACTTTTCCAATTCGGGACGAGAGAGTGAAGCAGCACTGATGATATCATCAATGTATGAGAGAAAGAGTTGTGGACAGGGGCTGGAATAGGACTGGAAGAAGAAATGCTCATACCCCACAAAGAGACAGGGATAACTAAGGTTACACAGCGTGGAGCTGGAGGAACACAGCAGGACAGTAAGCATCAAAAGAGCAGGAAAGTTGATGTTTTGGGTTAGGACTCTTCTTCAGAAAGGGTCTGATTTCTGTAGAAGGGTCCCGATCCGAAACGTCAACTTTCCTGCTCCTCTGATGCTGCCTGGCCTGCTGTGTTCCTCCAGCGCCGTACTGTGTTATCTCAGACTCCAGCATCAGCAGTTGTTGCAGGGATAATAGGGCCTGTGTGCATATCCATGGCCACTTCTCTGATCTGAAGAAAATGAAAGGAGTTAAAAGAGAAGTTATTGAGGGTGAGGACAAGCAGACACATACCACCAACTGCCAATTTCCAGATGCCACCCTACACCCCTTCATCCTCAACAATAGCATCTTCATCTGCGACAACCAGTTCTTCATCCAGACACACGGAACAGCCATGGGAACCAGATTTCCTCGCCAGTATACCAACATTTTCATGCACAGGTTCAAACAAGACTTCTTTGCTGCACAGAACCTCTGACCAACACTATACACCAGATACATTGATGACATTTTCTCCCTTTGGCCTCATGGCCAGGAATCACTGAAACAACTTTGTAGCGATATCCACAAGTTCCATCCCCACCATCAGACTTACCATGGACTACTGTTTCGAATCAGTCTCATTTTTGGACATATGCATCTCCATCAAGGATGGACACCTCTGTACCTCACTCTAACGCAAGCCCACAGATAATCTCACAATGTTGCATTTCTTTAGCTTCCACCCAAGCCATATTAAAACAGCCATCCCCTACGGACAAGCCCTACACATACACAGGACCTGTTTGGTTGAGGAGGAATGAGATGGACACCTGAAGGTGTTGAAGGATACCCTCATAAGAACAGGATATGATGCTCTACTCATCGATTGCCAGTTCCGATGTGCCACAGCGAAAAACCGTAATGAGTTCCTTAGAAGACAGACACAGGATACGTCTGACAGGGTACCGTTCGTTGAAAGGAATTCGGTGATTTACAGATACATATTAATCAATTAAAACCTTCTAACTGATTAAACATTTAACAACATCTTAGGTTTATTTAGTACATCCTCATCAATGGTGTGACCCTTTGATCTTTTACTTATAAATTCTGTGTCTGATACTATCTCTCTCACCAACACCTGAGCAAGGAGTAAGACTCCGAAAGCTTGTGTTTTCAAATAACCTGTTGGACTATAACCTGGTGTAGTGTGATTTCTGACGATGCTGATGGACAGAACAGAGTGTATAGCCAAAATTAGAGCGCTTCATACAAATGCACAGAGTGTAAGGAACAAAGTAAATGAGCTGCAGGCACAGATTCAAATTGGCAGTTCTAGTGTAGTGGCAATTACAGAGACATGGCTACAAGATGATCAGGACTGGGAACTAAGCATACCAGGTTATAAGGTTTACAGGAGGAATAAGGAATACAATAGGGGGTTTGGATTAGCATTATTGATTAGGAAGAAGAATCATGTAAATGATGAGGGAGAGTGTAACGATGAAGACCTTATGGGTGGAACTGAGGAAAGAAACTAAAAGGAATGTAAAGGAACTAAAACCCCATAAGTGTCATATGTAGACCACCTGGTAGCAGCTCAGAAATGCTAGATTGTAGAACTACTGAAATTAAGCAGCTACGTATCTAACGTAGAGTAATATTGATAGGGATTTTAATATTAAGATAGACTGGGAAGCACAAGCACTGTCAGAAAGATTATGAATTTCTAGAGTGTGTCGGGGATAGTTTCCTGCAGGAATATGTCTTTGATGCGACAAGGGGACAAGCAATATTGGACCTAGTAATGAGCAATAAGCCTGATTTAATTAGTCACCTAGTTGTTCATCAGCATTTGTCAAATTGTGATCATTATGTGATCGAGTTTCACATAGTATTTGTAAGAGAGACAAGCAAAGATTGGACACTGGAATTTTGGATTTAAGTAAGACAGACTTTAATGGAATGAGGCAGAGATTGTCCACAGTACACCGGGAAGCTTTGTCAATATGTAAAACAACCAAGGAACATTAGAGGGTATTCATAAGTCCAGGATTAGGGTTAGGTATTCAAAGAAACATTTAATGCTATTTTGAAGCAGTTTGTATTCATGAGAAGAAAAAACTCCACCTCACAAAAGAAACAGTCATGGACATCAAAGGAGCCAAGGGACTGCATAAAATTAAAATTAAAACAAAAGCTTTATAAAACACAAAGAACAGTATAGATCCCATAGAATGGACAAATACAAAGACAAATGAAGGGCCACAAAACTACTTATAAGAGCAACTAAAAAGGATTGTGAAAGGAAACTTGCAAGGGACAATAAGGAGAGATTTTATAGTTATATAGAGAGAAGGTGGCTGCTTAGGAGTTCTGTTGGCTGCCTAAAGGCTGAGACCAGAGATACTGACAATGATCACGGAGAAATGGCAAACATGCTGAATGATTGTTTTGCTTCAGTATTCACAACAGAAAGGAAGAACAGTTTGCTGTAAGTCCTGAAGCAATTAGCAGAGGATCAGGGACACGCCCTAAACAATATTAGCTGCAGGAAATCATCAAAGATGGGGAAATTTATGGAATTGAAGGGTGACAAATCCCCAGGACTTGATGTTTTCCATCCACAGGTGTTAAAGGCAGTGGAAGAGCACACTGCTGATGCCCCAATCATAAGCTTTCAGAGTTCCCTGGTTTCAGGAGTTGTACCTTTGGATTGGAAATTTGCTCATGTCACTCTGCTAATTAAGAAGAGTGTCAGAGGGAAAGCAGGGAATTATAGACAAGTTAGCCTTACATCTGCTATGGAGAAATTGTTGGAATCTATAGTCAAGGATAGGATAACTGATCACCTCAAAAAATTTCAGCTAATCACGGAGTGTCAGCATGGATTCATCAAGGGTAGGTCATGCCTGATAAACGTCATAGAGGTTTTGAAGAGATGTCAAAGATGGTTGCCAGAGCTAAGTCAATCAATGTTGTTTATATGGATTTTCAGAAGACTTTTGATAACGTCCCACACAAGACACTGCTAACTCAGGTGGCATCCCACAGAATTGAGGGCAAATTACTGACATGAATAGAAACTTGCTTGAGTGGCAGGAAACAGAAGGTTGGAATAATGGGTAAGTCACTCAAATTGGCAGGATGTGACTAGAGGTTTCCCTCTAGAGGGATCTGCATTTGGGCTTCAATTATTCACAATATTCATTAACTACTTGAATAATGGCATATAAAGTCAAATATCCAAATTTGCTGATGACATAAAATTAGGCAGCATTGTGGATAGTGTTGATGATGGCATAAAATTACGACAGGAAATTGACAGATCAGGTGAATGGGCAAAGATGTAGCACATGGATTTTAGGATTAACAAGTGTGAGGTTTTCCATTCCGGCCTGATAAAGGATAGATCAGGGGTTTTTTTAGAAAATATAAGGTTAAATACAGTGGATGTTCAATGTGATTTAGGTGTTCAGGTACATGGCTTTTTAAAATGCCATGAAAAAGTGCAGAAAATAGTCAAGACTAATGGAAAGCTAGCCTTCCTATCTGAAGGACTGAAGGATAAGGATGCAGACGTTATGCTGCAGTTATTCAAAACCCTGGTAAGACTGCAGTACTGTGAGCAGATCCGGGCACCACACCTTAGGAAGGACGTTTGGCCCTGGAAGGTGTTTAATGCAGGGTTACCAGAATGATATCTAGATTTTAGGGGTAAGTTATGAGGCTTTTATTCTTTAGAATTTAGACAGTTAAGGTTTGATCTAATCAAAATTTTCAGGATATTACTGAAGAAAGAGAGAATAAAAATAAACTATTTCCACTGGTTGAAGAGTCTAGAATTAGGGGACATCGTCTGAGAATTAGGGCCAGGCCATTCAGGGGAGATGTTATAAAGCATTTCTCCATGCAAAGAGAAGTGAATGCACGGAACTCTCTTCCCCAAATGGGGTTCGATGCTAATTCAATTGTTAAGTTTAAATCTGAGATAGACAAATTTTTATGAAGCGAGAGTATCAAGGGATATTGTAGGCATATGGAGTTAGGCCACAGATCAATCATGATCTTATTGAATGGCAGATCAAGCTTAAGGGGCTGAATGGCCTACTCCTACATGGTGCAGGATTGGGAACTGGAAATGACCCAGACACTGGATTCCGGATCTCAGACTGAAAATCCAGCCCATTAGAGTGTCAACAGATTAGGAGGTTTCTCGAAGCCAAGGGAATCAAGTGATTTTGTAATAGTATACAAAGATGAAGCTGAGGCAAAAGTTATGATGACGCTTTTGAATTATAGTTAGAGCAGATTTGTTGGAACTGATGACATTTTGCTGCCGTTTGACCCTTATTTAGGAATATAGCCCTGAGATCAGAATTCCAATTTCCCATTCAGATCTGACAAAAGATTACTCATTTTTCTTTTGTGTGCCTTTGTGACCAAATTTCTGGGTGAGGAGCTTTCCCAGACAAAGTAGCTTGGATGATTGCAGGAATCTGCATTGCACAGCCAGTACCACAGAGGACTTGTGCTGAAATCAGCATCCCTTTCTCAGGAGGAAGTGCCATATTCTGAGATAGTAGGAACTGCCGATGCTGGAGAATCTGAGATAACAAGGTGTAGAGCTGGATGAACACAGCAGGCCGAGCAGCATCAGAGGAGCAGGAAAGCTGACGTTTCGGGTCTAGACCCTTCTTCAGAAAAAGAAGGGTCCAGACCCAAATTGGCAGCTTTCCTGCTCCTCTGATGCTGCTTGGCCTGCTGTGTTCATCCAGCTCTACACCTTGTTATCTCAGTGCCATATTCTGTTGTTTAAGGGTCCTTAAACCACTTTCACAGCTAACGAGAGAAGATAAGGTGGAGTCCACAGCATCTGCATTTCCACATGGTTCTGACATGCAAGTTCTGTCTAAACTGCCGTAACTACTACATTTCTATTGGAATATTTATGCTATAATCAAATCCAGAGATACACAAATGCAACGACGAAGTCCTAGTTGATACCTGAAATTACTGGACGAGATGACTCACCACATTCAGGTTCACAGGACATAGAAACAACAATAGTTTCAGCATGAAAAGAGATATCACAGTAACATTAAATGATTATAGTCCCCTAAAACTAAATGTATAGGAACACTATAATTGTATTGTTTTTAGATATTTGCTTACAGTTTTAAAAATTTACATTTTTTGCAGTTATTTGGAAAAGAAGAGATTGTTATTTCCTAGATTCTTCTTTGTCTCTGATCCAGCTTTGCTGGAAATCCTTGGACAAGCTAGTGATTCACACACCATCCAGGTTTGTTTGAGTGTTTTTAACAATGTTTACAAAAAAAAGGTGTAAATTGACACAATTATTGCTTGTAACCTTCGTGGCTCTTTTGTGATAGCCTAGGAAATGTACAGCCACTGAAATTTAACAACTATCAAACAGCTCATATACTGTCCTATACCTAGGTACAACATCAGAGAATGACACAGTATGCAAGAAGGCCACGGGGGCTAATCCCGTTGTGTTCTTCGATAAAACTGTCCAATTTTTACTTGGTCATTTATTTGAGGTAGACATTTCTGGTAAGGTCAAAAATTACTGTCCATCTTTAACTGCCCATCAGGATGTCATGGTGTGACTTTTTTATATAGGAACATAAAACTTAGGAGCAGGAACAAGCCATTTGGTTTTTTGAGTCTGCACCACCATTAGCTGATTGGGTTGTGGTCACAACTCCACTTCCCTATCAGCCTCCACAACCCTTGACTCCCTTGTCTCTCAAAAAATCAATCAAACATGCCAAAGTTCAATAATCCAGTTTCTACTGTATTCTGAGGACGACAATACCACATACTGAAAAAGTAAAGTCCCATAGTCCCAGGGACACTAATTAAGCTCAGTTTGTTGAATGGCCAGCTTGCAATGCAGAGCTATGCCAACAGCATGGACTCAATTTTTGCACAGGCTTAGATCACCATGAAAGTCCCATTTCCTTGGCCCTCGCCTAAGGTATGGTAACCCTCAGGCTAAACTCACCACTTGTCATCTCTCTGAGCAGCCCGATGGACAACAGACTAACTACTCTCTGAAAGAAAAAGAAATATTCTTATCTGTGTTTTAAAAGGTAGATCTCCTATTTTTATGCTGTGTCTACTAATTCTTTTCTCCTGCTTAAAAGAAAACATCAGGTGAGATGTCGAGAGTGCCCTGCTTGATATTGGGACCAAGCAAATCCCAGGCCTTGAGACAAGATTCTCATGAATGAAAAACAAGAAGCCTATTATTGCTCACTATCATCCTCATCTTGCCTCATTAGTATGCAAGCTGTCACTCTCCCTTCTGCCAGATAGAAGCTTCATGCCAAGAATTCCTGATATGAATGTCTGAGCTGATACCTGGAGGCTCCATCTTGCTGCTTGCTCCTCCAGATCTCCATCTTGAACAGGTGCCAGCATCTCAGGGCATGCTGCAAGGGCAGTGGCAAAATGCAACTTATGTTCATTGACTTTGGTATCTTACATATACCATCCTCACTGTATTGTCATGGCTTATCTCTGATCCACTTACAATACACATCTGCATTTCAATGCTGAGACAGTAGGAACTGCCGATGCTGGAGAATCTGAGATAGCAAGGTGTAGAGCTGGATGAACACAGCAGGCCAAGCAGCATCACAGGAGCAGGAAAGCTGACGTTTCGGGTCTGGACCCTTCTTCATTTTCTGAAGAAGGGTC
>JAHRHZ010000279.1:2853662-2892939 GCA_024137785.1 Ginglymostoma cirratum | reverse complement strand
CCCCCCCACAGTGGTCGAGAACGCCCTCGACTGTGTCTCCCGCATTTCCCGGAACACATCCCTCACGCCCCGTCCCCGCAACAATAACCAAAAAAGAATCCCCCTCGTCCTCACATACCACCCCACCAACCTCCGGATCCAACGCATCATCCTCCGACACTTCCGCCATCTGCAATCAGACCCCACCACCAAAGACATTTTTCCCTCCCCACCCTTATCTGCCTTCCGGAGGGACCACTCCCTCCGCGACTCCCTTATCCGCTCCACACTCCCCTCCAGCCCCACCACACCCAGCACTTTTCCTTGTAACCGCAGGAAGTGCTACACCTGCCCCCACACCTCCTCCCTCACCCCAATCCCAGGCCCCAAGAAGACTTTCCATATCAGGCAGATGTTCACCTGCACATCTGCCAATGTGGTATACTGCATCCACTGTACCCGTTGTGGCCTCCTCTACATCGGGGAAACCAAGCGGAGGCTTGGGGACCGCTTTGCAGAACACCTGCGCTCAGTTCGCAACAAACAACTGCACCTCCCAGTCGCGAACCATTTCAACTCCCCCTCCCATTCCTCAGATGACATGTCCATCCTGGGCCTCCTGCAATGCCACAGTGATGCCACCCGAAGGCTGCAGGACCAGCAAATCATATTCAGCCTGGGAACCCTGCAGCCCAATGGTATCAATGTGGATTTCACAAGCTTCAAAATCTCCCCTCCCCCAACCGCATCCCAAAACAGCCCAGCTCATCTCCACCTCCCTAACCTGTTTTTCCTCTCACCTCAAGCCACACCCCCATCTCCTATCTACTAACATCATCCTGCCCCCTTGACCTGTCCGTCCTCCCTGGACTGACCTATCTCCTCCCTACCCCCCTACCTACACTCATCTTTACTGGCTCCATCCCCGCCTCTTCGATTTGTCTGCCTCCTCTCCACCTATCCTTTCCTCTATCCATCCTCTATCTGCCTCCCCCTCTCTCCCTATTTATTTGAGAACCCTCTTCCCCTCCCCCATTTCTGATGAAGGGTTTAGGCCCGAAACGTCAAGTTTTCCTGCTCCTATGATGCTGCCTGACCTGCTGTGTTCATCCAGCCCCATGCTTGTTATCTCATTTTGTTTTCTGTCTAGAAGCCAATCTTTATCCCATGTCAGCATATTACATCCTATCACATGTGCTTTAATTTTGCTAACCATACATGACTGAGGCAACTTATCAAAAGCATTCTGAAAATCCATGTATGCAAGTCCATTGTCACCCCTTTCAACAATTGTGTTAGGAAAGTCCTCAAGGAACTCCTACCAGTTAATCAAACAATGATTGCTCACTTGCAAATCCATGTTGACTATACCCACTTCGGCCATTATCACTCAACAGCCCATTTCGCTCTTCCTTTATAATAGATTCTATCATTTTCCCTACTACTGACGTATGGCTAACAGGTATATAGTTCCCCATTAGTCTCCTCTAACTTATTTCTTAGATTGTGTGTTGACAGTGACTAGCTTTCTATCTGCAGGAACCATTCTGAAATCTTTGTAATTTTAGAAGATGATCTCCAATTGATCAACTATCTCTGTAGCCATGCTCTTCAACACTTTTGGGTGTACAATGTCAAGTGCTGGGGACTTATCAACTTTCAGCCCCATTTCATTCTTCAGAACAACCTACTTTGAATACTAATTTCCTTCAACTCCTTATCCTCCCTGATTACTTGGATCTTGATTGATTCCTAACACAGTAAAAGGCCATTAACTGATTTTAGTAGCTAAGAGACATTGTGATCATTTTCCCATTAATAAATGCATGTTGTGAAAGTTGGCTGACCTTTGAATGTAACCTTTGTCACTTTGCATAAAGGATAGTCACATGCTGTGATCATGTAAGACCGAGAATTAATCGTAGGGCCTTGGGTAGTGTTGTAGAACAGAGGGACCTCGTGTTCCAGGCGCATAATTCTTTGAAGTTTATGCCACATATCGACAGCATTGCTAAAAGGGCATTTGGCACACTTGCCTTCATTG
Organism: Ginglymostoma cirratum; assembly: GCA_024137785.1. Classification (NCBI taxonomy): domain Eukaryota; kingdom Metazoa; phylum Chordata; class Chondrichthyes; order Orectolobiformes; family Ginglymostomatidae; genus Ginglymostoma; species Ginglymostoma cirratum. The sequence goes on along the minus strand of JAHRHZ010000279.1, from coordinate 2,890,916 downwards.
CTGAGCCCTTTGAGTATAGGAGTTGGGAAGTCATGTTGAGGTTGTACAGGATATTGATAAGGCCTCTTCTGGAATATTGTGTCCAGTTCTGATTGCTCATTTATAGAAAAGATATTATCAAAGTGGAGAGGGTTCAGAAGAGATTTACCAGGATGTTGTTGGGTGTGGAAGGTTTGAGGTATAAAGAAAGGCTGGATAGACTGGGACTTTTTTCACGAGGAGGCTGAGAGGTGACCTGATAGAAGTTTGTAAAATAATGAGAGGTATAGATAGAGTTAATGGTAGTTGTCTTTTACCTAGTTTGGGGAATTTTAAGACTAAATGACACAGTTTTAAGGTAAGAGGAGAGAGATTTAAAAAAGACATAAGAGGCTATTTATTTACACAGAGGGTGGGTCGCATGTGGAATGAACTACCTGAGAAAGTGGTGGAAGCAGGTATAATTACAGCGTTTAAAAGCCATTTGGATATATACACGTGAATAGGAAAGGTTTGGAGGGGTATGGGCCAAGTGTAGGCAGGTGGGACTAGTTTAGATTGGGATTATGTTCAGCATGGACTGGCTGGACCGAAGGGTCTGTTTCTGTGCTGTATGACTCTGTGACACTATGAGGAGAAATTCCTTCACTCAGAGTGTTATGAATCTTTGACATTTTCTACTTTAGAGGATTATGGTTGCTGAGTTGCTAAGTGGGTTCATCATTGAAATGAGGTTCGTATATGGAGTTGATGCCAAAGCTCTGACATAACCTTACTGAATGGTAGAAAAATGTGATATACTCTGGTTCCTAATTCTTATATTCTTAAAAACTGGTAAATCTTCTTTGATGGAAAACTTTGTTGCTTCTGACAGATAATAATGAAGTGGTAGTTATGGAATTTTGAAAGTTAGTATGGCAAACTATTGTAAAAGCAGTTTACTCCTCATAACAGGGAACCTGAATGTGTTCTAATATTCAATTAATTAGATTCAATTACCTGAAAAGCCACACAGAAAATGATACAGTATCCTTCAACTTGTAGATGATTTCAACCTACGATTGTGTGAAGTAAAACCACATGATGTGTAAAATAGGTAGCTACCTACTAATGTCAGTTTCCCATTGGGTGGGTTAATTTAAAATTACCCCCAAAAGGTTTAAATTAATTGTAGGGGTGGCCTGTACCTGTCCATACAAAGTGACTCGTGCCTGCTTTACACCAAAGTGGTCCATGTTTAAAAGACGTAACATGGCAGACAAGGGTTAAAACAAAATGGGACAGCCTGCTCCAACATTTAAGTGAAACACAATGGTACCTTTGAACAACTCGAAGGTCAGCAAAAGGATCTTACCACCAACCATCTAATACAGTTCTGATAAGAAGCTGCCTAAGGATGGATAAGTAACGAATCCTCATTAATGAAGGGCTGATTGTCCCAGTAAATGAATAACATCAAGTGGGAGTGTCAGCCCATGAACCAGCCAGATTAACTCTCTAAACCACTGCTAAGACAACAGCTAAAGTTACTTTGTGTTATATAGTTGCTTCTTTGAAACTATCTGCAAAATTAAATAGACTCTAGCTAAAAATTCCGTAATCGTAGAAGTAGTTTTCAACATATAATCAAAGTATAATGCAAGCATTAGAGGAAAAGCATTTAAACCTAGATGTGAAAGTTAATTAGCCTTAGGAAACACCTTATTTTATGTCCTGATAGGCTGTTTACAACCCGTTAATTACAATGTGCTAACAGTAGAAGTAGCTGTGCATCTTTACATTTTACAACTAACTTTATAATAGAAATTAACCTTATAGCAATTAGTTAAAACTAACTTTTGTATTTTTACGTATATAATTAGAACAGTGGGAAATATTAGAGGAATGACTGAATTTGATAAAAGAAAGCACATGTAGTACAGTGAATAGTAGAATTCACACTGTCCTTAAAAATAAGAAGCCTGAGACAGATCTGAAGGACTGTAGCCAGTAAACTTTTGGAATACAAATTAATAGGATGCATAGAAAGATCCCAAGATCTGGAGATTATAAATGCCATAAAACCACGGGAACCTGGGGCTGTCCATAGGAATGCCCATCATTGATTAGGTGTCCCACAGGATTAGGTGTATGGATTAAGAGGGAGGGACAGTGACTACGCTGTATTTGTTCATTGTAACAGAAAGTGTATAAAATGCTGTATTTTCACTGTAAAAATCAGAGTGTGTCATTGATCTCCCTTTCAATTCAGGGAAGATCCTTTAGCCTCTCCCTGCATTAACCGGTTTCTGCTTGAATAAACATCTTCCACTTGCCTGAGTCCTGCCTGACTCCTGAGCTTTTGTACCCAGTGGGGTACACTCCTACATTACAAAAGCATAAAGATAATCAAGATACCAAGGTAATCTCAGGAAGCAAACGAAAACCAAAAGAACTGCTGTAGCTAGAAATCAGAAACAAAAGCAGAAATTGCTGGAAAAGCTTGGCAAGTCTGGCAGCATCTCTGGAGAGAAATCAGAGTTAGCGTTTTGGGTTCAGTGAGCCTTCCTCAGAACTGATGGCAGCTAGGAAAATATTTTTTATGCAGAAGATAAGGTGGGGAGAGGGTGGAAGGAGCACATTATCGGTGGAGATCGAGCCCAAAGAGAGAGAAGAACGGTGGCGAAGGAATGGATAACAATCAGACTAGGAGGGTGAATACCTGTTAATGGGGACTGTTAGTGGCTAACAATTGGTTGTGTGTAATAGCATTCTATGTGATAACGAAGCCTGGTGTGTGGGGATTGGGGTAAGGACATGAGAGAGTTCAAGCCTGAAAATTGTTGAACTTGATATTGGGTCCAGATTCTGTAGAGTTTCCAAGTGGAAAATGAAGAGTTTTCTGATGAAGGGTCTAGGTCCGAAACATCAAGTTTTCCTGCTCCTATGATGCTGCTTGGCCTGCTGTGTTCATCCAGCCCCACGCCTTGTTATCTCGCTGTTTTTCCAGCTTGTGCTGAGCTTCACTAGAGCACCACAGCAAGCCTGAGAGGGAACAAGGTATTATGTTGAACTGGCAGGCAACTGCAAGCTCAAGGTCTTTTTTGCAGGCAGAACGTAGGTATACTGCAAAGTGGTCACCAAGTCTACACTTTGTTTCCGCAATGTAGAGTAGACCATGTTGTGAGCAGCAAATGCAGTTGGATTGTGGGAAGTGCAGGTAAAGCACTGCTTCACCTGGAAGGTATGTTTGGGCCCTTGGATAGTGCAGAGGGAGGAAATAAATGGACAGGTGTTACACCTTATGAGGTTGTAAGGGAAGGTGCCATGGTGCTCTGGGAGAGTGGTGGGAGTGAAGGAGGAGACGACGAAGGTGTCCTGGAAGGAATGGTCCCTGTGGAAAGCTGACAAAGGAGGGGAGGGGAACATGTGTCTTGTGGTGGCATCCTTGCTGGAGGTAGCGGAAATGGCAGCTAATGATCCTCTGGATGTGGATGCTGGTGGGATGGCGGGTAAGGACAAAGGGGTTCCCATTGCTGTTGATGGAAGGAAAAGAAAGGATGGTGGCTGTAGTGCAGGAGACAATGATGTCATGGTATTATTGCTGGACGGTTAATGCAGAGACCCAGGTAATGTTTCGGGGACCTGGGTTCGAATCCCGCCATGGCAGGTGGCGAAATTTGAATTCAATAAAATATCTGGAATTAAGAGTCTAATAAATGACTGTGAATCCATTGCCAATTGTCATAAAAACCCATCTGGTTCACTAATGTCCTTTAGGGAAGGAAACTGCCATCCTTACCTGGTCTGGCCTACATAAGACCCCAGAACCACAGCAATGCTGTGGACTCATAACTGCTCTCTTGCCAATTAGAGATGGGTAAAAAGTACTGCCCTAGCCAGCCATGCCCTCATCTCATGAATGAATGAAAACAAAGGGTTTGACTTGGCTGAGGTCCTTGTCAACAACGGTGCTGGGGAAACGGTGCTTGGTTGAGGAAGAAGGTGGAGATTTTGGTGGCATCCTTGTCCAAGTTGGCAGCATCAGAATATATGCGACAGAGATACAGGAACTGGGAGAATGGAATAGAGTTTTTACAGAAGCAGGGTGTCAGGATGTGTAGTCAAGGTAACTGTGGGAATTGGTAGGTTTGTAGTGGATATTGGTAGCCAGCCTATCCCCAGAAATGGAAAATGACATGTTGAGGAAGGGAAGGGATGAGTCAGAGATGGACCAGATGAAGGTGAAGGTGGGGTGGAAATTGGAAGCAAAATTGATAAACCTTTCCAACCTGGATGAGAGAGGGAAGCAGCACCGATGATGTCATCTATACCAGAGAAAGTGTGGGTGGAGGCTTGCGTAGGACTAGAGCAAGGAATGTTCCATGTACCCACATAGAGACAGGCAAACTGGGGCCCATGTGGGTGTCCATGGCCACCCCTCTGACCTGAAGAAAGTGAGAGGAGTTAAAAGAGACGTTGTTCATAGTGAGGATGGGCTTGGCCAGGTGCAGGAGGGTGGTAATCGATGGGGATGGTTCAGGCCCTTTTTTTCTGGGAAGAAGTGGAAAGCCATGAGGCCATCCTGGTGGTAGATGATCATGTAAAGGGATTGCATGTCCATGGTAAAGAGAAAGCAGCTGGAGCCTGCGAACTGGAAATTCTGAAACTGATGTAAAGTGTGAGAGGAATGTTGAATGTAAGTGGACAGGGGCTGGACAAGGGGAGAAAATTTGGGTCGATGTGGGAAGAAATAAGTTCTGTGGGGCAGGAGCAGGCAGAACAAATGGGTGTGTCTGAACACAGTTTGAGTGCAAGTAAAGGTCCAGAGGGAGGGGTCCAGGTGGAGGGATGGTATCAGAGGTGGGCAAAGGCATCTGTGGGGCAGGGAGAGGATTCTTGTCCAAAGAAATGGTCATGGAGGTGAAGGTGATAGAAGAAGAGTTCACCTTCATGTCATGCCAAAATTCATTACGATAGGGATGCAGAGGGATAAAACTGAGAACTCTGCTGAGTACACAACATTGAAACTTACCGGGAAAGGAAAGGTAAATTTTCCTTTAAATAGTTGATAAAACAAAGATCCACATTGCTTAGTTTCAATCATTTACAGAAATGTTGCATCATATGTAATTTCACAATCTTTCCTATTTAGCTTTCATGTCAGGAAGCTATTGTTATTAGGAAAATATTGACATACTGGCACTGTTTTCTTTGGAAGTGCTTGTGAAAACTTCCAAACAAAATGTCAGCCCTAGTGCACTGAACACTCCCATTTTGTGAACCATCTTTGGCTGTATCTTAAAATGACATCCTTTGATTATGCAACTCCTTTAAACCCAGCTTCAAAGGATAAGTCTGGATACATACAATGCAATTCATCCCAAAGTACTCTAAATATGATTAGATTTTGTATTTATATTTGCTTTCTTTCTAATACAGGCCCACTTAGCAGGAATATTTGATAATGTAAATGAAGCAGTTTTCCACCCAAAGGAGTACGATACCATTCTGGCTGTCACTTCAAGGGAAGGAGAAAAAATTCATGTAATTATATATTGCAATTATATGGTATAATTGATGCACTTTGAAATACGTTTAAGTGTTTAATCCATATTATTCTGTGAACTATTGGCTTTTGCTACCATAAATGTATTGTAGTGTATCATGTTACATAGATTTTAATCCAGCAATGATGAAGAATGATGCAGTTCCAACTAAACCCAAGAACCTTGATACCATCCATGACCACACCAGCTTGATTGTCACTGCATCCACCATTGGCACCAAAACTCCTTCTGAGCCCATTACATGGGAACATCAATAGGTTCAAGTTACTTATTGTTTCTTCACTGTTGCTGGGTTAATATCCTGGAACTCCCCAGTGTAGTAGTTTAATTGGACAGCTCAGAACAATTTTCTCAGAAAGTTAGGAACGTAAGATATTATAATCCATACAGAACATTTGTTAGACAATGATCTACATGAGATCAACAACAAGAAAACCATTGGACAAGATTTGACTTCTTAAAACTTTCTCTGTAGCAAGCTAAAATCAACATTGCTCAAAGATAGTTACAACCACTTACATTGTCTCTTTGCAGAAATGTTCCACCATATGTAATCTAAGTCTTTCCAATTCAGCTTTCATTTTATAGGATCTTGTACTTACCATCCAATCGTTTCAATTCCTGTGTCATGTTCAACAGCAGCCAAATTCCAACTGAAATTCCCATATATAGATAGCAACAACTATGTGATCACCAATGACCTTTTCCACTTGGTTTTCATTGGTGCTAGTTTCAGAGTTTTCACTTTTAAAAACCACATCTGAACCATTTTCTTGCCTGCCTGTATGTGTATAATGTTCAAACCTCTGGAACTCAAGAAATGCTCAGCTAACTCAGCTAACCAACTCACCAGACTGTTGTGAAGCACAGTTGAATTCACCCCATCCATTTAAACGTTTTATTTTTATTTTTTTCTTTCTAAATTTATTTTAATTATTTGATGAGGTCATTGATGAAATTCAAATTCAAGAAGAATCTGGAATAAAAAGCTTGCCTAATGATGATAAAGTAACCACTGTTGATTATTGTGAAACCCATCTGATTTGCTAAAGAGCTTCAGGAACATTTGTCATCCTTACCTGGTCTGGCCTACATGTGACTCCAGACACACAGCAATGTGGTTAACTCTTAACTGCTTTCTGGGCAATTAGGGATGATCAATAAATACTGGCCCAGCCAGAGATTCTTGCATTCCAAGAATGAATTAAAATAAATTTAAAGTTCACCATTTGTTTCTGATTATACACATATACACATACAGGCAGGCAGAAATCATTTCTGATGAAGAGTTTAGGCCCGAAACGTCAAGTTTTCCTGCTCCTATGATGTTTATTTATGACAATTGTCAGGGTTTACTTGGTCACCATCAGATTAATTTTTAACTCCAGACTTTTATTGAATTCATTTTTCACCATCTGCCATGCTGAGATTTGAACCCCCATTTTATTTGAATCCCCAGAATATTAGTCTGGGATTCTAGATTACATGTCCAGTGACATTATCATTATGCCACTGCCTTTGAGAGAGACAAGAACTTCCCCATTACATTTCCTGTGAAAATTCTGTAGAAATACAATGCAATTTTCCTTAGGTAATTTAGTTTTTTGTAGCATCCTTTTGAATTTACAAAATATAATTTTCCATTCCTTCATTAAATCTGTGTGCCACCAAATATATGAAACCAAATCAAAGCCATGTGATGTTAGCCTTGAGCCATCATCATAATTCCCTTCTAATGTACAGCTTTTCAGCTTATATCATTCCAATTCTCTTTCCCTTTCCTTAGGCTTATCGTCTCTTTCTAATTTCTCCCTTTCTAATTCTGTTTCAAGTTCTCCTTGCTCTGCCTTCTAATTTGAACATCAGCTAAATCATCAAAAACACAAATTGTTGGGGAAACTCAACAGGTCTGGCAGCATCTGTGGAAAGAAAACAGAGTAAACATTTCGAGTCCAGTAACCCTTCTTCAGAACTTGACCAGCTGAGTTTCTCTAGCAATTTCTGTTTTTGATGATTTCAGATCCCCAACCTCCACAGTTTTTTGTTTTATATTAGTAAAACCATACTTTTCTTCTCAAGCTTCAAGTTCTATGCCATAACTTCGGCAATCTCTGTTTTTGCAATTCCCAATTTCAAGGTGACACTAAATTCCTCTGCTACGTCCTCTAACTTAATCTTTGTTAATGATTACTGGACGAAACCTGGCTTGAAGAATCATATTTTTCATTTTGAACTTGGTCAATGTAATTATTAGTGACTAAAACATATTCAGGGAGCAGATATTCTCTAATAACAGAGCATACATTTTTGTTAACACAACAAGGAAGAAGTGTTTGTATGGTAGTAATGTCACTTCACCGTTAATCCAGAAGCCTCAGTAGAGGTTCTAGTAATATGAATTTGAATACTACCATGGCAGAAAGCAAATCCAAATTTGATAAATTCTTGAATAAAAACTAGCGTTAGGGCAACTAGCACTAAACAACTGCCAATTTGTGAAAAAACTCATTTGGCTCACTAACAGCCTTTGGCTGAGGAACTTTGCCATCCTTACCAGGTCTGGCTTACATGTGACTCCAGACCCACAGCAATGCAGTCTGAGCAATTACTGGTAGGCAATAGACTTAGCCAGGAATAACCATGCCCCATGAACAAACTAACAAAGCGTATTCCATCTGAAATCCCCACATGAGATTAAAATATTCTTTGAAAGCTAGTGAGTAACAATGTGTTTTCCTTATTTCAATGTTTCTGAACATGTTTAAATATCCCACCTGTTATACGCTATTATTATGAATGATGATGCATTTTTCTCACTTATCGTGTCTTCTTTCATGTTTGACTTGCAGCTGGATCATCCAGTGATTGCAAAAGGTCCTGTGGAGCTATGGTTAAGTGATTTATTGCGTGTACAGCAAGCATCATTGCATACTGTGATTAAATTAGCATATTACAGCTTCAGTGAGCCAGATTTCCAGCTTATACCTTTCCTGTATGAGGCTCCAGGCCAGGTAAATCAATAAAGATAATTAATGTTTTGATTTTTATCCTTTCTTCGAATCAGGCCATGCCTGTAACCTGGACTTGATTTCATAGGTGTAAAGGCTATAATATTCTCGTGTTTGTAAAACAATTTATACTAGGAGCTCAAAATCTTCTTTCACATGCCATTCCTAGTAGTTTTCTAAGGCTTGGAAAAGAAGGTACCTGATTGTTGTAGATCAGTTATTGGTGTAACAATGAACATTGAGTTCAGGTTTTATCAAGACTACACAACTCATGACCTCACGTCCTCACGTACCACCCCACCCACCTCCGGATCCAACGCATCATCCTCCGACACTTCCGCCATCTGCAATCCGACCCCACCACCAAAGACATTTTTCCCTCCCGACCCTTATCTGCTTTCCAGAGGGACCACTCTCTCCGTGACTCCCTTATTCGCTCCACACTCCCCTCCAGCCCCACCACACCCGGCACTTTTCCCTGCAACCGCAGGAAGTGCTACACTTGCCCCCACACCTCTTCCCTCACCCCAATCCCAGGCCCCAAGAAGACTTTCCACATCAGGCAGATGTTCACCTGCACATTTGCTAATGTGGTATACTGCATCCGCTGTACCCGTTGTGGCTTCCTCTACATCGGGGAAACCAAGTGGAGGCTTGGGGACCGCTTTGCAGAACACCTGCGCTCAGTTCGCAACAAACAACTGCACCTCCCAGTCGCGAACCATTTCAACTCCCCCTCCCATTCCTCAGACGACATGTCCATCCTGGGCCTCCTGCAGTGCCACAATGATGCCACCCGAAGGCTGCAGGAACAGCAAATCATATTCAGCCTGGGAACCCTGCAGCCCAATGGTATCAATGTGGATTTCACAAGCTTCAAAATCTCCCCTCCCCCAACCTCATCCCAAAACCAGCCCAGCTCATCTCCACCTCCCTAACCTGTTTTTCCTCTCACCTATCCCCTCCTCCCACCTCAAGCCACACCCCCATTTCCTGTCTACTAACCTCATCCCGCCCCCTTGACCTGTCCGTCCTCCCTGGACTGACCTATCTCCTCCCTACCCCCCCACCTACACTCACCTTTACTGGCTCCATCCCTGCCTCTTCGACCTGTCTGCCTCCTCTCCACCTATCCTCTCCTCTATCCATCCTGTATCCGCCTCCCCCTCTCTCCCTATTTATTTCAGAACCCTCTTCCCCTCTCCCATTTCTGATGAAGGGTCTAGGCCCGAAACGTCAAGCTTTCCTGCTCCTATGATGCTGCTTGGCCTGCTGTGTTCATCCAGCCCCACGCCTTGACAACTCATGACCTCTTTACAGTCTTCGTTCAAATGGGCAAAAAGGCTGAATTTCAGAAGTGAGGTGAGAATGACTGCACTTGGTATCAAGGCCCAATTTGACCTACTGTGGCATGAATCCTCGAAAACATTCCGTGTTTATTAGTTAAGCATGATTTCCCATTCATCAATCCATGCTAACTTTCTCTAATCCTATTAATGGTTTCCAAATTTGCTGTTAAGATGTATTTTATAAGTCTCTCGCATTTTCGCCAGCTCTGATATTAGGCTAACTGGTGTGTAATTCTATTAAATCACACTTTTTGAATTATATTTGCTTTAATCTGATGGGACCTTCCCAAATTTAGGGAGTTTGGAAAATCAAAACTAATAAGGCAATAAATCAATCTCACTAGCCATCTCATTTACATCCTGGGAAATAGAATTTCAGGACCTGGGAACTTGTCAGCCTGCAGTTCCAACAATGTAATCACTACAACTTAGAATCACAGAGTCAATAAGACACAAAGCACAGAAACAGACCCTTTGGCCCAACTAGTCCATGCTGACCAGGTTTTCTAAACTGAACTAGTCCCATTTGCCTGCATTTGGCCCATTCCCCTATAAACCATGTGCCCATCCAAATGTCTTTTAAATGTTGTAATTGTAGCTACATCTATCACTTCCTTTGGCAGCTTGTTCCTTATATGCACCACCCTCTGTATGAAAATGTTGCCCCTCAGGTTCCTTTTAAGTCACACAGATTATCTTCCCATCCATGGACCTCATCTACACCTCTTGTTGCCGGGGAAAGGCAGCCAACATCAAAGAGCCCTCCCAATCCAGTAACACACTCTTCCAACCTCTTCTGTCAGGTGGAAGGTACTGAAGCTTGAACACATGCACCAACGGCTTTAAGAACAGCTTCTTCTCTGCTGTTATTACACTGCTGAATGGACCTCTCTAATTTCAAATCTAATGTTGATCTTGCTTTTGTGCATCTCCTGTGCAGTTATAACCTTGTATGACTCACTCTGTCTAAACACCCTACAATCTATATGTTCTTATATGTTATGGTCTGCTTGTACTGCGTACAGAACAAAACTTTTCACTATACTTAGGTACATGTTAGAGCAATAAATCAAATCAAATCTTTCCCCTCTCAAATTAAACTTCTGCCATCTAGTTTTGGACTCCCCAACCCAAGGGGAAAAGACCTTGGCTATTCACCCTATCTATGCCCCTCATGATATTAAAAACCTCTGTAAGGTCACCCCTCAGCCTCCTATATTCCAGTGAAAAATGTCCCATTCTATTTAGTCTCTTCTTATAACTCAAATCTACCAATCTTGCTGACATCCTTGTGGATCTTTTTAGCACTCTTTCCAGTTTAATAATATCCTTCTTACGGCAGGGCAGTGAGAATTGTTCAATAAATGTAGCCTCACCACTGTCTTGTACAACTGTAATATGATCTTCCAAATCCTGTACTCAATGCTCTGACCAATGAAGGCAAGCAAACCAAATACCTTCTTCACCTCCCTGTCTACCTGTGACGCCACTTTCAATGAATTATGTACCTGCACCCCTAATCGACAACACACTCCATGGTCCTATTATTAACTATATAAATTCTGCCCTGGCTTGCCTTACCAAAATGCAACACCTTGCATTTATCTGAATTAAACTCCATCTGCCATTCCTCAGCCCACTGGCCCAGTTGATCAAGATAAACATCTCTGGTAATTGTAAGTTTCCTGAGTTCTTCTCTCCCTTTCATTTTCTGATTTATTGCTGCTTCTGCAATGTTACTTGGATCTTCTTTATTGAAAACTAATGCAAAATAATGGTTCAATTCATCTGCCGTTCCTTTATTTTCCATCATCCTTTCTCCTACACGCTTTTTTACAGGACCAGCTCTCACTTTGTTAACTTGTTTCTCAATATTGTAGAAATTCTTACTATCTATTTTTATACTTGCATCTAGCTTTTTCTCAAGCTCTAACTTTTCTCTTCTTATTAATTTTTTAATAATTTTCTGCTGTTACCATATTCTGTCCATTCCAATGAGAGCTGGAAATTCAAAATTAAAACAAATGCTGGAGAAGCTGAGCAGGTTTAGTAGAATTTGTGGAGAGAGAAACAGAATTAATGTTTCAAATCTAGTATGACACTTATTCAGAAAAGTTCATATTGGACTCAAAATGTTAGTTCTGTTTCTCTCCCCAGAAGACTTGCTGAGCTTCTCCAGCATTCTCTGTTTTCACTTCTGACATATCTTTGTATGATTATACGCTTTTTTCATTAAGTTCAATATTACATATAACCTTTCTGGTTAACCACAGATTGTGGGTCTGTACCTTGCCTTTTTTTTAAACGTGTTAGAATGCATCTACTATTCAAAGTGAACCACTGTATCTCAGTTGAAATACTGTTTAATCTAGTTTGCCAATTTAGTTTAGCCACTGTTGCTTTCATGCCATTATAATTATCCTTATTTAAATTTAAAAATATACTTGGAATCAGGCCACTCTCTCTGAAACTGAATGTAAAATTTAATAATGTTACAATCACTTTTACCTAGGTGTGTCTTCACGATAAGATCATTAACGAAACATATTCTGCTGCACAGTATCAGGCCTTGTACACCCTGCTCTCTGGTAGGCTTAACAGCCGGCTATTTGTAGAAACTATCCCAAAACATTCTATTAACTCCTCAGGAGTTCTCAGAAGGCTAAATTTTCCCATTTTATATTTCCCATTTTTTTTGTAAATTAAAGTTTTCCCATGCCATTCTGACAAGTTCCTTTTATTTCTTTTGAAAGCTCCAATTTACTGGGTGGGCACTGTTAGAGATTTGTATGCCACACCAACCAGTAAGTTCTTGTCTCTTATCATTTGTTATTTTAACCCAAACTGTTTCCATGTCTTTGTTTTCTGAACTTAGATCACGCCCAAAGTTTCTTCTAAGCTGCAAGGCTGTCCTTCTGGGGGATCTGCTCACTCCAGTCAGTGAAGTGACATCGTGGCTTCAGCTTCCACACACAGATCTCCTCAGTGGGAGACATGTTTGAGGAAACATTGGTCCATAAGACCATAAAATATAGGAGCAGAGGTAGACTATTCAGCCATACATACGATAAGATAATGGCTGATCCGATTCAATGACAAGGAGTCACAAATTTCTCTGTGCTTTAGCTTTCCACCGTCTTTCTCCATTTCAAGACTATTAAGCCCCTCTATCCTTTCTGCCAAAGTGCATAACCTCATATGATATTCCATCTGCCAGGATTTTGCCTAGTTGCTTAACCCTGTCTTTGTTCCTCTGCAGACTCTTTAATTCAACTTTGCGACTAGCTTTCCAAACTATTTTTGTGTCATCCGCAAACTTGGATCTAGTACATTCACTCTTCTCATCCAAGTTATTAATATAAGACCATACAAAATAGGAGAAGGAGTAGGATGTTTGCCCCACATACTCCATTATTCAATAAGATCTTGGTTGATCTGACTTTCCTCATGTCCACTTTCCCGTATTTCCCCATTACCCTTGACTTCCCTACTTTGTAGCAATTGATACAACTGAATGACTTGCTTCGCCATTTCAAAGAGCAACTGAGAGTCAACCACATTGCTGTGATTCTGGAGTCATATGTAGGCCAAACAAGTTAAGGATGGCAGATTTCCTTCCCTGAAGGACATTAGTGAGACAGCTGGGCTTTTTTTCTGATAATTGTTTCATAGTCACCAGTAGATTCTGAATTCCAGATATTTTTTATTGAATTCAGATTCCGCTATCTGCCATGGTGGGATTCAAACCTGCATCTCCAGAATATTAGCTAAGTTTCTGGATTAATAATCTAGTGATAATACCATCACCTCCTCATTGCTCCTTCCCTAGTCCACTCCAACTAATTCTGTCCTCACTCCTTTGTAATTACCCCTATTTAAGCTTAAGTTGCTCACCAGATCCAAAACGTTAACTCTGATTTTTTCTTCACAGATGCTGCCAGACCTGCCGAGCTTTTCCAGCAACTTCTGTTTTTGTTTGTCTGTCTCAAACTGAATGCTAAATTCTACCGTATTATGGTCACCATTTGCTCAGGATCTTTTGCTCTGATAGCATTCATTAAACATGCCTCATTACACAATACCAGATCCAAAATAGCCTGACCCCACCACATGTTGTCCTAGGAAACTCGCGAATAGACTTCATGATTTTTTTCTCATGACTTTCTCTGCTGATTGACTATTGCATTCTACATGAAGATTAATGTCATCTATGATTAATGTACTGTCTTTGTTGCATACCCTCATTATCTCCTGATATCCTCTCTGTCCCACTGTATAATTACTTTTAGGGGTCCTGTAGACCACTCCTACCTGTGTCTTATTCATTTTTTAAAATTTTTTACTTCCACCCGAATGGAACCTACATCTTTTGATCTGAAATTTCTTGTTGTTGTATTTATTCCATTCCCTACTAACAATGCTGTCCACCACCCTCTCCCTTTTTGTCCTCTCAAGAAGTTACACACCCCTGAATATTCCCAGTTTTGATCCCCTTGTAACCATTTCAACATAATGAGTATTTAAAGATAGTTAAGATATTTAAAGACGTTAATGATCATCGATGCTGCAAGAGTAAAAACAATTTTAAAAACACATTAAAAATCCACCTTCCTTGAGGAAAGATATAGTTGATTTGGAGGCAGTTCAGAGCAGGTTCACTGAATTGATTCTAGAGGTGGGCGATTTGTCTTATGAAGAGACATTGAGCAGTTTAGGCCGAAACTGTCTGGACTTTAGAACAATGGGCAGAGATCTAGTTGAGGTACCTAAAATGCTAAAGACATTGACAAAGTAGACGTAGAAAGGAATGTTTCCCCACGTGGGCAATCAGTAATGAGAGGTCATACTTTTGCAGTAAGTGGAGTGGAATTAAAACAGTGTTGAGGAGAGACTATTTCTCTCAAAAGGTCATGAATCTGTGGAATACACTACTCCAGAGGGTGGTGATGCTGGAACACTGAGTTAATTGAAGGAGGAGGTGGATTTTTAATAAGGAGTAGATTGAAGGGTTATGGAGAGTTGGTAGGGAAGTGGAGTTGAGGCTATGCTCAGCCATGATCATGTCAAATGGCAGAGCTGGCTCAAGGTACCGAACTGCCTACTCCTGCCCCTAGCTCCTATGTTTTTACATTTTTATGAACTTTACAAAACTTTCTTCAAGACACTGAAAGCCTGCTGTACATCTGTGCACTGCTGACATCAAAAGGGGCATTGCTTTGGCACGCTGGACTTCACTGGTCCCCTTGGTGATGCTTTTTGTTCGATAACAATGTCTTGCGATTGAAACGCACAATTCTAAAGCTCCAATGGTTAAAGATAAGATCACAGTTTATTTCATGATTGGCAGCATATACCTTGGCCTCAATACTAATTGGAAAATGTAGGTCAGTACAATCAAGAAGTTATGATATAAATATCAGAGAGTTGGGGGATAATAAAGACAATGAGAAAAGATTGTTTTGGTTCACCATGCTGAATCAATCATTAAATTATGAAAGTAACTTATGATTGCTTGACAGTTTGCATAAGACAGGTCAAATTTGGCTTAACTCTATCTTCTTGTACTGTGAAGAGGAATTATACATTTGCTTTTTGTTTTCGAACAATTTGAATGCAGTTGAACAGAAAGTAAAATTAAGCAAGTTAGGAGGGAGGGAAATATCAGGTGGAATGATTTTAGAGAAAAATCATTGCAGACTTATGAATGAAAGGAAAGTGGGATTCCAAGCTTCAGATCTTTAAAAGTAAAGCTGGATTTTGTCTCTTTCTTAATTCTTCTCTTTGGAACTATTAATAGAGCCTGAAAAGGAGAGTGTCTCTGCTTCCATTCTGTCAAGTCATGTGTTCCGGTTCCAGTCTTTTTTTGGATCATTTGTTGTATGTATAAGATCTGTATTTCACTTTGTACTTCCAGGTAGGAATTCTAGCAATCCAGATATTGTGGACACGGGACTCTGAAGATGCACTTAGATTGGCAAAAGACAGCAAAAAGATTATGCAGACGACTAATCAGAAATTCCTAGAGCTGCTGAACTCCCTTATTGCCCAAACAACACACGACCTGACTAAATTTCAGAGAATCCAGTTTGAAACTCTTGTTACCATTCATGTTCACCAACGGGATATATTTGATGACTTGGTATGAAAAATTCTTTTTCATTTTAATTCACATTGTTGCATTTTGTAATGCAAATTTATGCACTTGCTATTTGAAAAGAGGATGCTTCATCTGGGCGTCTTCAATGGAAGTTTGTTTTAATGCTTCAATAAAGTATGAGTCCAGAGTTTCATGGCTTTGGACTCACTCCTCAGCTCAACACAATTCCCAACACCTCCACACCAGGCAAGCATTTCATCTCTCAGCCTTGACCTCAGCTCTGACTTCACCCAACACCCATTCAGACCCGATCCTGAAATTGGCTCAGAAATAGTAGGAACTGCAGATGCTGGAGGATCTGAGATAACAAGGTGTAGAGCTGGATGAATACAGCAGGCCAAGCAGCATCAGAGGAGCAGGAAGGCAGATGTTTCCGGCCTAGACCCAGGGTCTAGGCCCAAAACGTCAGCTTTCCTGCTCCTATGATGCTGCTTGGCCTGCTGTATTCATCCAGCCCCACACCTTGTTATCCCTGAAATTGGCTCAACCTGATTCCAACCTCAGTTCTCTTCCATTCCTTTGTTTTGCTCCTGCTGAGAGCATCTATCCACTGTGCAATTGCAACAGACTTTCACTGGATGATCAAATGATTAATGAGGGAAGAAGTTGGTTCGCTCAGTTGGCCGGAGAGCTGGATTGTGCTGTAGGGCGATGCCAACAGTGTGGGTTCAGTTTCTGCACTGGCTGAGGTAACAATGAAGGACTCTATTTCTCAACCATTCCCCTCACCTGAGGCATGATGACCCTCAGATTGAATCATCCCCAGTTGTTTCTTCCTAATGCAAGGGTAAGGCTATGCTGACTTTATGTTATTGCTTCTACATGTAATCCACCAGAAAAAAATAAGAATATATTATAAATTGTTCCTGAATAGATGAGTGAAAATAAATGTGGACAGATGAGGTAGAAAAATAAAATATGTAATGGGGAGCAAAGAAATAGGAGAGATATTAACTAAATACTTTGTATCAACCTTCAGAGTAAGAAACACAAAACAAATTCTAGAAGTAAGTACATGTCAGAGATGCGCCAGTGAGGATAGAAATAGGAAGTTAGACCAGATGAATGCATGGCTGAGGAACTGGTGTAGGGGACAGAGATTTGGATCAGAGATTTGCGAGTGTTGCCTTGGAGGGTTTAAACTAGTTTGGCAGGTGGGGGTGGGACTTTGATTAAGAGAGAGGCCATCAAGAAGTCAGGGTAAAATACATTAGCCATCGAGGGCAGGATTATTATTCTGGCAAGCCAAGGGCACAGTAAAGGGAGGGAAAGGATTTCTGGTTTAAAGCGCATTTATTTCAACGCACAACGCCTGACTGATAAGGCAGATGAGCTCAGAGCATGGATTGGCGCTGGGGACTGGGATATTACAGCCACAACAGAAACATGACTGAGAGAAGGGCAGGACTGGCAGCTCAATGTTCCAGGATACAAAAACTACAGGTGTGACAGAAGTACAAGGAAGCGAGCAGGAGGGGTTGCACTTTTGATAATGGAGTACATAACAACAGTAATAGAGAAGATATTCTTGAGGGGGTCATCAAATGAAGCCATATGGTTAGAACTTAGAAACAAAGAAGGGGTTGGTCACTCTGTTGGGACTGTATTATAGACCCTCAAATAGCCAGCAGGTACTAGACAAGCAGATGTGTAGAGAGATTGCAGATACTTGTACGAATAATAGAGTAGTATTGGTTGGAGATTTTAATTTCCTATCTATTGACTGGCCACCCAGAGTGTAAAAGGACCAGATGGGGTGGAATTTGTCAAACGTGTCCAGGAGGGTTTCCTAAATCAATATGTAGAGGACCCTACTTGGGAGGGTGCAACACTGGACTTCCTTTTAGGAAATGAGGCTGGTTACTGAAGAAGGGTCTAGGCCCAAAACGTCAGCTTTCCTGTTCCTCTGATGCTGCTTGGCCTGCTGTGTTCATCCAGCTCTACCGCTTGTTATCTCTGACCAAGTGACTGACATGTCAGTCGGAGAGTACTTTGGCTCCAGTGACCATAACTCTCTTAGTTTTAACATAGTTATGGAAAAATATAGGACAGCTCCATAGGTTAAGATACAGAACTGGAGCAGGGACAATTTGGGGCCTTTAGGCAGGATCTAGCAGCAATTAATTGGATGAGTCTGTTTGAAGGAAAATGAACGACTGACAAATGGGAAGCTTTTAAAAGTGTGATATCAGAGTACAGGGACAGCATGTTAGGGTGAAGGGAAAAGCTGGCAGGTTTAGAGATCTCTGGCCAACAAGGGATGTTGAGGCTATGGTCAAGAAAAAGAAGACACACATTGGGTTTAAGCTATCAGGGTCAAGTGAATCCCCAGATGACTATAAAAAATGTAGGAGCACTCTTAACAGGGAAATCAGAGAGCAAAAAGAGGCAATGAGATGGATCTGACAGATAAGGTGAAAGATAATCTTGAGAGGTTCTATAGCTATATTAAGAGTAAAAGGTCAGCCAGGGAGACAATAGGTCCCCTCAAGGTCAGCATAGCCTATATGTGTGCCGCAACAGGAGATGTGGGAGATTTTTATTGAATATTTCTCCTCAGTGTTTACTGAATAGAAAATCATGGATGCTAAAGAGATAGGGGAAACAAGTGGGGATGTTTTGGACCGCATACATATTACGAGAGAGGAGGTGTTTGCAGCCTTAAATTGCATTAAGGTGGATAAATCCCCTGGGCCTGATCAAGTCCATCCTCGGATGTTGTGGGAGGCCAGGGAAAAAATTGCAGAGGCCCTTGCAGAGAGTTTTGCTTCAACTTTAGTTACTGGTAAAGTTCCAGAAGACTGGAGGGCGGCTAATGTTGTTCCTTTCTTTAAGAAAGGTAGCAAATACAAGTGAGGAAACTACAGGCCAGTGAACCTCTGACGCTGCTTGGCCTGCTGTGTTCATCCAGCTCCACAATGTTTTATCTCGGGCATAGGTTTAAGTTGAGAGGGGAAAGATTTAAGAAGGACCTAAGGGGTAACTTCTTGACACAGAGCGTGGTACGTATATGGAATGGGCTACCTGAGAAAGTGGTTGAGGCAGGTACAATAGCAACATTTAAAAAAACATTTGGACAAGTACACCAAGGGGAAAGGTTTAGAGGGATATGGATCAAATTCAGGCAATTGGAACTAGCTGAGTGGGCACCATAGCCAGCTTCGACCAGTTTGGGCCGAAAGGCCTGTTTCCATGCTGTATTACTGTATGATTCTATCACCTCACTCTTACTTTTTTTAAAGGTAGGTATGAGGTACAATTGGTCAAACTACTCGACGTTAAGCAAAACACAATTCACTTAAACACTATTGTATACAAACAAACGAAAGAGTAATTTTGAATAATTTACCTATTGGAAAGTTTAACTGAATAATAGATACAGTACCAATTACCAATTAATTGTTCTGAAATAGTAACACCCTATAAACACATCACTTGGCAAAAAGATGAATTCAGATAGAGATTCTTATACGTAGTTCTCCAATCCAGAATGAAAGAACATCGAGAGATTTTAGAGAAAGTAACAGCTCGGAATCATTCACTGAAGCTTCCAAACTCTTCTGGGACCCAAACAGCTTCTGACTGACAAAGCTAAAACAAAACTAGAAAGCCTGGTCTGTCAGAACTGGCCACTCCCATTCACGTTGCTTCCACTGTTCCAACTTCTTAAAAAACACCTATAGACCTCCTAAGTTATTTACTTAGCCATCTCTAATAACCAGTTCAAAACCTCCACCTTTACAACCTCTCTTCAAAAAATCCCAGGACAAGATAACCTTTTTAAAGTGACAGCATCATCGCACTTTCCTGAATAATAGTAAAATCTGATTTGGAGAGCAGGGATCCTTCATAGTTCTATCTGTGACTGTGGATCTGAGGCTACAGTGCCAATTCTCAGAATCCACTAGTTGTGTGTTCACATCATGATTTGATTCTTATTCCACTATCAGTATAGTTGGAACAAACATTACTTTCATCACTTTCTTTTTATTTTCCATAAATCAGAATAACTAGCTATATTGTAACATCTGAAAGTAGACATGAGAAATTGGCCATTATTGTAGGTGCATGTTTAGAAGGGAACAAGAGGATAGGTTTGAAGAAATGTAGTAAGCTTTCTATTTATACAAAATTGACCCCATTCTTGCTGGATGGCCATAAACTGGTCCTTACATTGATGTGAAAGAGCAGGAGGGACAGAGGTGAGTGGACTGATTAGTTTCTATTTCTCCTCCTCACCCCAAGACAAAGATCAAATCTCGTCTAGGTGGGTCTAACCCAATCTGAATTTTGTATCCTAGTCTAAGAGGAAATGCAATGAGAACCATGCCTCTGCAGGGCCATCATTGAGCCAGCAGTTGGTGCTCACTTCTTACCATTAGCTGTAGTGAAGTCTGCTTGCAGACAATGCTGCCTCTTTTCCTGGGATATCTTTGGTAGTTGTCCATTCATCACCTGATGCAGTGAAGGCCCTGGAATTGTGGGAATGCCTAGCAGTCACTGTTGGTGTAGTACTTGGAGGCATACTCAGGGTCACCTAGAGCAGACTTGTACACATCCACCAAACTGTGTACACATGTGCACACTTTAAGGCCTTCTCTTTCTCAGAGTTTGTTAATTGTACCTCAGGGGTAGTAGCTGCAGCTGCTGATTTTTGTCCTGTGGGCATAAAGAAACTTGGAGAATAACGGGCATGATTACCATCATTTACGAAACATCTCTCAGATGTTGGAGGTTGGCCACCTCAGCTCCAGGACATCTCAGCAGGAGTTCCACAGGGTAGGTGTTTTATAATCAACCTGTTCAGAGATGTTATTACACGACTCTGGAGCAGGTGGGACTTGAAACAAGGCCTCCCTGGCCATGCACTTAAATCTTGTGTGGACCAGCTGGAGGAGGTATTCACTGACATCTTCAATCTCTCCCTCCTACAAGCCAAAGTTCCCACCTGCTTGAAGAAGACCACCATCATCCCAGTGTCTAAGAAAGCACATGCAACGTGCCTTAATGACCACCTCCCAATGGCTCGGACCTCCATAATCATGAAGTGCTTCAAAAGACTGGTCATGACTGGTCATCAACTCTAGCCTCTCAACTTCCCCTGCAATTTGCCTACTGACCTAACAGGTCTGCAGTGGATACCATTTCCCTAGCCCTGCACTCATCTCTGGAACATCTGGACAACAAGGACGCCTACATCAGACTCCTGCTCATTGACTACATGTCCACCTTCAACACTCTTGTCCCCTCCAGACTGATCTCAAAACTCCGAGACCCAGGTCTTGTCTCCACCCTCTGCAACTGGATCCTCAGCTTTCTGACACATGGACTTCAAACAGTGAAGGTAGACAACTGCACCTCCTCCACTATAATACTCAACATTGGAGCCTCCCCGAGGCTGTGTTCTTAGCCCCCTACTGTACTCCCTGTGCACACATGACTGTGTAGGCAAGTTCTCAATGAATGCCATCTACACGTTTACTGACAACACCACTATGGTAGGATGGGTTTCAAACAACAATGAGTCAGTTATACAGAAAGGAGATAGAGGGCTTGGTGATGTGGTGCAATGATAAAAACCTCTCTCTCAATGCGGGCCAAACCAAAAAAACTGATCATTGACTTCAGAAAGAAAAGTGCAAAACATTTCCCTATCTACATCAATAGAATGGAGGTTGAGAGGGTTGACAGCATCAAGTTCCTAGGAGTGACAATAACCGATAACCTGTCTTAGACCTCCCACGTAGGTGAAGAAGGCACAACAATACCTCTTCTTTATCAGGTGGCTTCGGGAATATGGCATGCCCATTCGGACCCTCATGAACATTTATAGATGCACCATAGAAAGCACATTATTCGGGTGCATAACAGCCTGGTACGGCAACTGGTCTGCCCAGGACCGTAAGAAACTACAGAAGGCTGTGTGTATAGCCTGGACCATCAAAGAAGCCAGCCTTCCATCTATGGACTCATATTACACCACTTGTTACCATGGAAGAGCTCCCAACATCAAAGACCCTTCCCACTCCGGGGCTGCTCTCTGACAACCTCTTCCATCAGGCAGAAGGTACAGGCGCTTGAACACATGCACCAACATGTCCAAGAACAGCTTCTTCCCTGACATTATTAGATGATGAATAGACTCTCTAACTTCAAATAATGTTGATCTTGAAAATGTTGATCTTGCTTCATGCATGTCCTATGCAGTGTAACCCGTACGCCTCACTCTGTCCAAGTTTTTTCACCCTATGATCTGTACGTTCTTGCTTACTATGATCTGCCTGTACTACTCACAAAAAAAAGCTTTTCACTGTATTTAGGGGATACACATGACAATAAATCAAATCAAATCTAACCCTGGCTCAGAGGTTGGGATACTATCACTGTGACACAGGACCCCTATTTCCTCAGGCCAATCGTCTTCAGCTACTTCATCAATGACCTCCCCTCCATCAGAAGTGGAGATATTCACTGATGATTGCACAACATCCAGCACTATTCACAAATCCTCAGATACTGAAGCAGTCCTTGTCTAAGTGTAGCAAGACATGGACAATATCCAGGCCTGGGCTGAAAAGAAGCAAGTAACATTCATGCCACTCAAATACCAAGCAATGATCATCTCCAATGAAAGACAATATAACCATCACTCCTTGATATTCGATTCCCGACTATCCTGGGAGTTAACATTGAATGCAAACTCAACTAGACTTGCCATAGACGTGGCTACAAAAGCAGACCAGAGGCTAGAGATACTGTAGCAACCAGCTCACCTGCTGACTCCACCAAAGCCTGTTCACATGGCCACACCACCCAGGACAAAGCAGCCTGCTTCATTCATACCACATCCACCAACATCCAGTCACTCCACCACCAATGCTCAGTAATAGCAGTGTGTAACATTTGCAAGATGCATTGCACAAATTTGCCAAAGATCCTTGCAAAACCATAGCCATTACTGTCTAGAAGGGCAGCAGATAGACAGGAGCACCACCACTACATTTTCCCCTCCAAGCTACTCGCCACCTTGATATGATAACATATCACCATTCCTTTGCTGTTTCTGGGTCAAAATCCTGGAATTCCCTCTTGAACAGCATTGTGGGTCTTCCTACAGCACATGGACAGCAACAGTTTAAGAAGAAATAGTAAGGACTGCCGATTCTGGAGTCTCAGATAACACAGTGTGGAGCTGGAGGAACACAGCAGGCCAGGCAGCGTCAAAGGAGCAGTAAAGCTGACGTTTCGGGTCGGGACCCTTCTTCAGAAATGGGGAGGGGAAGGGAGAAGTTTAATAAGGCAGCTCACCTCCACCTTCTCAAGGGAAACCAGGGATGAGCAATAAATGCTGGCTCAGCCAGCGATGGCTATGTCCCGCGAGTGAATAAAAAAAGACACAGTAGGAGATGATAACCATGGTTTAAACACTAGTCCTTTCTGCACTGAGATACACAGTGCTCTGAGAATACTTATTACCTCCAAAGTCAGGAGTCATCAGTGCTCCCTCTTTGCCACCTTCCACAGCATCCAACACTGCCCACAATAACACGGTTGTAGGTGATAGCTAGGAGCAATTAGAATGCCACCACCCAATATGCAACTTTTTTGTTCATGGGATGTGGGCATCGCTGGCCATGCCAGCATTATCGCTCAACCTTGTTTGCTTGAGAGAAGCTGTGACTTGCTTTCTTGAACCTCTGCAGTCCACTTCTGTAGAGAGAGACCCATGTCGCAGTTGGGAACAGAGTTCCAGGATTCTGATCCAGCAACACAGAAGGAACAGTGACAAAGTCCCAAGTGAAGACTGTGAATGTCTTGGAAGGGAACTTACAGGTCATCTTGCTGCTGGTGTCTTCCATTGTGAAACTAATACAAAGTACCTATTTACTTCTTCTGCCATTTCTTTGTTCTCCCTATAACTTCTCCAGCTTCATTCTCCAGCTCCACACTGATGGCAGCAAAGTAGACTCCTAAGCAGGAGCTTATCAACTCATCTGTTTCTTTTCTTCTTCTTCCTCTTACTGTGATTTCTTTGTCCATCTATCTTTTTTTTTTCTGTCTATTTACCTCTATTCATTGCACTACGTAGATGGTGGAGAGTTGAGCCAGTGCAGAATCGATGGGCTCTTGGCCTCGAGGAAGCCCAGCACGGACTTCTGGCCTTGAGGAAGCCCAGCACGGAATCCTGGCCTGAAGGAAGCCCAGCATGTTTCTGGCCTCGAGGATGCCCAGCACGGACTCCTGGCCTCGAGGAAGCCCAGCACAGCCTTTTGGGCTTGAGGAAGCCCAGCATGGACTCCCGGCCTCAGGGTGAAGCCCAACATGGACTTCCTGCTTTTGAAAGTCTGTAATGCTGAACTTTTATCTTTATTGCTTTATTTGTCTAACTTATAGCTCAAACTTTGTACTTAGATATCTCTTTGTACCTAAGATGGTGTTGGATATGGCAACTTCGGACACTTTTCGCTGTAATCATGTATGCCTGTGACTGAGAACATGTGACAATAAACCTAATTCTAACTCGATTTTTAGACAGGAGAGTCTAGCACCTGAGGACACAGCCTCAGAGTGAAGGGACAACTGTTTCGAACTGAGATAAGGAGGAATTTCTTCAGATGGAGGATTGTTAATCTGTGGAATTCATTGCTGGAAAAGGCTGTGGAGGCCAAGTCATTGAGTGTATTTAAGACAGAGATAGATAGGTTCTTGATTAGTATGAGGATCAAGATTTGCAGGGAGAAGGCAGGAGATAGGGTTGAGAAACATATCAGCCACGATCATATGGTGGACTGACTTAATCAATCAAATGACCCAATTTTGCTCCTGTGGTCCTATGGTCCTACCTTCTGGCATATTTGGCAAGTTTTCCAAAATCGTATCATATGAAATTGTATCATATGGTGGACTGACTTAATCAATCAAATGGCCCAATTTTGCTCCTGTGGTCCTATGGTCCTACCTTCTGGCATATTTGGCAAGTTTTCCAAAATTGTATCATATGAAATTGTATCAATGAAGACCAGTCCAACAAGAAAGTCAGTTTCTTCTGTTCTTCTGAGATGTCCCACCATCAGAATTTCTTGAGCAAGCCTTAATATTTTATGATGATATTTTGACAGTATCTCAATATGATGAACCACCATTCACTCTTCATCTGAAAGTCTGGGACGTCTCCACTTCCTCATCAGAATCTCATCTTTAACACAATGACTCTCTGGAAGTTCCTCTGTTTCCTTGAATTGACTTGGCCTTTCTGTGATTATTGGAGAAGCTTACCTGCCAAATCATCCTCTTGAAGCAAGTCAATTTGTACATAGGTAAATTATGGACAACCCAGAGTTACCATTCCAGAAGTAGGCAACACTCCAGGTGCATCTGATAGAAAGGTACAGCTTTCCACTCCCTGCTAACTCTGGGCTAATCAGCAACAGCCACATCCTCTTGATGAACGAAAGAAAATTCCTGGAACTTTGGTATTTATGTCACCTTCTAACGGAAGAGTCATGCCTTTCCCCACAAAAAAGTTTGAGTGGCTCCTGTCTGAGTATGACTATATGTTTACTTGCCTCATTTCAGGAACAAGGACTTACTTTTCCTTTTGACAAGAATTTCATGGGATTTTTTACTTTCACTTCTTTACCTTTGCACTCACAGCTGTGATTATAATTGGCCTCCCAGCTGCAGTAGTTGTCCCAGAGCTACAACCTGCTCTGTTATGTTCTCAATCAGGGCTCCTTGCTCTGTCCTGACCTTGTATACCCTGATACTCTGCAACTTACAGCAATCAGCATGAACATGTCCCAACTTGTGATATTGGAAACACTTATGCCTTCAAACATCACTCCCACACATGGCATCTTCCTTTCTACATACAGCAGGAAACTCTGGAACACTTGCCTTCCTTTACCCTTCCACCTTCTCTCCATCTTCAGTTTGGGACAACGCCAGAAATAGATTTATATTTGTGGACCAGCTATCTCAATTGCCTGCCATGCTGTTGCAATCTTCTGGTTTTCTATGTGAAATTGTACTCATGGAAGGAATAAATTTTCAAATTCTTTCGAGATAATAATTTCCCAAAAGGTCTTATATGTAGTATTTATCTTTTAATGTCTGCATTCAATGCTGAAAGTTACCCTTGCTTTATCTTCTCAAATTCTATATAAGTCTACCTTGACAGCTTCTGGATATTCCAAAGTGTCTGCCTGCAATCTTCAAGTAACAATGTATGCACCAAAATAGCCTTTTGGCATTTCATAATCTGCAAGCATCCTCAGAAAGAAAAGCATAAACCTCATAAACTCCGCCAATCAACATGTTTTGAATGAGCAATGTCGAGTTTTCTTTGGTTTGCTTCATCTGCAAGGTATTTTTTGAAAAAATTGGAAAAAATGCCTTGGCATCCATTTCATCAAATTTGGGGAGGACTTGCACAAATTTAATCAGGTCCCCAGGGGGTCTTGGATTTGATTCAGATCTTTCCTCATACAACTTGATTCCTTGTAAAAGATCACTTACTGATAGCTTCTATAGCAACCGATAGCAACTGATAGCAACCGAACCTATGTCCACAGATTAACAATCCAGTAATTTAGATAAATGCTTTAAAGTTCTAATTTCTCCAGAGCTATTAGAGAATTTAAATTCAGTTAATGAAAGCAAGCTGAAATGCAATACCCATTATCAGCAATGATAGCCACTAAATTACAACTTTATCCTTAAAATCCATTTGCCTCTTTCATAGTCATTAAGGAAGGTCTGTTGTTCTGACCTGATTTGGTCAATTTGTGATCCCGTACCAGGACCAATATAATGGCCCAGAAAACCACTTTGTTATATTCAAGATGACAGTTGTCAATACCTCCTCAAGAATGGCTTTGGATTGTCAATAAATTGGCCATGCCAATGATGTTCAAATCCTCAAATAAGAAAAAAAAACTCACTTAAGTTCCTTCATTGCATTGTTGCCACTTTCATTAAAATTCCAATTTTCCTTTTTGCTGGCAAAAGAATGATGTTAAAAAGGATGATAGTAGATATTACATTATTGTTAACGTTAGACTTCGTAGAAGCCTATTCTCAAATGGTAAATTAGACTCTCTACAAGGAGCAATTCTCAACTTATGGATTATGCTTCCCTTGAATCATGTATAAATTATGTTTTATTTTAAGAAATGCATTATTTTCTGTTTTTGTTATGACCAGATCCCAGGTGAAGGTCCCTAACGCTTTACAGTTCCAAGCTGGATACCCTAAACTGTTAAACTCCTGCATGAGGAGAGATGCACACATTCCCCTTCGTTACTCACCCGTGACCCTGCTCGATTGCAATAAGGTTAATTCAACAAGGATTTCTTTCCCTGTGAATACCCTTTGCCCAGACTCAAGTGAATTTATGTTTTTTTGGATTAATAGTGTGTGAAAATACAAAATACAAAATGTGTCTGGAGTTTGGGACACAATCTGCAGTGAGTGGCTTACCTTTGAGCAGGGGATCATCAACCCCTCATTATCTTTTATTAAGTCTATTTGAAATTTCCCTGATAACTTATATGTGTGACATTTCATTGAATTCACACAGGACTTTGCCAGAGAGAGAATTTAAATCCTCAGGTTATCCTGTAGCAATTCTCCTTTAAAAGCAACACATTTTGGAATTAAAAGTAAAAAAATTGTCAATAAATACTTTGGGGTTCTGACCCATCGTCATGACATTACTTATATTTACTGAGGTACACATATACCTGCAAATACAACACTTTCTGTTCTGTTTTCCTTCACAGGTAAAAATGCACATCAGAACAGTAAGTGACTTTGAATGGTTGAAACAAAGTCGATTCTATTTCAACGATGACACCCAAGAAATAAAAGTGAGGATCACTGATGTGGAATTTATCTATCAGAATGAATTTCTGGGCTGCACTGATCGACTTGTAATCACACCTTTGACAGACAGGTGATCTTTGGACCTTGTAGAAACATTTTTCCTGTAATAATTAGCTTAAAAGTTATAGCAATTTATAGACTTGATTTTCCTCTTGTTACTTAGCCCAATGCCCTAACCCCTAGATTTCAACCCATTTAATTTTAGCTGCCTGACCAATACCACTGACCTGACCATGGACTTGAATTGCGTTGTTTCTCCAAACCAAGTTCTGAGCCACTTGCATGAAGGCCTTTGCAGTGCTACAATGTTTGCAGAAGGCTGACCTTTCTCCGGTACACCATTGTACCTTGCCAGCTCTATCGAGCATGAATTTGCAGCTTAATGTCTGCAAACCTTTTTCCCTCATTATTTTGGTGGAGGATATTTACCAAATTCATGGGCTAATTCTTGGTGGAATGTCATTTTGCAAAATTCAACAGGTGTGTGAATAACTAATTAAGTAATAAACCAAAAACGGCAACAATCTCTCAGTTTCTCTCTGCCTTGTTTACTTAAAGTCAACCTCTTCTTTTAAGATTAATAAAGCTTCAAAATAAAACAAAGAACTGCAGATGTTTGAAATCTGAAACAAAAACAGAAATTGCTAGAGAAACTCAACAGGATTGGCAGCATCAGTGGAGTGAAAGCAGGGAAATGCAGGTAACACTGTTCTGAGGAAGGGTCATTGGACCCAAAATGGAATCTTGCTTTCTCTTCACAGATGTGCCAGACCTGCTCAGTTTCTCCAGCAATTTCTGTTTTTGTAATGAAAGCTTTCATATGGACTGCTTTCGACCGCCCGTACATGCAAGAACTGTAACAGTTCATGTGATGTTCAGTCCACATCCCAAGGACAAATGACAAAAAAAAAGTACTGACTTTGATATTTAACTGAGTATGCTTCCACTTTCTTTTGAAGTTTATTGTATCCAAATATTCCAGCCATCACATTGGGATCCCTCCCTATCAGAGCAAAAATATTTCCATGATTTTTTTGCATTGCATGGATGAATACTGACAAGAGTTATCGTAATAAATTATGTAAGTAAACTTAAGAACAATACAACATAGGAACAGGTCCTTCGGCCCACCAAGACTGCGCTGGCAGATAAAGCTTTTCTAAACAAAAGCATTTTGCCTCTGTGTTGTCCATCTCCTTCTATTCTCTGCCTGTCCATATATCTGTCAAGATGGTTCTTAACTGTCGCTATTGCATCTGCCTCCACCACCTCCTCTGGCAGCTCATCCCAGCATATACCACCCTCTGGAGAAAAAAACCACCTGCCTCTCAAACCTCCTTTAAACTTATCCCCTTTTACCTGAAACCTGGTTTTGGAGGGTGTTAGCTATTAAGAGAGATTGGACAAACCTGATTTGTTCTCACTTGAATGTCAAAGAATAAGAGGCGACCTGATAGAAGTTTACAAATTATGAGAGGCATGGATAGAATGGATAGCCAGAATCTTTTTTCACTGGGTAGAAATATCAATTACTGGTGGACATAGCTTTCAGGAAGAAGGAGCAAGTTTAAAGTAAATATGAGAGGTAGGCTTGTAACACAGTGAATGGTATGTGCCTGGAATGCGCTGCCAGAGCAGATAGTGAAGCCAGATACAATAGCAATGTTTAAGAGACATCTTGACAGATATGTGAATAGGCAGGTAATAGAGAGATATGGACAGCGTAGAGGCAAAAGGTTTTTAGTTTAGAAAGGCATCATGTGCCAGTGCAGTTTTGGTAGGCCATAAGGCCTATTCCTGTGCTGTACTGTTTTTTTGTTCTTTGTTTTAAAGTAATAATAGTAATTTAATAGGTGGAGTTGTAATAAAGAAGAAAGTAATGAGGTATATCAACATAAAATCCCTACTGTGCAGAAACAGGCCATTTGGCCCAAAAAGTCCACACATTGAGTCTCTGAAGAACATCCCAACCAAACCCACTCCCTATGCCTGTAACTCTGCATTTCACATGGCTAATCCATCTAACCTGCACATCTTTGGACTGTGGGAGGAAACCAGAGCACCCGGAGGAAATACATGCAGACACGAGGAGAATGTGCGGACTCCACACAGGCAGTTGCCTGAGGCTGGAATTGTACCTATGTCCTGGTGCTGTGAGGCAGCCCTGCTAACT
Source organism: Ginglymostoma cirratum (assembly GCA_024137785.1). Lineage (NCBI taxonomy): Eukaryota > Metazoa > Chordata > Chondrichthyes > Orectolobiformes > Ginglymostomatidae > Ginglymostoma > Ginglymostoma cirratum. Next base: position 2,860,815 of record JAHRHZ010000279.1, on the reverse strand, counting down.
GAGCCACCATGACTCCCCCACCTCTGTTATTAAGGCTGCAGTCCAAGTACGTGAATGTGTAACATGTAAATAATAAGATTGTGGAGGTACAGGCACAGATTGCCTTGTATAATTATAATATTGTATTGATAATAGAGACCTGGTTTAAGGAAGGGCAGATTTCTGATTATGTAAGATGTTCGGAAAAGATAGGAAAGGAAAGGAAAGAAAATGTTAGTGGAATGGAGATTTTGTTTAAGGAAAGCATTGCAGACTGGAGAAGAAGAATATTTCAGAGAATTCAAGGACAGAATCAATTTGGCTTTAACAAAGAAATAAGAAGGGCACAACTACTTTGCTTTATTTTATATATAAATACCATGGAGTAGTTATAATGGGGACTTTAGTAATAACCTGTATATCACCTGGTATAATGGTAGTGTAAAGAGTAGTGAGAGCTAGGATTGCGTTCAGGAGAATTTCCTACATCGGTATATGTCCAACCCAACAAGAAAGTTTGCACTTGGTTGTTGTGAATGAAGTAGATCAAATGATATTGGAGTAATATTTAGGAAACAGTGATAATTATATCATAAGGTTTCAGATGATGGCATAAAATGACATTAGTCAATCCAGAGAAAGAACAACCAACTGGCAGAGAGCCAATTTTATTGAGGCAAGAACTGAAAAATGCTGAATAAATTGGAACCAAACGTCAGCGTGAAGAAACAATAGCTAAACAATGTGCTACCTTCAAAAGAGGGGATGTTTGGACACAGTCAAGGTACATTCCTTCAAAAGGGCAAGATGGTACAAGCAAATCCAGACCTCTCTGGATAACAAATGCATAGAAATTAAATTTAAGAAGAAAAAGTGCAGATATCAAGTAGTAAATACAATTGAGAACCAAACTGAATACGGAAGGCTTAGATGAGAAACAAAGCAGGATTATCAGAAAGAAAACTGACGGTTAGTATAACTATAAGAATATGAATGGTAAAAGGGTGGGAAAAGGAGGATTAAGATTGATTATAGATGAAAAAGGAGATTTACAAATCAAAGCAAGAAGCATGGCTGAGGTATTAAATGAATATTCTGCATCTATCTTTACATGTGAAGCAAATGCTGCCCAAACCATGGTGACAAAAGACAAAACTCAGTCACCAGAAGCGGTTAAAATTGGCAAAGGGTAAATATTAGATATGTTATCGGTACTTAAATATAATAAAACGCTGGGACCAGCTGAAACGCATCCAACGATATTGAAGGAAGTGAAATTGAAACTTACGGGGGCACTGGCCATAAAGTGTCAATCTTCCCTGGAGTTCAAACATTTCCTTTATTGTAAACAGGATGTAAAGATAAGCCTAGCAATTTCATACCAGTTCATCATCTTTGGTAATACAAACAGTAAATGCTGGAAAATTCAGCGGGTTTGACAATACCTGTGGAGAGAGAAACAGTCAATATTTTAAGTCCAACATGATACTTCAGATTCTTACATCCAATGAATGTAAAATAAAAGCAATCTGTCAAAGACAGTGTTTTGTGTATCACCTTTTTTTTTTCAATTATTGTTTCTGGGTGTTCTTTCACATTGTAATTTGTTTGTTGTTTCCAGACCTTTGGCTCCAGAGGGGATGCTGAGATCTGTAATGCTCACTTTTTACAATGTGTTTTCCTTCTGGTTAAGAAACTGTCCACCTGCCATTAGCCTCACTGGCTTGGATGTCTGGGCCTTTGAAAGTCGATTTTATCTTAGTTCCTAATTCTCATTTCTCTGCTGTAGTAGTATTTTTGTAATTGTGATTCTTTTTGGCTCATGAAGAAAACAGTACTGCTTCTGATGACTGCCATTACATTGTTTCCCTGCTTGGTGATGGCAATGTTTGGTTTGGAATGAAATAGTGCCTCCATCTTATTCAGACTTACCCAGGTCAGCAATATCTAATCACCTGACATCACATCAGACTGTCCAGCTTCCATTCTACGGTCTGCTTCAAGCTTTGCAGTACCCTTCCTGTCAGCAACATTATTTGCTGATCAACACTGATGTGCTTCTTACCTGGCATCTTAGGGTATACTTAGCATCCAAATAAGAACTCAGCTGGGTTCTTTCCCATTCTAGTGTGTGAATTTACTCTTATATAGGAATACACATGTGCAGAATGTGATGCACCCCTTTCACTATCCTGTTTGCATGGTCCCCTAAAATTGTGCCTCAAAAGTTCGCTGTAACTGCTATAGATTAGCTGGTTCAATTTTATCCTGCTCATTCCTTCTTCAGCAAAGGTGTTGTTTGGACTATATTTCAATTTCTCTCTTTAGAGATTTAAAGTAGATTTAATAATTATGACACAAATTCCTGCAATCTAAACTATGAATTCCTTTGACAGCCTTTAGCTTAATTTGTCCTTTGTTAAAAAATCGACATTGCTTTCAGGAATTACATTGATAATGGTAAATCGCTGTGTTTTGTTCTACTTGTAGGTGCTATATCACTCTAGCTCAAGCTTTGTGGATGAATATGGGGGCGGCTCCTGCTGGACCTGCTGGTACAGGCAAAACAGAGACTGTGAAGGACATGGGCAAAGCTCTTGGAAAATACGTAGTTGTGTTTAATTGCTCTGATCAAATGGATTTCAGAGGATTAGGAAGAATCTACAAAGGTAATTGTATATTAAAATGCAAAAGAACTTGAAGGCAGCAGCCCATGTAATCATCACAGGATAAGAACATTATGAGTAGGAGTAGGAATAGGCTGTATGGAGCCTTAAACCTACTCCACGGTTCATTTAAATTGTGGCTCATCCTCAACTCCTTTCCCACCAACGGGTCCTGTAGTGACTGGGACCAGCTGGATCTTGTTGACTATGACATCCTTGATTGAGGCTGTTACACTGGATCAATCAGGAAAGCCCTGGCTGACCAATATAACCAGGAGGGGGCTGTGGAGGGGGTTGTTATGGCTGACTGCCTGTCCCTTTTCTGTGGCTACGTCAGTGCTCACGTGTCCCTGGAGAAGGAGCAGGTGGTGTGCACCACCGCTCTTGATGCCTTTTGGGAGAGGTGGACACTATGAAGTTTATTTCCTCCACAAACTCTATTTTGATTTGATCCCTACCTTCCCCCTCACTTTTCCTTTCATGTAGACGGTGCCGCTTGGGGATCTGCTTGATAATTATTCTTTGGTCACATGGGTGTTTTTCCTGGTGATGGCATGTTAATAAAGTTATTTGTGCACCTGGTGCTTTTGACTGTGTCTCACACCTGCATATTGTAAAACAACAAGGGTGCTGGGGAAGAAAAGCACTGCTGTGTATGGCAGTAGTGTAGGGGTTTGGAAAAAAATATCAACAGGAGATTTAGAACCTCCTCAGCTCAGGGGACTGACTCCAAGCTGGCTGGCCACAGCCAGTGTACTGTGCACAAGCAAAGGGTGACTTAGTGATGGGATACCAGACTTTGTGCAGTTAATTTAAGTCACTTAGAGTCTACAGTTCTATCAATCTCAGTCTTATTTATGTTCCACAATTGAATATCCACAGCCTTCTGAGTTAGAGAATGTGAAGATTCACAACTCCAAGTGACAACATTTCTCCTCACCTGAGTCAAGAAGGTTTCTCCTTTATCTTTGGACTACATCCAAATGAGATTCATAGAGTCATAGATTCATACAGCATGGAAACAAGCCTTTCGGCCCAATTCGTTCATGCATATTTCATTTCCTAAACTGAAATAGTCCCATTTGCCTGTGTTTGTCCCATGTCCCTCTAAACCTTTCTTATCCATATACCTGTCCAAATGTCTTCTAAATTTTGTAATGGTATCCCTCTCTACCACTTCCTCTAGCAGTTCATTCCACATATGCACTGATCTCTGTAAGAAACAGTTGGCCTTTAGGTCTCTTTTAAATCTTTCCCCTCTCACCTAAAACCTATGCCCTCTAGTTTTGGACTTATCTACCCTGGCGAAAAGACCTTGGCTATTCACCTTATCCATGCTCCTCATGATTTTATAAACCTCTGTAAGGTCACCCCTCAGCCTCCTATGCTTCCGGGAGAAAAAAAATCCCAGCCTCTCCTTACAATTCAAACCTTCCAGTCTTGGAAATATCCTTGTAAATCTTCTTTGCACCCTTTCTGATTTAATAATATCCTTCCTATATCAGGACGACCAGAATTATATGCATTGCTCCAAATGTGGTCTTGTATAGCTGTAACTGAAATTCCTGTACTCTTTGCTTTGACCTGTGATGGCAAGCATGCAAAACCCCATTATTCACCACCTATCTACCTGTGATGCCACTTTCATGGTACTATGTGCCTGCAATCCTAGATCTCTCTATTCAACAACACTCCTCAGGCCCTACCATTAACTTGTGTTAGTCCTGCCTTTGTTTGTCTTCCTAAAATGTAACACCTCGTATTTTTCTGCATTAGACTCCATCCGCCATTCCTTGACCCACTGACCCAAATGATCAACATCTTGTTGTACTCTTCGGTAACCTTCTTCACTGTCCACTCTACCACCAATTAGTGTCTTATGGCTTATGGTCAACTGGTAGCACACAGTTGAGAACTGATGAAAAAGGATCTATTTATCAAATCTTTTCATCTTGGATTCATTGAGCATTGCTGGGGATAGTCCTAAGAATTACACTGACAACAAATTTAAGATGGGTTCAGAGAGTCTGTTGCTAGTCACTCAGGCTCGCTGTGTAGCACTTACGTATATTGGATACTGTATAGATTAATACACAGGACTGTAATCTTTGCAGGTATAAAGAGCATGTTCAGACACTGCTCCTGTTTTCTCTCAACAAAATAGGTGCTATTATCCATTATTTTTCTGAAGAAGGGTCTCGACCTGAAACGTCAGCTTTCCTGCTCCTCTGATGCTGCTTGGCCTGCTGTGTTCATCCAGCTCTACACCTTGTTATCTCAGATTCTCCAGCATCTGCAGTTCCTACTGTCTCTGTAACAATATTATCCGTCAGTTCATTTCTCAGGGCTATCCCTTGACTGGTCAGAAACAATTTGTCTGGTTCAAAACTTAAACAAAGCCTGCAGTTAGCTGTCCATCAACATTAACTTGTGTAAATTCCAAAATAATTGCAATCTACTTGACGACCAATCAAAACTTTCCCCTCATAGAGTATAACTGTTGTACAAATGTTGTATGAATCTTTTAACGTCCTCTTAACTTGGTATTTTTAATAGAGTCATAGACTCATACAGCACGGAGGCAGACCTTCAGTCCAACCAATCAATGCCGACCATAATCCCAAACGAAACTAGTTCCACCTGCCTGTGCTTAGCCCATATCCATCCAAACACTTTTTATTCATGTACTTATCAAAAACCTTTTCAATGTTTTAACTGTAGCTGCATCCACCACTCCCTCTGGAAGTTCATTCCACAAACGAACCACTCTCTGTGTAGAAAAAAAAACACCTCCTGTCTTTTTAAAATCTTTGTCCTCTCACCTTAAAAATATGCCCATTAGTCTTGAAATTCCTCCACCCTAGGGAAAAGACACCTGCCATTCACGTTATCTACTCGCCTCATGATTTTCTAAATCTCTATAAGATCACGTCTCAACCTCCTATGATCCAGTGGAAAAAGTTCCAAGCCTATCCGGCCTCTCCTTATAACTTAAACCCTCTATTCCCAACAAAAGCCTGGTAGATCTCTTCTGAACCCTCTCCATCTTAATAATATCCTTCCTATAACGGGGTAACCAGAACTGGACAGAGTACTCCAGAAGAAACCTCACCACTGTCATGTATGACCTCAACATAATGTCCCAACTCCCATACTCAAAGCTCTGAGCAATGAAGGCAAGAGTGCTAAACGCCATCTTAACCATGCTACTTTTATGTGATGCAAACTTCAAAGAATTATGTACCTGAATCCCTAGATCTCTCTGTTCTACAACACTACCCGAGCCCTGCCTATAATTGAATAAGTCTTGCCTTTGTTTGTATTACCAAAATGCAACCCCTTATCCAAATTAAACTCCATCTGCCACTCTTCAGCCCGTTGACCCAATTGATCAAGATCTGTCTGTAATCTTGAATATCCTTCGTCAGCACCCACTATACCACCAATCTTGGTGTCATCCACAAACTTACTAACTGTCCCTTTTATGTTCTCATCTAAATCATTTATATAAATGACAAACGAAAGTAGACCCAGCACCAATCAAGAATTGTCTTGAGGAATGCAAGATGGAAAGTTTTCGCACAATGTGTCTTTTTTCAACAATATGGTATATTTGTTGATCACAATGCCTCCTCTACATTAAGAAGTAGTGTTTTTAATCTTCTCATCCTACTTGATTTATTTACAGCCCTGGGTGCAGTTGACTGCACATTTATCTCATCTCCACTCTTTTCAGGTGATAGGACTATCCTTTCCTAGTTCCATTATTATATATCCTCTCCCTCCTATTTATATTACCTCAGGCCAAGGCAAAAGTATTTACGATGTTTCTTTCCAATTTGCCTTTAAACAGAGGTCCTGATCTCTCCCAAGGACACTCACAAAACCTGACACCATTCAGAGTAACATTCCACTTGATTGGCAATTTTTGCATTAACATACACTCCTTCTACCCCGAACACTCTGTAGCAGCAGCATGTACTATTTACAAGATGCATTGCAGAAATTCACTATTGCTTTGTCGAGAGCACTTTCCAATCCCTTAACCACTTCCATCCAGAAGGACAAGGGCAGCAGATACATGGGAACACCGCCATCTGCAATTTCCCCTCCAAACCATTAATCATTCAGACTGGGAAATATTTCACTGTTTTTTCAATGTCGTTGGGTCAAAATCCTGGAACTTCCTACCTAACAACATTGTCATTGTTCCACCTACACAAAATAGATTACAGAATTTCAATGGGCAATACATGCTGGCCCTGAGATAACAAGCATGGGGCTGGATGAACACAGCAGGTCAAGCAGCATCATAGGAGCAGGAAAACTTGACGTTTCGGGCCTAAACCCTTCATCAGAAATGGGGGAGGGGAAGAGGGTTCTGAAATAAATAGGGAGAGAGGAGGAGGCGGATAGAGGATGGATAGAGGAGAGGATAGGTGGAGAGGAGGCAGACAAGTCGAAGAGGCGGGGATGGAGCCAGTAAAGGTGAGTGTAGGTAGGGGGGT
>JAHRHZ010000279.1:2814221-2853262 GCA_024137785.1 Ginglymostoma cirratum | reverse complement strand
TCAAGTTTTCCTGCTCCTATGATGCTGCTTGACCTGCTGTGTTCATCCAGCCCCATGCTTGTTATCTCGGATCCTCCAGCATCTGCAGTACCTTTTATCTCTGATACATGCTGGCCCTGTCATTGGTGGCCACATCTCCTGAATGGGGAACAATAAGGAATCCTTTCCATTGCCAAAACCACTCCACCTTACATCCTCCATAGTGTTGAGCTTACCCAAAACTCTGTTGCTTATGCCCAAATATATTCCAAGTGCCATGCATTCATTATCTCTTTCCTTACTGACCTGCATTAGCTCCTGGTTCAGTAAAGCTTGATTTTAAAACTTTCCATTCCTCTCCAATTGCTGAAGTTTCCTCCAACTTACAGTCTTTCAAGTTTACTACAATTATAAGCCCTCAGCATCACCATATTTGATTGCCTCTCTACTTATAACTCTTTGTATGATTGCAAATGGTCCTAAGCTTGGAAATCCTTTCCCCCAAACCTTTTCCCTTTTACCACTCACTCCTCAGAGATGTTTCTCAAAATTTCCCATCACATTTTGTTTGATAATGTACTTGTGAAGCATCTTGAGGTATTTTACTAGATTAATGGTGCTATTTAAATGCAAGTTGCTGTTGTTTTTGTTGTGATCATTTCCATACATCATGAACAGTCAACTTGAAGTGATCAGATGGAACTAATTAAAAGGTATTGATGAGTGACTAGCTACAAAATTTTTTCGACTAATTTTATTTTGCAATATTAACAATAGTAACCGATGTTCTATATTTTTCAGGTTTGGCACAATCTGGTTCCTGGGGCTGCTTTGATGAATTCAATCGAATTGAGCTGCCTGTTTTATCTGTAGCAGCTCAACAGATTTATATTATTCTCATGGCAAGGAAAGAAAGAAAGAAACAATTTATCTTCACCGATGGAGATAATGTGTCATTGAATCCAGAGTTTGGTATTTTTATCACAATGGTAAGAAAGTGAATGGCAAGTTGAAACGCTGAAATATGCTTGAAAGAGTTTTCTTTGCTCGGTCTAAATGAGGTAGATTTTGAAGTGAAAGCAGAATATGCTGTGAAATCTCAGCAGCATCTGTGAAATAAAAACCGACTTAACATACCTAGCATAATGTGATTCAAATTGACAAAGCAGATCTTGGCTGTGTTATTTTGTATATTCAACACAAATGGGTTGTGTGTGAAGATTTTAATGAAATAGATCTACTATGATCTTGCTGAATGGTGGAGGGTGATCAAAGCCCACATCAGTTTCTTGTCATTCATTCCCTTGTTGTCAGTTTCATCATACTCAACCTCAGAAAGTAAAGCAGTCTGCACTGCATGCTCTAAGAATTGGATAATATTTTGATTTGGATTGACAATTAACAAAACACATGCTGGACAAGTGCCAAGCAATGACAATCAACAATATTAGAGAGACTCTTGGACCAGGAATAGGCCATTCAGCTCCTTAAGCTTGCTATGTAATTCGATAAGATCATGTTTGATTTCATTGTAAACTCAAGCCTGCATGCTCACCTACCCCTGATAACCTTTCACCCCTAGCTTTACAAGAAGCTATCTACCTCAGCCTTAAAAATATTCAGGGACTCTGCTTGCACCACCTTTTCAGGAAGGTAGTTCCAAAGACACATAGCCTTCTGAGAGAGAAAAAAATGCATGTGGCTTGCTTTAAATGGTTGATTCTGAGTTCTATATTCACCTATATGAGGACACATCATCTTTACATCTACCCAGTCAGGAACCTTTAGGGTGTGATATGTTTCAATCAAGTAACCTCTTACACTTCTAAACTCCAGTGTATACAAGCCTAATCCGTCTAGCCCTACCTCATTAAACACCTGCCCCCATTCCAGATATTAATCCTAGAAAGAATTTCGAAACTGCCTCCAGCATTTTAACAGCCATCTTTAAATTGAGGGATCAATACTGCACACATTACTCCAGATACAGTTTTTGGTATCTTCAAATTTGGCAACTATACCTTCCATCCTTGTTCTAAGTCATTTACATCGAAGGTAAATAGGCCTCAGCACCGATCACTGTGCCACACCATTCATTACCTCTTGCCAATTTGAAAATGACCCATCAGTGCAGCTACTTGGCTTCCACCATTTCATTTTTCATGAGCACATCCGAGCTTAACCAATTAAGCATTGTGACAGTAGATCAGTTACTAGAGTCTACTAAACAAACACAGAACATTTTAATCCAACAGTAAGTTTGTTCATTTGCCCTGAAGTTCCTACTTTTATCAATGCAGGAGCCTCATAACAGTTGGACAAGTACAGGAATCGAGTGTCCTGAAATTGTACCTGCTCAATTCCCATATTTACTTCATTCATAGAATCATAGAACTATACAGTACAGGAGATGTCCTTTTTTGGTCCATCAGGTCTGTACCACCAAATATATACTACGACCTACACTATTCCCAATTTGCCACACCAGGCTCATAGCCTTAATTGTTATGACACTTCAAGTGCTCACCTCAGTACTTTTAAAAGACAACAAAATCACTAATTGAATAATGAATCTATAGTGATTAACCTAAAGCATATGACTACCTTCTGGCAGAAAATTAATATATATTATCAGTGGTGCGCACTGTATCACAGTGCTAGGGATCCAGGTTCGATTCTACCTTCAGGTCTGCATGGAGTTTACACATTCTCCCACTACCTGTGTGGGTGTCCTTTGGATGCTCTGGTTTCCTCCTACAGTCCAAAAATGTGCAGGTTGGGTGGATTGGCCTTGGTAAATTGCTCATAGTATCCTGGGATACGCATTCTAGGTGAATTAGCCATGAGGAGGGGTGGGTCACGGTGGGATGCTCGATGGGGCAAATAACATTCTTCCACATTATAGAGATTCTATGATTCTGTAAGAGTAAGGTGGTTTAATTTACATTAGGCATTGGTGAGACCACAGCTAGAGTACTGTGTATAGCGTTGGCTTCTTATTTATGGAAGAATGTAAGTGCGTTGGAAGCAGTTAAGAGAATTTTTTTAGACTAATACCAGTAATGGGCAGGTTGTCTTATGGGTAAAGATTGGGACGGTTAATCTGCTGAAATTTAGAAAAGTGAGAGGCATCTTGTTAAGATTTTGAGGGATTCTTGACAATATTCTTAAACGTGGAAAAGATATTTCCTCTTATGGGAAAAGTTTGATCTAAGGGTTGCTGTTTAAAAATAAGAAGTTGACCATTTAAAACAGAATTAAAGAGATTTTTTTCTCACAGATGGTCCCTAGTTTGGGAGCTCTCTTCCTCAAAATATGTTGTTTGAATTTTTAAGGCAGAAGCAGATGGATTCTTGATAAGCCACATCGTGAAAAGTTATTGGGTGGACAAGAAAGTAGAGTCACTGTTGCAATCAAATCAGCCAAGAGGGGAAGTGGTCTGTTCCTACTCCTCATTCATTTATTCACACGTTCATATAAGTTGCAAGAAAAATTACTCAGAGGATGCCATAACTAAGAGCTGAAAGTATAAGGAAACAATCTGAATTGGCATTATTGTCATGTGCACTCGAATGCGTGCAGTGAAAAGTCTGTAATGTCACTACTTATGTCGCCATCTTAGATACACGATGCCTAGGTACAGATACTTAAGTATTTGTTACAAAATTGAAAGAATAATAAATAAAAGTCCAACACAGGAATAAATGTTTTTGAAAAGTACTCAAATTACTTGAAAAGTCCAGCATAAGAATAAAATAGTTTTAAAAAATACTCAAATTACAGTCCTTTTCACCAAGTTCATACCAGCACCTAGCCTCCAGACTGCACCTGGCCAAGTCTCCAGACCATGCTGGGCTTCAAAACTGCAGGCCTCACTGCTAGTACACAAGGGCTGCACCTCCCTTGCAGCGGCCTCCAGTCTGGAACTCACCTCCCCAAAAATAGCCTCCAGTCCGGCACTCGCCCCGTGGATTTGCCTCCCACACCGGCCTGGTCTAGGATGGCCTTCCATGTCGCCCTGGTCTAGGATGGCCTCCCATGCCGGCTGGGTCTCAGGTTCGTCTCTTGCGCTGGCCTGGTCCGGGTGACATTCCATGAACAGCTGAAACCAAGTCAGTCCTCAGACCTATTAAAGTTTGAGAATAGTTTGAGATTATTTCAGTCCTAAGATCTAAATTCATTTGCTTTACCAAATGAAACTGTGACTCTAGAACCACGGCAACATGATTGACTTTTAATTCATCTCTGGGCAATTAGGAATGGAGACTAAACACTGGTTTAGCCATCGATGCCTATGTTCCATGAATAAGAATATGACAACAGAATTTGCTGATGGCACAACAATAAGTCAGAAACTAAGTCGTTAAGGTGGCATACAGAGTCTGCAAAGGGACTGGGCAAGAATTTGACAGATTGAGTATAATAGGGAAGACAAATGTCTCCACTTTGACAGGAAGAATAGAAAAGCAGGTATTGATTAGCAAGAGATCTCTGAACTCCATGGCACAGAGGGATCCAGGTATTCTGTTACATGAGTCACTAGTTGTTCATAAGCATGTACAGTAAGTAATTAGAAAAGCAGATGGAATATTGGTGATGAATTACAAAGACATCAATTATAAATTCCTACCATTGTCCAGGCCTTTATGAAACTGTTACCTAGAGCACTCTATGTAATTTCATAATTTCTTACTAAACAATCTACTTCAGTTATCTTTCTGTCCACATCATTGTAAGACTTCTTTTATCTCTTTTTCCTTCCTCACAGAATCCTGGGTATGCAGGACGGCAAGAACTGCCAGAAAATCTAAAAATTCAATTTAGGACAGTAGCCATGATGGTACCAGACAGACAGGTGAGAGACATTATTCAAACCTGAGATGTTACATATAATCCAAAATATAAATATTCAAGCCTTAGTGTTTCCCCACAACTAAAATTAGATCTACATGATTGTAACAAGGTCTGCCAGATGAACCACATGGAATATGAGTTCCTTGATTGGGGCTGTTAATCTGGTCCAATCAGGGATCCCTGGCTTACAAATAAAAACACGAGTGTCAGATATAAACAGAGTTGTCAGACATCCTGACACTCTTGAGAGCTGGCTCTGAGGGAGTTGGATCAGTATCAAGGATCTTCCACGTGTAAATAAAGGGTGACTTGGTGATGGGACACTGACTTTTGTGCAGAGTTATTTCAGTGGCGATGAGAGTGGGATTACCGATGTAACGATGCAAAACCGCCTACTAGCTGAAGCCTGACTGGACTTCAGACCAGCACTACAACTGGCTTTATCTTTGGAAAATGCAGCAAGTGGAGCAAATGAGTTGCGCGCTATGCCAATGGAAGTGGAGACCCTTGCCAGTCTGACTGAGCTTGGGGAATACCTCTTGAGTGAAGTCAATTGCACAGCCTCACTTAGGCCATATCCGGAACAGAGGGAATCCAGGTCAACCCACAGCAAAACTCCAGAGCAATGCCAAGCCTTCACCAAATGGGTAATATGTTCTTCAGGATCCAGGCTGGAAAACCATTGTAATTGATGCTAATATGCAGACTCGGGACAGCAAAAGAGTCCTGCTAGACCTAAATTTAATAAGACAACTCAAAGGCTGGTACCCAGGAGAGTGCACAGTCTGGAAAGTCCACCTACATCTGGTTTGGAACAGTTCAATTGCCTAGCAACATCCAAATCAGAACTAATCAAAATAAATATCTGATTAAATGATCACCTGGTTCAAAGAGGTGGAGACTGGTACGACCATTTCAGTGATCACAGAAGCAGACTTTACCAAAATTCACTCTGCACTTCAACCCTTAAGTTTGTGCAAGACTTGGGCTAGACTGAGAACCTATACCAGGGAACATTTATGGATTAAGGGTACAACTTCGATTCTAGTCTCTTATGAGAAGCAGCTGATTCAGTTACCATTGATTGTAGTGAAAAAAACGTGGGCCAAGCTTGATGGAGCAAAAGTGGTTGAGAAAGAATCACCTAGGTTGGCTTTTCAATTAGAAAATGGCTGCCTGAGTGAAGTACTAATTAAATACCTAGAAGATTTTCTGGATTTCAGCGTCCACCACCAAGAGTGGCTCGGCAGCAGCACTACTGATCGAGCTGGTCAGGTCCTAAAAGACACACTTGCTAGATTGGGTCTGCGGCGGGTGGCGAGGGAACCAACAAGAGGGAATCATCCAATCTGCCAGCTGCAGATGTATTTGTCCATGACAGTATCAGTGAGAGTGACCACTGCACAGTCCTTGTGGAGATGAAGTCCCGCCTTCACATTGAGAATAACCTCCATTGTGTTGTGTGGTACTATCACCGTGCTAAATGGGACTGATGTCGCACAGATCTAGCATCTCAAAACTGGACATCCATGAGGCGCTGTGGGCCATCAACAGCAACAGAATTATACTCCATCACAATCTGTAACCTCATGGCCCAGCATATCCCCCACTCAACCATTACCATCAAGCCAGGGGATCATCCCTGGTTCAATGGAGAGAGCAGGAGGGTATGCCGGGGGCATCACCAGGCATACCTGAAGATGAGGTGTCAACTTGATGAAGCCACCAAACAGGGCTATTTGTGTGCCAAACAACATAAGCAGCAAGTGATAGACAGAGCTAAGTGATCTCACAACCAACAGATCAGATCTAAGCTCTGCAGTCCTGCCACATCCAGTCATGAATGGTGGTGGACAATTAAACAACTCACTGGAGGAGGAGTCTCCACAATATCCCCATCCTCAATGATGGAAGAGCCCAGCATATCAGTGCAAAAGATAAGGCTGAAGCTTTCACAGCAATCTTCAGCCAGAAGTGCCGAGTGGATGATCCATCCTTGGCATCCTGGAGTGGTCCCCAGCATTACAGATACCAGTCTTCAGCCAATTCAATTCACTCCACGTAATATCAAGAAACAGTTGAAGACACTGGATACTGCAAAAGCTACGGGCCCTGACAACATTCCGGCAGTAGTACTGAAGACTTGTGCTCCAGAATTTGCTGCTCCCCTCGCCAAGCTGTTCCAGTACAGTTACAACACCGGTATCTACCCGACAATGAGAAAAATTGCCCAAGTATGTCCTATACATAAAAAGCAGGACAAATCACTCCTGGCCAATTACCACCCCTCAGCCTCTCGATCATCAGTAAAGTGATGGAAGGAGTCATCAACAGCGCTATCAAGCAGCACCTGCTCAGCAATAACTTGCTCAGTGACGCCCAGTTTGGGTTCCACAAGGGCCACTCAGATCTTGACCTCATTACAGCCTTGATTCAAATGCGGACAAATGAGCTAAGTTCCAGAGGTGAGGTGAGAGTGACAGCTGTTGACATCAAGGCTGCATTCGACCAGTGTGGCATCACGAAGCTCTAGCAAAACTGGAATCAATGGGTATCAGGGGGCAAACTCTCTGATACATAGGAAGATTGTCATGGTCGTCAGAGGTCAGCCATCTCAGCTCCAGGACATCTCTGTAGAAATTCCTCAAGGTAGTGCCCTAGCTCAACCATCTTCAACTGCTTCATCAATGACCTTCCCTCCATCATAAGGTCAGAAATTGGGATGCACGCCAATGATTACACAATGTTCAGCACCATTCGCAACTCCTCAGATACTGAAGCAGTCTGTGTCCAAATGCAACAAGATCAGGACAATAGCCAGGCTTGGGCTGACAAGTGACAAGTAACATTCACACCACACAAATGCAGGCTATGATCATCACCAATAAGAGACAATTTAACCACAGCCCCTTGACATTCAATGGTGTTGCCATGAGTGAATCCTCCAATATCAACATCCTGGGAATTATCATTGATCAGAAACTCAACTGGACTCACTACATAAACACATTTGCTACAAGATCAGGTTAGAGGCTAGGAATACTGCAGTGAGTAACTTGCTTCCTGACTCTCGAAAGCCTGTCCACCATCTACGAGGCACAAGTCAGGAGTGTGATGGAATACTTCCCACTTGCCTGGATGAGTGCAGTCCCAACAATACTCAAGAAGCTTGACACCATCCAGGACCAAGCAGCCCTCTTGATTGGTACTGCCTCCACAAGCATTCATTCACTTCACCACCAATGCTCAGCAGTGTGTGCTATCTACAAGATGCACTGTAGAAATTCACCAAAAATCCTCAAGCAGCACTTTTCAAACCCATGACCACTTCCATCTAGAAGAACAAGATCCCCTTCAATCATCCTGACTTGAAATTTTATTGCCGTTCCTTCACTGTTGCTGGGTCAAAATCCTGGAATTCCCTCCCTAATGGCAGTAGCTCAAGAAGGCAGCCCATCTCCACCTTCTCAAGGGCAACTTGGGACAGGGCAATAAATGCTGGCTAGCCAATAACACCGACATCCCACAAAATGAATAAATAAAAAAAGAGATTTTCAGGAAAGTTTAGGGACTATTCAAGGAGCCAAGGCCACCTTGTGCACTTACCAGGAAGCAACTGCACAATTCTGCAAGACCCATCCAATGCCCTTTGCCTTATGGGCAAAAGAAGAGGCAAAAATCAGAAGGCTGGACGCGAAAGAGTCATCAAACCAATTCAGTTTGCAGAAAGGGCAGCACTGGTCATACCTGGATCAGTTTGTCTCTTTGGGGATTTTAAACAAACGGTAAATGGCTTTTCACAGCTGGATAAATACTCAGTCCCTCACATTAAGGATTTATATGCAAAGCTGGCAGGGGGACTGTCCTTCACTAAGCTGGAAATGAGCTATGCATACTTGCAGTTGCAGTTAGATAAAGATTCCCAGAAGTATGCTACAATTAATACCCATGAGGGTTTGTATCAATATACAAGACTGCCATTTGGAGTATTGTCAGCCAGTGCAGTTTTTCAGCGGACGATGGAGAACACTTTACAAGGTCTACCCCAGGTCACCATTTATCTAGATGACATGCTAATAACAGGGAAGACCAGTAAGGACCACTTGGAGAATGTCAACATAATCTTTAGACGTTTCTCCCAAGTGGCCGTATGCCTTAGAAGGGAAAGATGTGTGTGCCAGGCACCCCAAGTGACTGACTTGGGCTACGCAGTCAACAAACCGGGTTACACCCATTGCAAGTGAAGGCCTTCAAAGGTGCCCTGGCTCCCATGTCTGTACCAGAGCCTAGGTCTTTCCTAATTAATAGAGAAAGTTCATACATAACCTGGTTTCCATCCTGGTACTTTTGCATCAACTCCTAAAAAAGGGTCAACCTTGGAAATGGTCACATTGGCAAGCCCTAGCTTTCAGATAAATGAAGAAACAGCTCTCATCTTTAACATGCTGACACACTATGATCCCAAGCGAGATCTGGTATTGACATGTAATGCCTCCCCATATGGCATTGGGATAGTATTAGCTCATAGGTGGCCAATAGAGAGGAACACCCAATAGTGTATTGGTAACCAGGAAGGAACTGAAGAATGGACTTAGGAGAGCTAGAAGGGGGTATGAGAAACCCTTGGTGGATAGGATTAAGAAAAACCCCAAAGCTTTCTATTCTTATGTGAGAAACAAGAGGATGGCCAGAGTGAGGGTAGGGCCAATCAGGGACTGTGGAGGGAACTTGTGCGTAGAGTTGGAGGAGGTAGGGGCAGTTCTTAATGAATACTTAGCGTCAGTATTCACCAGTGAGAGGATCTTGAAGTTTGTGAGGACAGCATGAAACAGACTGATATGCTCGAGCAGGTTGATGTTAAGAAGGAGGATGTGCTAGAAATTTTGAAAAACGTGAGGATACGTAAGTTCCCTGGGCCAGACAGGATATACCCAAGATTGCTACAGGAAGTGAGGGAAGAGATTACTGCACCTTTGGTGATGATCTTTGCATCCTCACTGTCCACTGGAGTAGCACCAGATGATTGGAGGGTGGCAAATGTTATTCCTTTGTTCAAGAAAGGGAATAAGGATAATCCTGGGAATTACAGACCGGTCAGTCTTACTTCTGTGGTGGGCAAATTATTAGAGAGGATTTTGAGAGATACAATTTATGAATATTTGGAAAAGCACAGTTTGATTAGAAATAGTCAGCATGGCTTTGTGAGCTGACTCTCACAAAGAGGTCATGCCTCGCAAGCCTTATTGAATTCTTTGAGGATGTGACAAAATACATTGATGAAGGTAGAGCAGTGGATGTGGTGTACATGGGTTTTAGCAAGGCAATGATAAGGTTCCCCATGGTAGTCTCATTCAGAAAGTAAGGAGGCATGGAATTCAGGGAAATTTGACTGTCTCGATACAAAACTGGCTGTCCAATAGAAGACAGAGGGTGGTAGTGGATGGAAAGCATTTAACCTGGAGCTCGGTGACCAGTAGTGTTTCACCGGGATCTGTTCTAGGACCTCTGCTGTTTGTGATCTTTATAATTGGATGAGGAAGTAGAAGGGTGGGTTCATAAGTTTGCCGATGACACAATGGTTAGTGGAGTTGTTGATAGTGTGGAGGGCTATTGTAGGTTGGAACAGGACATTGACAGGATGCAGAACTGGGCAAAGAAGTGGCAGATGGAATGCAACCCAGAAAAGTGTGAAGCGATTCATTTTAGAAGGTCAAATTTGAATGCAGAATACAGGGTTAATGGCAGGTTTCTTGGCCGTGTGGAGGAACAGAGGGATCTTGGGGTCCATGTCCATAGACCCCTCAAAGTTGCCAGCCAAGTTGATAGGGTTGTTAAGAAGGTGCATGGTGTGTTGGCTTTCACTGGCAGGGTAATCGAGTTTAAGAGCTGTGAGGTTCTATAAAACCCTAGTTAGACCACACTTGGAATATTGTGTTCGGTTCTGGTCGCCCCATTATAGGAAGGATGTGGAAACTTTAGAGAGGGTGCAGAGGAGATTTACCAGGATGCTGCCTGGACTGGAGGGCAGGTCTTATGAGGAAAGATTGAGGGAGCTTGGGCTTTTCTCATTGGAGCAAAGAGAATGAGAGGTGACTTGATAGAGGTATACAAGATGATGAGAAGCATAGATAAAATGGAGAGCCAGGGACTTTTTCCCAGGGCAGAAATGACTATTACGACGGGGCATAATTTTAAGGTGATTGGAAGAAGGGAGAGGAGAGATGTCAGAGGTAGGTTCTTTATACAGAGAGTGGTGGGCGTGTGGAATGCGCTGTCGGTGGTGGTAGTGGAGTCAGATACATTAGGGACATTTAAGCGACTCTTCGATAGACACATGGATAATAGTAAAATGTAGGGTATGCAGGGTAGTTTGACCTTAGAGTCGGATAATATGTCATCACGACATTGTGGGCTGAAGGGCCTGTACATGCTGTACTGTTCTATGTTCTATGTTCTATGTTCATATGCATGCATGTCTTTGGCTAATGCAAAGCGTAAATACGCCCGGACAGAGAAGGGATGTTTGGTGGTCATGTTTGGAATCAGAAAGTTCCACCAATGCCTTTACGGATGTCAATTTGTGATAATAATGGGCCACAAACCCCCGCTACATTTACTTAGAGAGGACAAGGCAGTGCTGCCCGTAACTTCAGGCCAAATTCAGCAGTGGGCTCTAATATGAAGTGCATAGAATTACAGGTTGGAACACTGTCCAGGAGGCCAAGTAGTGAATATGGATGCATTGAGCTGCCTCCTGCTGCAGATACACCACGGAGTTATGCCACTGGAGGAGTCTGTAATGGTTTTAAATTTTCTGGACTCACTTCCAGTCATAGCTGACAATATTAGACTTTGGATGCAGAAAGATCTGGTCCTGGCAAAACCAAAACAGCTGGTGGTGATGGGGAAAACCATGGGGTCGTTAGAGCCAGAATTGAACCATTTTGGACCTGGAGAGACCAGCTTGGTCCAACAGCAAAGATGGCGCCTGAGGATTAGTGACTACAATGTTGGTTGAGTCTGGTGTAGATGGCAGTGAAGCAGTTGAAGAGGGATGGTGGCACAGTCATCATCAACAGTGATGAGCTGGCTCAGGACTGATGGACTCCCTTCTAGCTCTTTCTTTGTTTTTTTCCCTTATCCTTAAATTATTCAAAATGGTGCCATTTCATGACAGCAAATGAAAGCTTCTCCCATATTTGATTGTACTCCTGCTGTAAAATACATAGGTCAATAAAATCAAAAATCAAAAAAGGATCACAGTTGAGTGTGGCATGTTATTATGGAGAGCTGCCAGATACTGGCCGAACTTCACCAGAGGCATCCAGGGTTTCTAAAATGAAGCAGTTAGCGCGAAGTTATGTCTGGTCACCAGGACTGGATGCTGACATAGCTCCATTGTTCGGGAAGTGCCCAGAGCAACAACAAGGACAACATTTACCAACAGCAGCTCCCCCACATTCATGGGAATGGCCGGGTAAACCCCGGACTCGGTTATACATCAACTATGCGGATCCTGTCATGGGCCCAGTGTTCTTAGTAATTCTGAG
The DNA here is from genome assembly GCA_024137785.1 of Ginglymostoma cirratum. Taxonomy (NCBI): domain Eukaryota; kingdom Metazoa; phylum Chordata; class Chondrichthyes; order Orectolobiformes; family Ginglymostomatidae; genus Ginglymostoma; species Ginglymostoma cirratum. Next base: position 2,840,879 of record JAHRHZ010000279.1, on the reverse strand, counting down.
CACCTACTCAGAGTGGTTGGATGTGCATAGCCTTCATTTGTCAAACATGCGGACGACAATGAAAGAATTGTGCATCTTTTGCAATACATGGACTCCCAAAAGTGCTGGTCAAAGATAATAGGCCATCATTTACTAGCAGAGAATTTGAGTATTTCCTAAAGTTGAATGGCATTTGACATGTAAGGATAGTTCTATGCTATCCATCATCTGATGGTCTGGCAGAAAGAGCAGTCCAACTTAAAGAAACAGCCTACAGCTTCATTAGATACCAAACTTCAAAATTTCAAGGTGATGTCAGCGGCAAGATCAGAAATGTTAGGGCTCCTGAGCCTGGCTGGATGCATTCTTCCTTCTCTTATTTTGTTTCTGCATTTCAGAAAAATGTGAGGTGGAGCTGGATGCCCACTCCTCATGTTCATGTTGGTCATGGCTTCAGCTGCTGTTTCATGGTTGGTGACTGGTTGGGTCTGGCCCGTTCTTCCTGCTGGTGGTGCAGCAGTTACAGCTGTGGCAACATCGTGATTCCAGTTTGTTCCTGGCGGTTATGGCAGTGATGGTGCGGCTTCAGCAGTGACCAAAGTGGTAACAGCTTGAGCGACAGCTTCAGTGTCAGCACCTTGGTGGGTTCTGCCCGTTACTCCTGGATATGGCGGCAATGTGGCAGCTTTGGTGTTGGCTTCAGCGGTGGCTGCATGGTGGGTCTGGTCTGGAAACCTTTGCTTTATTGGCCTCAGGGGTGAAACAGAATCAGGGCTGTCAATGCCAGACACAAGACTCTGCTAAGTGAGAAAGGTAGTTTACTGCACGGGGTGAAGTTTGGTGTAGGAACTATGGGAATGGCTGATGAAAGGTCAGGCCTGATGATGTATAAAAATCAGGTAGGTGTGATGGTTCTGAACAAGCGCTGGACTATATGAAAACTGCCAACTTACAAATGGAGCGGGAGTAAAATATGCCCTGCTCCTTGGAACAGGTAGAAAGGCTGGCAAAACCCTTGGGTTCTGTCAAGAATTGAAGAGACCTCAGAATTTGGGATGGACATGGCCGATGTCGCCGCCTTGATGCCTTTGCCACCTGAGGAGGTGAATGAATTTCTTCCGAGATGTTCTGGGCACAAGAGTCAAACAACTGTGCGTTACACACCCCTTGTATCAGAGGCAGAGATGGAAGAGCCTGACCCAATGCTAAAATGCCCCAGGACAAGCTGCAAGAAAAAGAACCATGGTATGTCCTCAGACTCAGAGGGGAGGGATATATCGACTGTAATGAGATCAGTCAGGTGGCCTTCATAGACTATGAGTTCCTTGACTGTGGCTGTTAATCTGGTCCAATCAGGGAGCCCTGGCTGACAGATAAAAACAGGAGCATCAGATTCCCCCACACTGAGAACCGGCTCAGAGGGAGCTGGATCAGTATCAAGGACTTTCCATGTGTAAATAAAGGGTGATTTGGTGAGGGAATACCAGCCGCTGGGATGTTACTTCGAGGGCAAGATGAATAAATATGGAGTGTAGGAAAGTTATGTGATGGTGGTTACAAGGGAATGGATAACAGGCTAAATTTACACCACACTTGTTCAGTAATTATGCATTTTAATTTATTTGATCAAAATGTAACTATATGTATATTTTCATTTAATTCCAAGATGAAAACTTGTTTCTAAATACAATTCATTCTAACTGTTTCAGATTATTATAAGGGTCAAGCTGGCTAGTGTCGGATTTTTGGATAACATGTTGCTGGCTCAGAAATTCTTTGTACTTTATAAGCTCTGTGAAGAGCAACTCACAAAGCAGGTATGAAATGCACTTCAACTAAAATTGAGACACATGGATGCCTCGAAATAGCAAATATTTAGGTTTAACATCTTATAAATCCTTGTGCTCATGTTCAAGATTCTAATCATATTTTTGAGCAGAATTTATCTTTCATTCCTCCATCTAATTCAATTAATTTAGTTTCTTTATGCTGAAAGTAATGGACAGCAATGTGAAAAATAGATGTCAATGCTTTTGAGCCTTTAGGAATAAATGTCATTTCCCATGTGTTTTATATCCACACTAATTAGCAAACAAGCAACAGAAATGTTCACCTAGATGTACTAGGAAACTTCACAAAAGTGTTTTCATTCTCGGTAAGTTATTAGTATTATATGGACAGAAAGGGCTGTGGATCCTGACAACATCCTGCCCCATAACACTGAATACGTGCACTCGAGAATTAGTTACATTCCAAACAAAACATTCTGTTATAGCGATAACACTTCTACTTACCTGACAATGTGCAAGATTGCCTCACGGATATCCTGTCCACAAAATGCATAGGAGGGGACGGGAACCTGAGAGGGATTTCACACTGTATAGCAGCAAAAATGATAACAAGACTATAACGGGAGCAGGAAAGAACTTAAACGATAAGTTAGGAGTAGAAGAGTTTATGAAATGTTCTTGGTAAGCAAGATTAAGCATCTTATAGGTATGTTAACATCAAGACGATAACTAGGGAAAAGATCTGCTCAAAGATGAAGAAGGGAATTTATGCCTGGAGCCAGAGGAAGTGGATAAGGTCCTTAATAAGTACTTCATATTGGTATTCACCAAGGAGAAGGATTTGGATGATTACAAGTATAGAGAGGGGTATGTTGATATTCTGAAGCATTTCAATATTAAGAAAGAGATGGTATTGGATATTTTGAAAAAAAATTAAGGTAGATAAGTCCCCAGGGCCTGAAGGGATCTGTCCCTGGATACTTAAGAAGGCAAGGAAGGAGATTGCTGGGACCTTGACAGAGATCTTTGTATCTTCTTTAGCCACAGATAAGGGGTCCCAGAAGACTGAAGAGTAGCTAATGTTGTTCCTCTGTTTAAGAAGGGCACCAGAAATAATCCAGGAAATTATAGGCTGGGTGAGCCTTACATCGGTGGTAGGGAAACTATTGAAGGAGATTCTTAAGGGCAGTTTTTACTCACATTCAAAGAAGAGTGGACTTATTAGAGACAGTCGGCATGATGGGGGAGATCTTGTTTCATGAATTTGATTGCGTTGTTGAGGAAGAGATGAAGGTGATTGATGAGGATAGGGCAGTGGATGTTATTTACATGGACATTACTAAAGCATTGACAGGGTCCCTCATTGGTAGGCTGGTCCAGAAGATTAATTTTTATGGAATCCATGGTGATCTGGCAAATTGCATACAAAACTCGCATGGTCATAGAATACAGGGAGTAGTTGTGAATGAGTGTTTTTCAGACTGGAGGCCAGGCCAGTAATGTTCAGCAAGGGTCAATGCTGGGACTCTATTGTTTCTAATATTTATAAATGATTTAGATGAAAATGTAGGTGGTCTGATGAATAAGTTTGCAGGCAACACAAAAATTAGTGGCTTTGTGGACAGTAAGGAAGGTTGTCAAAGAATCCAGCAGGATATATGTCAGTTGGAAAGTTGGTCGGAGAAATGACAGTGTTTAATCTGGACAAGTGTGAGGTGATTGTGAGAATAAATACCAGAGGAAAGTACAGAGTAAATGGCAGAAGCATTGATATACAGAGGGTTCTTAGGGTGCATGTCTATCGCTCCCTGAAATTGGCAACACACGTGGATAAGGTGTACAGAAAGCATATGGCATGCTTGTCTTCATCCATTGGGGCATTGAGTGCAAACATTGGAAAGTCATCATGCAGCTGTATAAAACTTTAGGCAGGCCACATTTGGAATATTGTGTGCAGTTCTGGTGGCTGCACTAAAGGAAGGATGTGGAACCTTTGGAAAGGACGCAAAAGAGATTTACCATAATATTACCTGGATTGGAGTGTATTAACCATAAGGAAAGGTTCATCAAACTTGGACTGTTTTTGCTAGAACATCGGGGCCTTAGGGGCAACCTGATAGAAGTGTGTACAACTATGGGAGTTGTGATAGAATGGACAGTCAGAGTCTTTTTCCCAGGATGGAAATGTCAAATACTAGGTGGCATAGGTTTAAGGTGATAGAGGAAAGTTTGAAGGAGATGTGCAAAGAAAGTTCTTTATCCAGCCATGGTAGGGTTAGGGTTAGGGTTAGACACTTTGTCAATCGAAGTGTTGCTAATTGCGAGTGAATAAACAGAAGTAGTGGGATTGGGGCACAGTCACCAACTATTTTACATGCCCATTATGTGCTGGGAAAATGCTCCCTTGGAGACAGGTCTGCTAAGTTACTAATGCTGAGTAGGATGCATGAGATAAGAGAAGGCATTACGGGATGGTTTGCCAAAGCACTGGGAGATTTCTATCTGTTGGACAAAAATTTAAAATCAGACCATTCCAATTTGAAAATGTCCAAGAAATAGATGATATTATAAAACATGATGTATTCTTTTAGAGGCAGCGGTAGATTCACAAAAGGATTTTGCGTTTGCAGATATCATGGTTAAAAGCAGGAGTATAATTGTCAAATTGGAAACAGGTGAAAGAGTGTCTCATCTTTCTGAAACCAAACCATGGCTGAAGCTGAATCTTTTCAACCATCTTCCATTCAATCTCATGGCACAGAAGGTGTTCCATTCAGAACGTGAGAGTCAATGAGTGCTACATTTCAGCGTAATAGGAGACAGATCGCTGAAGCTTTGTACTGTTATCAAAACTGGATGAGTCAGATCCCATGTGAAACCTGGCTTGTTAGATCCTAACTTTGTTTTATTTTATAAACTATGGAGATCAATTATCAAACACATTCACTGAAGGCTGCAGGCATACTTTTAACATTAGGAATAAAATGTCTATTAAACAAAAAAAATTACATTACACTAGACAAAAGGTTGGAATGGTTTCAATACAGTCACCATTAAAGGAATCAAACTCACGTTACCACTTTCAATACAGTTTGGAGCTGGAGGAACACAGCAGGCCAGGCAGCACCAAAGGAGCAGGAGAGTCGACGTTTCAGGCCTAGAACCTTCATTAGGATAGGGGAGGGGGAAGAGAGCTGGGAAATAAATGGAGGGAGGAGGGATGGAGATGGGGGAAGGTGGGTGAGATGGTGATAGGTGGATGCAGGTAGGGGTATTGGGGATTGGTCAGTGGGAAGGGTGAGGTAGATAGGTGGGTAAGAAGATGGACAAGTTTGTCAGGTCAAGGAGGTGGGATAAGAGGGAGGGTTGGACATGGGATGAGGTCAGGGGTGGGGAGATATTGAAACTGCTTAATTCTCTGTTTAGGCCATCAAGGTGTAAACTCCCGAGGCAGAATATGCAGTGTTGCTCCTCCAGTTTGCGGGTGGCGTCATTGTGGCATTGGGGGAGGCCCAGGATGGACATGTCACCAAGGGAGTGAGGAGGGGGGAGTTAAAATGATTGGAAACCAGAAGGTGTTTTTGATTATAGTGTACAGAGTGCAGATGCTCCATAAATTGGTCACCAAGTCTGCACTTTGTCTCACCGATGTAGAGGATACCTCAATGGGAACAATGGATACACTAGACCAGGTTGGAGGATATGGAAAGTTTGTATGGAGCCTCAGATGGAGGTGAGGGGGGAGGTGTAGATGCATGTGCAGCACCTCCTGCAGTTGCAGGGAAAGGTGCTGGGTGTGGTGCAGTTGGTGAGGAGTATGGAGCAGACAAGGGATTCATGGAGTGAACAGTCCCTATGAAAGGCAGATGGCGTGGGGTGGGAAATATCTCTTTGGTGGTGAAGTCGAATTTCAGGTGGCAGAAGTGGCGGAGAATGATAAGTTGGATGCGCAGGTTGTTCAGATGGTATGTGGGGACCGGGGGTCTATATTTTTGTTGGGGGGGAGGGGATTTGAGGGCAGAAGTGTAGGAAATGCTAGAGATGCATTGAGGGCATTCTCAATCAATGGAGGGGGTAAGTTGTGGTCCACGAAGTAGGAGGATATCTGGGATGTCTGGGAATGGAACACCCCATATTGGGAGCAGATGTGGCAGAGGCGGAGGAATTGGGAGTAAGGGATCGCATTCTTGCAGGAGGGTGGGTGAGAGGAGGTATAGTCAAAGTAGACGTGGGAGTCAATGGGTTTGAAATAGATATCAGTGCTGAAACGGTTACTGGATATGGAGGCAGAAGTCCAGGAAGGAGAGGGAGGTATCAGAGATGGTCCAGGTGAATTTGAGGTTGGGTTGAAACGCATTAGTAAAGTTGATGAACTATTCGAGCTCCTCCTGGGAGCATGAGGCAGTGAAGATACAGTCATTGATGTAGCAGACGAAGAAGTAAGGAATGGTGCCGGTGTGACAGCGGAAGAGGGACTGTTCCACATACCCTATCAAGAAGCAGGTATAGCTCAGACCCATATGGGTGCCCAAATCCACCACTGTAGTTTGTAGTAAGTGGGAGGAGTTAAAGGAAAAGAGTAGGACAGGAAGGGTCTGGGCCCGAAACGTCAACTCTCCTGCACCTCTGATCCTGCTTGACCTGCTGTGTTTCTCCAGCTCCACACTGTATTGACTCTGACTCCAGCATGTGCAGGTTTTCCTGTCTCATTTTACCACTTTTATCCCCATAAATATCCTTATGCAGCCAAACCTCAAATTCAGATGAGAGAGCTGTCACCATTTTTTAGCGAATTTCTGTGCATTACTGGATAATGTTCTCCTTAGCTGGTATCGCTCCCCATGGAAATGAAGACAAAATCCATTTTCCAATCCCACTTGTGTTTGCAACTGATTGCACCATGAAAATCAAACTGATGTCTTTCATGCTGATAGAGTTCTTTTGTTGAAATCTGAAGTAATTAATATCTTTAAGGAATAATTCAGTCAGTAATTTTAATCCTTGTTAAATTAATTCTTAGGTTCATTATGATTTCGGCTTGAGAAACATTCTTTCTGTTTTGAGGACACTGGGAGCTCAGAAGAGAGCGCGACCAGAAGATAGTGAACAAACAATTGTCATGAGAGTTTTGAGAGACATGAATCTGTCTAAACTGGTGAGTAGAATTGGGAGCTTATTTCATTAACGTTTTCGACGAATAAAATGTCTGGAAGACTGTTCTCCAATCAGTTTCAGAGGATAGCTCAAGCTGAAGATGGTAGAAAATGAAGAGAACAAAGAGAAACCTCATGTCAAGGGGAAAGTTATTATTAAAATTATTCCAAGATAAGATCAGAATCCCAGTGGTAATAATTCCTGGAGTTATAAGAAGATATGTGCAAAATAAAAATGGTAATCATTTTTAAAAGTGTTGTTCATGGGAAATTTAAAATAACTTTAAAAAAGGGAAAATGACTGGAGATCCTCCAATGTTACAAAAGTCTCTCTATAAGAAACACAACTGCTCTCCAGTAACTCAACAATGCTCTTACAAGAGCATCTTCCAAATCCTTGAGACTATCAAGGTCCAGGAGAACAGAAGCACAGAATTAGTTCCTGTAAATTCCCCTTCAAGTCATTTATCATTGCAATTGGAGATGTATCAAGACTAGGGCAAATAACATTTGTGCCACACAATTGCCAGGCAATGACCATCTCCAACAAGAGAATCTCGTCACTGTCCCATGATTTTCAATGATGTTACCATCACTGAATCTCCACTATCACCATCTGAGGGTTACTATTGACCAAAAACGGAACTAGATTCACCATATAAATACAGTAACTACAGGGGCAGGTCAGAGACTAGAAATACTGCAGCTAGTAATTCACCTCCTGACTCCCACTGAAGCTGAACTTTACAAATGGCACCAGTGGCTTGAACACTAGATCACCCAGCCATGGTGCGCACACAATTCTCCCAGAATGATATGTCTACAGAGTCAGTTTGCGTTGAGGTCCAGGACAAGAAAGGAGCAGTCACCTTGTTGGGGTTTTTTTACAGACCCCCTAACAGTTGCAGAGAAGTGGAGGAGTGGATTGGGAGGCAGATACTGGAAAGGTGCAGAACTCACAGGGTTGTAGTCATGGGTGACTTCAACTTTCCAAATATTGATTGGAAACATTTTAGTTATAATAGTTTAGATGGAGCGGATTTTGTCCAGTGGGTTCAGGAAGGATTCCTGACACAGTATGTAGATAGACCAACACAAGGAGAGGCCACTTTGGATTTGGTGCTTGGCAATGAACCTGGCCAAGTGTTAGACCTGTTGGTAGGAGAGCATTTTGGCGGTAGCGATCATAACTCTGTTACTTTTACAATAGTCATGGAAAAGGATAGGTACATACAGCAGGGTAAGGTTTATAACTGGGGGAAGGGTAATTATAATTCTGTTAGGCAAGAACTGGGTAACATAAATTGGGGACAGATGCTGTCAGGGAAGAGCATTATTGAAATGTGGAGATTGTTTAAGGAATGCATACTGTGTGTGCTCGATATGTTTGTCCCTAGCAGACAGGGAAGATGCGGCTGAGTGAGGGACCCTTGGTTCTCAAGAGAGGTCGAATGACTGATTGAGAGGAAGAAGGAGGCTTATGTAAGGTTTTGGAAACAAGGAATGGAAAAGGCTCTAGAGAGATATAAGTTATCCAGGAAGAAGCTGAAGAAAGGGCTTAGGGGGCATGAGAAAACCTTGGCAGATAGGATCAAGGAAAACTTCAAGGCTTTTTACACGTACATGAGGAATAAGAGAATGACCAGAGTAGGGGTAGGGCTGATCAAAGATTGTAAAGAGAATTTGTGCATGGAGCCTAAAGAGATAGGAGAGGTCCTTAATGAATACTTTTCTTCGGTATTCACAACTGAGAGGGACCTAGTTGTAGAGGAGGACAGTGTGAACCAGGCTAGTAGGCTAGAGGAGGTCGATCTTAGTAAGGAAGATGTACTCGGAATTTTGAGGAAGTTGAAGATAGATAAGTCCCCCGGGCCTGATGGGATTTATCCAAGGATTCTATGGGAAGCGAGGGAAGAGGTCGCAGGGCCTTTGGCGATGATCTTTTTGTCCTCACTGTCCACGGGTATAGTGCCTGAAGATTGGAGAGAGGCAAACGTCATTCCCTTGTTCAAAAAAGGGAATAGGGATAACCCCGGAAATTACAGGCCAGTTAGTCTTACTTCAGTGGTGGGCAAATTATTGGACAGGGCTCTGAGAGATAGGATTTATGATCACTTAGATAGGCGCAGTTTGATTTGTCATAGTCAGCATGGATTTGTGAGAGGTAGATCATGCCTCACAAACCTCACTGAATTCTTTGAGGAGGTGACCAAACACGTGGATGAAGGTGGAGCAGTGGATGTGGTATACATAGATTTAAGTAAGACGTTTGATAAAGTTCCCCATGGTAGGCTTATGCAGAAGGTAAGGAGGCATGGGATAGGGGGAAATGTGGCAGATTGGATTCAGAATTGGCAGACCCTTAGAAGACAAAGGGTGGTAGTGGACGGAAAATATTCAACATGGTGCTCAGTTACGAGTGGTGTACCACAAAGATTTGTCCTGTGTCCTCTTCTATTTGTGATTTTTGTGAATGATTTGGATGAAGGAGTGGAAGGGTGGATTAGCAAGTTCGCGGATGATACGAAAGTGGGTCACGTTATGGACAGTGCGGAGCACTGTTCTAGATTACAATGGGACATTGATAGGATGCAGAGCTGGGCTGAGAAGTGGCAGATGGAGTTTAACCCTGAAAAGTGTGAGGTGATTCATTTTGGAAGGACAAACTTGAAAGCAGAATACAGGGTTAATGGAAAGATTCTTGGCAGTGTGGAGGAGCAGAGGGATCTTGGGGTTCTTGTTCACAGTTCCCTGAAAGCTGCCACCCAGGTGGATAGAGTTGTTAAGAAGGCGTATGGTGTGTTAACTTTCATTAATAGAGGGATTGAGCCATGAAGCTATGCTCCAACTGTACAAAAGCCTGGTTCGGTCACATCTGGAGTATTGTGTCCAGTTCTGGTTGCCTCATTACAGGAAAGATGTGGAGACATTAGAAAAGGTGCAGAGAAGATTTACCAGGATGTTGTCTGGAATGGAGGGAAGGTCTTATGAGGAAAGATTGAGAGAGCTAGGGCTTTTCTCTTTAGAACGACGAAGGATGGGAGGTGACTTGATAGAGATGTACAAAATGATCAGAGGTATAGATAGAGTGGACAGCCGGAGACTTTTTCCTAGGGTGGAGGTAGCTATTACGAGAGGGCATAGTTTTAAAGTGAGTGGAGATAGATCCAGCGGAGGCGTCATAGGTAGGTTCTTTACTTAGAGAGTGGTAGGAGCGTGGAATGCATTGCCGGAGAGGTTAGTGGAGTCGGCCTCATTAGGGGCATTTAAACGGCTATTAGATAGACATATGGATGATAGTATAAGGTCGGGGTGGAGGTTAGATAGACTTTAGGATTAGGGTAAAAGTTTGGCACAACATTGTGGGTTGAAGGGCCTGTACTATGCTGTACTGTTCTATGTTCTAATGGCATCCAAGAGCTTGGCTGTATAATTAATGAGGTGAAGAATGGGAGATCCCCTGAGAAAGGTTACTCTGAGACCATGGTACCATGAATCTCACTGAAAACTCTACCATTGACCTTTTACATGCTTTTGAGAGTTTATGCCACATGCTGGTGACTAATTATGGTTTTGTGAGTCTAATGACAATATGCTTTCTCACCTTTTTTATTCATTCCTGGATGAAGGCATTGCTGGCTGGACCAGCATTTATTGCCCATCCCTAATTGTCCAGAGGCCAGTTAAAAATCAACCACATTGTTGTGGGTCTGGAGTCACATGTAGGCCAGACCAGGTGAAGAGTGCAGTTTCCTTTCCTAAAGGGCAATAATGAACCAGATGGGGGATAAAAGGTACTGCAGTTGCTGGAGAATCCGAGATAACAAGGTATGGGGCTGGATGAACACAGCAGGCCAAGCAACATCATAGGAGCAGGAAAGCTTTGGCCTGCTTGGCCTGCTGTGTTCATCCAGCCCCACACCTTGTTATCTCATCTATCAATGAACCAGATGGGTTTTTCTGGTAATTGACAATGGATTGGTCATCATTAGACTCCTGATTCCAGATTTTTAATGAATTCAAATTCCAACCATCAAAACCAAGATTCCAGATTCAAACCCACATCCCCACAACATTACTTGGGCCTTTGAATTTATAGTCTGGTAATAATACCACCATGCCATTGCTCACCTGCTTCCTTGTATTGCCTTGGCTTTGATCTTGTTGTTAGTCGCTTGCATTTTGGACCAGGCCATGGACTGCATAAATGACTCTTCCAGACCAGCAGTAGTCCATGGATACCACAGGATTTGATCAATAAATGTGAAAGCAGGAGAGTGCAGTCTCACCAGTTGAACAAAGGTAGATTGACATTGGAGGATTGTATGGTCTAATATGTCAGAGGTTGCTCAAGGCTGAGAAAAATGAGAAGAGAATCTTAGCTTTGTCACAGTCACTTAAAATGTAATTTGTATTGTTGGTCACAGTCATTTCAGTAACTGTGGCAGGACCTGGTTATTGGCAGGGACAGTGGGGTCAGCAGTGTTCAGTTTCTGAGTGGTGGGGTTCGAACACTTATAGTTCATGAGGCGGGTTCTGCCACATCCACATGACTTCATCATTGTCTTTCCAGCTCTGTAACTTTTTATTTGTTCCGGTTGCCCTGGGGCTTCCTCCTGATGTCCTCTTGTATCTCCATCCCTGTTCCATCTTGGGTGGTGGCATTGGAAGACAAGCCAAGACCCTGTGAGCTGACCTGGAGCAGAACCCGTCAGTCGACGTGCAGCATCAGACAAGGGCGGGACCCGCACAATCTGGGTATCTCCAGCTCAGAGATGGTGAATGCTGAAGCAACGGCACTGATGGTGGCAGAAACAGCACACATTTCCAACACCCCGGGGATTATGTCAGATGGCGGCAACTGGCGGTGCACAAAGGCTGAAGTCTACAGAGGTGGAAAGATGAATTTTTAAAGCAGTTTCAGTTTTAGCAATATCAGTTTAATACTAATTTATTCAGTATTTTATCATTTATCTAATTTTTTCAGTAGTTTATTTTGTAATCCAAGATGGTGTCGGAATGTGGCGATATCATCCATTTTTCATGTTGTACCTAGGTACAAGTAACAATATATTAAATAAAGAAATAAATAAACAAACCAAAGGGCGTTCCAGACAGATGGAGATCAATTTTTGAGTCAGCAATGTTTTCACAGATTTTAAAGAAAAATCAGGGATTAAAGATGTGGGCATAGTTTCTAAGGATGGACAGGTCAAAGTTTCATCTGGTGGATGAAAAATAGAGAGAGAAGTGAACTCACTTCAGCCTGTGCAGTCAGCAGCTCAGCATATTGGCAAACCTTCATGGAGCTATTGCTCTACCAAGGTTTCCAGATTTGAACTCCTCGCAGTGAGAATAGACAAGTTAAAATGAATTTGAATTTCATTAACAGGTGGATGAAGATGAGCCCCTTTTCCTCAGCCTGATCAGTGATCTGTTCCCGGGTATACAGTTAGATAGTAGCACCTACGTGGAACTGCAGGCTGCTGTAGCCAATCAGGTGGAAATAGCAGGATTAGTTAATCACCCACCCTGGAATCTCAAACTGGTTCAGGTAAATGTGCTAAGTTATTAAAATATTCACTTACAGTATATACCGTATGCTTCAATTTTAAAACAATTCTCTGAGATACGAATGTCAGTGTCAACAGTAACATTTGTTGCCTATCCCTAAATAACCTTCAATATTCTTTTAATATTTATGAATCTTAATATTTTCTCAAATTTACAGAACAGCTGCATATTTAGAAAGTTATGACACTATTTTCTTGAAATATGAATAGCACATTGTTATTTTAATATAAAAGTATCTCAACTATATTAAGGTTTCTGAAAATAAAGTAGCTACTCAAGACAAACCAAAACTGTATTGCTCTCATTTATTAAGCTACAATAAAATGCAGAGGTCTGATTTAGGGGCAGAATAAAATCATAGAATGACAAAATGGTCACTGCATAGAGAGATGCCATTTGTCCAGTCATTTCCAATGCAGTTCTTAGCATGTTCCATTCCCTCACTTTTTAGGTGTAGCCTTGAAAATATTTTCTCTTCAGATAATCATCCACTTACTCTTTTGAAACCATGATTGCATCATTCTCACCATCAAGCAACGTGTCCTAAAACCTAACCACTTATAGCATGAAATAACACAGTGTGGAGCTGGAGGAACACAGCAGGACAAGCAGTATCAGAGGAGTAGGAAAGCTGACATTTCAGGTCCTGACCCTAAACGTCAGCTTTCCTGCTCCTGCAATGCTGCCTGGCCTGCTGAGTTGTTCCAGCTCCACACTGTGTTATCTCTGACTCCAGCATCAGCAGTTCTTACTATCTCTGAGTCACTTCTAGCATGAAATTGGTTTTCCTCAAGTTGCATCAGTTTTCAGATTTCATCCGAAATCGATGTCCTCTGGCTCACATTCCTACGGCCAAAGGAATAGATCTTTCTTGATCTCCTCTGTCTCTCCCCTCAAACATTTGAATGCTTCTCATAAACTGCCTAACAACTTCTTTCCTAAAAAGAGCAATCCCAGCATTTCTAATCAACTCTGATCCTTGGAATGATGCTTGTAAATATTTTTTTCGAATGCTCTATGATCCCTTGATACAAGTTCTGAAATGCGGTGGCCAGAACTGTACACAATATTCTAACTGGGGTCAGACTAGTGCTTTAGAAAGATTCACCATACTCTCCATTGCGACAATTTATAAAGCATTGGAAATTGTCTGTCCTATAATAACTTATTTGACCCACACTGTTATGTACAGTAATTTGAGCACACATAGTCCTATGCAAAATGCCGTGTCACCATGGATTAATGAAAGGTAAGTCATATTTAACAATCCAACTATGGTTTTTTGACAACATTACTTGGAGCATAGTTAAAGGAGAGCCCATGGATGTGGTATATTTGGTTTTCAGAATATTTTTGATAAGGTCCCATAGAAGAGTTTAGAAAACAAAATTAAAGCACATGGGATTGAATATACCACTCTGGATTGAAAATTGGCTACCAGAATGAAAGTAGAAAGTAGGAATAAACAGGTCATTTTGAAGATGGAAGACTGTTGTGCTATTCACAATCTATATACTTGGAAAGGAGAGAAACTAAAGCCCCTCACTAGGACCATCCCATGGATAGAAGATCATGGCAAGAGGAGCTAAGAGCTGTGCCCAGTAACTTTCCCTCATCTCACCACTGCAGCATTATACAAAATCTGAAAAGGATGGTGAGCATTTTACAATCAGAGTCTGATTATTTGAAAAAGAAGGAAACTCCCACTAAGCCAATGGAAGGAAAATCAATAGACATGTTTCACTATATAAAAACTTCTACAGTAACAACGAGCTGAAATCAACACAATTCAAACATTAATTAACAAGAGAAGGATACTTGGAATAAAAGACAGATTTTCAAAGTCAATGCAACAAAGATATGCCTTATATAGTTGCAAGCAATCAAATTGCTTCCAGGACAAAGTAGGACTGAATGTAATCTCCAAACAATGGAAGCAATGTGCAATAGATGAGGCTAAGCAATCCTACAACCAACAGGCCAGATGAAAACTTTGCAGTTCTGCCACATTCAGTTATGAATGGTGGTGACAATTTCACAACTAGCAGGAGGAAAAGCTACACTAATCCTAAACCAGAATTATAAAATGGTTGACCCTTGATTTATCAAATAATGATAGAATCAGGACACTCCAGACCATTTGGTTAAAGAATAAGAACGAAAGAAGTGCAGATGCTGTAAATAAGAACAAAAACAGAGGTTGCTGGAAAAGCTCAGCAGGTATGGCACCACCTGTGAAGAAAAAATCAAAGTTAACATTTTGGGTATGGTGACCCTTCCTCAGAACTGATGGTAGCTGGGAAAATGTTGGTTTACGCCAGTTTCAAAATTTCCAGTTTGCAAGCTCCAGCTGCCTCCCTTTTGCCAGGGATGTGCAATCCCTTTACATGTCCATCCCCCACCAGGAGGGTCTTAGGGGTCTCACTTCTCCCTGGAGCAAAGGCCTGAACTGTCCCCTCCCACCACCACCCTCCTCCGTTTGGCCGAGCTCGTCCTCACCCTCAAGAACTTCTCTTTTAACTCCTCTTATTTTCTTCAGGTCAGAGGGGTGGCCATGGGTATGTTTTCTGATGAAGGGTTTAGGCCTGAAACGTCAAGTTTTCCTGCTCCTATGATGCTGCTTGACCTGCTGTGTTCATCCAGCCCCATGCTTGTTATCTCGGATTCTCCAGCATCTGCAGTACCTTTTATCTCTGGTATGTTATGCCTGTCTCTTTATGGGGTACGTGGAACATTCCTTGTTCCAGTGCTATTCTGGCCCCCACTCACAATGCTTTCTCCAATATATCAATTATATCATTGGTGCTTCATCCCTCTCTCATCCGAAATTGGAAAAGTTCATCAATTTTGTTTCCAAATACCACACTGTCCTCACTTTCACCTGGTCTATTTCTGACTCCTCCCTTCCCTTCCTCAACATTTCTGTTTCCATTTCTGGGGATAGGCTGGCCACTAATATCCACTATACACCCACTGACTCCCACAGCTACCTGGAATATACATCCTCACACCCTGCTTTCTGTAAAGACTCCATCCCGTGTCTCAGTTCCTCTGTCTCCATCGCATATGTTCAAATGACGCCAACTTTGACCAGGGAGCTGCTGACAGGTACACCTTCATCTTCAAACAAGGATTACCCAACACCATCATCGACAGGGCTTCAAACGGGTCGAACCCATCTCCCACACTTCCGCCCTCACCTTCTCTCTTCCCTCCTGCAACGGCAATTGGGTTTCCCTTGTCCTTAATTGCCATCCCATCAACATCCATATCCATAAGATCATCAGATGCCACTTCCACCACCTCCAGTGAGATGCCACCACCAGACGCATATTCCCATCCCCCCTTGTCTGCCTTCCACAGGGACTGTTCTCTCTGGGACACTCTGGTCCACTCTTCCTTCACTCCCAACAACCCCAACACAGCACCACAGCACCTTCCCGTGCAACTGGCAAAGGTGTAAGACCTCTCCATTTACCTCCTCCCTCCCCAGTAACCAAGGGCTCAAACATACCTTCCAGGTGAAGCAACACTTCCCAGAATCTAAATAAAAACCGAAAGAACTGCGGATGCTGTAAATCAAGAACGAAAACAGAAGTTGCTGGAAGTTCAGCAGGTCTGGCAGCATCTGTAAAGAAAAAAATCAGAGTTAAGGTTTTGAGTCCAGTGACCCTTCCTCTGAACATAATTTTAGGTCCTAAATTCTCCCATGTCCTAGCCCCCTATCCCACACACCAGCCTTGTTATCACATAGTCAGCCATTACACACTTTAGGTCACTATTGTTAGTCACTAACAGTCCCCATTAACAGCTAGTCACCTTCTTAGCCAGATCGTTATCAACTCCTGTGTCTATCCAACTGCTCTTCTCTCTCTTTGAGCTCTATCCTTTAACCTATCATTTACTTCCTACCCCAAGCTCTTCTCCATCTTCTGCGTATAAACTGACATTTTCCTAGCTATCAACAGTTCTGAGGAAGGGTCACTGGACCCGAAATGTTAACTTTGATTTTTTTTCTTCTCAGATGCTACCAGACCTGCTGAGCTTTTCCAGAAACTTCTGTTTTTACATTTGGTTAAAGATTTTTGTTCAATATATCTGATAGACCAGAAGGTCTCATGGGTGCCTATTTTAGAGATCTTAGATCTGCTCAAAGTCTGTCCTTTTAAACGCAGTGATCATATCGCACAACACAATGGATAATCTTCAATGTGAAGAGGGTTCTTTGTCTCTATGATGACAATGAGGTGGTGTCTCCTACCAATGCAGTCATTTATAGATGGATTTGTTGTGGATTGGTGAGGTCATGGTAAAGTAAATGTTTCCCTCTTGTTGACTCCCTCACCACTTGCTGTGGACCCAGCCTAGCAATAATGTCCTATAGGACTTGACCAGCTCAATCAGTAGTGAACTGGCTACTGAACCATTCTTGTTACCCCTGGTGCTTCCACCCTGTGATGTTCAATGTGGAGGAATGCTGATTTATCATTAAAGGAGACACAGCATTTGGTAATCAGAGGAGGTTTCCTTGCCCCTGTTGATTCTGATACTATACAATTTCAAAGAGTTCAGACTTAATTTTGGGGACAGCTCTCTCCTGACTGTATACAACTAAATGAAGGGATATTGCAGAACACTATAGTTCTTGACCCAATGATAGAGAAGGAACAGTGATATATTTCCACTAGGGTGATCATTGAGTTGGAGGGGAACTTGCAGGTAGTGGTGTTTCCATGTGTCTGCTGCTCTTATCCTCCTAGATGGTAGAGGTTGTGGGTTTGAGGGGTGATGTCTGAGGATCTCTGCTGAGTCTGCGTAGTGCATCCTGTAAATGGTACACACTTATTATTAAGCGTAAGTGGTCAAGAGAGTGGATGTTTGTGGATATGATAACAATCAAGCGGGCTAATTTGTCCTGGCTGGTATCAAGCTTCTGAGTGTTGTTGGCAAGCAGGGAACACTCCATCATACAAAATAAAAGCTGAAAGAACCACAAATGCTGTAAATCAGGAGTAAAAATAGAAGTTACTGGAAAAGCTCAGGAGGTCTGGCAGCATCTGTGAAAAAAAAGATCAGAGTTAATGTTTTGGGTCCGGTGATCCTTCTTCAGAACTGCCAGACCTGCTAGACCTTTTGAGCTTTTCTAGCAACTTATGTTTTTGTAGCTGTCCACCACACTCCTGAGTTATGCCTTATAAATAGTGGACAGGACTTAGGGAGTCAAAAAGTGATTTACTGACTGCAATATTCCGAGCCTCTGACCTGCTCTTGTAGCCACTGTATTTATATGGCTAGTTAAGTTTAGTTTCTGGTCAATGGTAAGCCCGTAGGATGTTGATATTGGGGGATTCAGTGATGGTAACACCAATGAACGCCGAAGGGTGATGGTTAAGTTGTCTCTTACTGGAGATTGTTATTGCCTGGCCTTTGTGTGGCATGACTGTTGCTTGCCTTTCTTCAGCCAGAGTCTGGATATTGTGCAGGTCATGCTGCATTTGAACATGGACAGCTTTAGTACCTGAGGAATCATGAATGGTGCTGAACGTTACGCGAACATTATTGAATATCCCCATTGTGAACCTTATGATGGAGGGAAGGTCATTGATGAAGCAGCTAAAGATGGTTGGGCCTAGGGCACTATCCTGAGGAACTCCTGCAGAGCTGTCCTGGAGTTGGGACAACTGGCCCCCAATAACCACAGTTATCTTTCTATGTGTTAGGTTTGGCTCAATCAGTGGAGAAATTTTCCACCAATTCCCATTTACTCCAGTTTTGCTCGGGATCCTTGATGCCTCACACGGTCAAAGCGGCCTTGATGTCAAAAGCTGTCACCTTTGGAATTCAGCTCTTTTTTCCATGTTTGAACCAGACTGTAATGGGGTAGGAGGTGAGTGGAATGGCAGAACTGAAATTGGGTGTCTCTGAGCAGGTTCTGCTGGATAGCGCTGTTAATGACACCTTGCATCGCATAAGTGATGAATCGCAAAACAAGCATGCAGGTATATCAAGTAATTTTAGCAAGTATTTGGAAGACAAATGGAATGTTGCTGTTTAGCACCAGTGGAATGGAATGTAAATCATTAATGCTTTCATAGCGTTTTATGAAGTGTTGATGAGGGCTCATCTAGAAAACAGTTTTCATCTCTGTATTTAAAGAAGCAATTCAGACAATATTCATGTGACTGGGGTGGTGTATTATTCATGAGAAAACATTTTATAGGTTGAATCTGCATTGACGTTAACAATAAGAGGTTTTTTTTTTCTATAAGAGTTGTGAGTCTCTGGAATTCTCTTCTTCAGAAAACAGTGGAGGTAGGATCACTTAATTCTGTTAAGGCAGCAGTAGATAGATGTGTGCCTAACAAAGGGCTGCTTGGGGACAGGTGAGAATGTGAAGTTGAGACCATAGTCATATCAGCCCTTATCCTATTGAAAGATGATGCAAGATAAAGAGGCAGGAGGGCCAATACCCACTTACAATTTGTTTGTATGCCTCAAAAAAAAACAAAGAGCTGTGGATGCTGGAAGAACCAGAATTAGAAATTACTGAAAAAACTCATCAGGTCTGGCAGCATCTGTGGAGAGAAATCCGAGTTAACATTTTGGGTCCAGTGACCCTTCCTGGGGGGAAAGGACTGCTTTCTATCCGCAAATGCTGCCAGACCTGCTGAGTTTATCTAGCAATTTATGATTTTGTATGTATGTATGTCTGTTCTTGTCACCCTCCAAGGAGATGTTGCTTTTTAGGTTGGAAAACAATTTTAACTGAGACAGTAAATCAGTTTTATGGCTTGCATATTGGAAAATCATAGAACATTATCCATATATTCAAAATGAACATAATGCATTCATTGCAATATTGAGCACTGATCTGAAGAATAACCGTTACCGACAGAGAACCATTTGCCATCAGTTCTAAACATAAAACAACAAAACAGTGTGGAACAAATTTCACCAAGGCTTCATAGAATCACAGAATCCCTACAGTGTGAAAACAGGCCCTTTGGCCCAACAAGTCTGCTCCAACCCTTGGAGCATCCCACCCAGACCCATCCCCCATAACCCACCTATTTTACACATCCCAGAACAGTACGGGCAATTTAGCACAGCCAATCAACCTAACCTGCACATCTTTGGACTGTGGCAAGTAACCCACGCAGACACAGGGAGAATGTGCAAACTCCACACAGACCCCACAGTTGCCCAAGGGTGGAATTGAACCGGGGTTCCTGGTGCTGTGAGGCAGCAGTGCTAACCACTGAGCTGCCCTAAAGATAATGGACCCATCGTTGCAGAAGACCATAAGGCTGCTTTCTCATGGTTTAACCCAAGGGTCACCATGCCTTAGGTGAGGAGCATGGTTGAGAAGGCAGCACCCTCAATGGTAACCTCAGCCTGTGTGGGAATTAAACCTTTGCAGTGAGAATCAATCTGCAATGCAAACCAGCTTCACAGCCCACTAAGCTAACTGAATCCCTACAAGAAAGTAGACAGTGAGAAGGAGCAGAAAGGAACAAGGCACCATTGGCCGGGAATTGAACCCAGGCCTCCTGCATGGTGGGCAAGAACTCTACCACTGAACCACCAGTTATAGACTTTTGATATTCTGCATTTGTTTACCCTGGCTATAGTCTTATCCCATGCATAGTATTTGTGTCAAGCCATTTGTCTTTTTCCTACCTTAATTGTGAATAAGTAATGTGTGTAACTGGAGATTTTGCAGTTTAAGTTACATAATAGTAGATTAAAAATAATTCTATTTCTCTGCATTTTGATAAAGCTGTCTGTCATAAGCAATAGCAATATATTTGCTGTTAATGACAAAACCTGTTATGAATTCTTACATAAACACAGAAACATTGAAAATACAAAGAAGACATTCAGCCCTTTGAGCCTGATTCACCATTCTAATATCTTCTTGAAAACAGTCAATGTTTTGGTCTTGACTACTTTCTGTGGCATAGATTTCCACAGGCTGGCCACTCTCTGGTTGCAGAAAGTTCTCCTCATCTCAGCCCTAAATGGCCTACAAACTACCTTTAGACTGTGACCCCTAGTTCTGGATTCTTTGGCCATGAAGCACAACCTTCTTGTGTTTACCCTGCCTAATCCTGTCAGAATTTTATAGGTTACTATGAGATTCCCGCTCATTCTTCTAAACTCCAGTGAATATAACCAATCCAGCCTCTTTTCATGCTTTAGTGCTGCCATCTCAGGAATTATTATCCTGAATAACATTCAGTCAAGGAAATTGGTTATCTTTGTGATCTAATTGGAATTTTATACATTTTGGAGATGATGTTGTGGAAGAATGGGGCATGTCTGGGAGAAGATAGGACCACTCAAAGACGAAGGAGAGAACTTCTGCTTGGATGCAGAGAATGTGGGTGAGATTCTAAATGAGTACTTTGCATCATTTTCACCCAGGAAAAGAATATGGAGTATAGTGAAATTTGTGTGGAGTATGCTAATATGCTAGGGCATTTTGAGATCAATAAAGAAGATAGTGTTGGATCATTTGAAGAGCATTGAGGTGGATAAGTCCCCAGGCCTGATGGTATCTACCCAAGGTTCTTGAGAGAAGCAAGGAAGGAGATTGTTGGGGCCTTGACCAAGATCTTTGCATCGTCACCAACCACTGGAGAGTTCCCAGAGGACTAGTGAGTAGCTAATGTTGTCCCTCTGTTCAAGAAGGGAAATAGGGATAATCCCGGAAACTACACATGAGTGAGTCTCACATTGGTGATTGGGAAGCTATTGGAGAGAATGCTTAGGGATAGGATTTATGCATGTTTGTAAAAGCATGGCCTAATTAGGGACAATCAGCATGGCTTTGTGCAGGGCAGGCCACATCTCAATATTTTGATTGAATTTTTCAATGAGGTGACAAAGGTGATCAATGATGGTAGAGCAGTGGATGTTATTTACATGGATTCTAGTAAGGCTTTTGGCAAGATCCCTTGTGGTAGGCTCATCCAGAAGATTAAGGTGTGTGGGAGCCACGGTGACTTGGCCATGTGGATTCAGAATTGGCTTGCCCACAATAAACAGAAGGTAGTGGTGGAAGGGTGCTTTTCAGGTTGGAGGCCCATAACCACTAGTGTTCCACAGGCATCCGTACTGGGACCTCTGCTGTTTGTGATATATATAAATGATTTTGGAGAGAAGAAGGCTAAGAGGGGATTTAATAGAGACATACAAAATGATCAGAGGATTAGATAGGGTGGACAGTGAGAGTCTTTTTCCCAGGATGATGACGTCGGCTAGTATGAGGGGGTATAGCTGCAAATTGAGGGGTGATAGATTTAAGACAGATGTCAGAGGCAGGTTCTTTACTCAGAGAGTGGTAAGAGCGTGGAATGCCCTGCCTGCCAATGTAGTTAACTCAGCCACATTAGGGGCATTTAAACAGTCCTTGGATAAGCATATGGATGATGATGGGATAGTGTAGAGGGATGGGCTTAGATTAGTTCACAGGGTGGCACAACATCAAGGGCCGAAGGGCCTGTTCTGCGCTGTATTGTTCTATGTTCTATGTTCTATGTTCTATGACTTAGATGAAAATGTAGATGGGTGGGTTAGTAAGTCTGCAGACAATACAAAGATTGGTGGTGTTGTGGAAAGTGGAGAAGGTTGTCAAAAGATACAGAGGGATATAGATTAGTTGCAGATATGGGTAGAGAAATGGCAGATGGAGTTTAATCTGGGTAAGTGTGAGGTACTGTACTTTGGGAGATCAAATGTTAAGGAAAAGTATACAGTTAATGGCAGAACCCTGAACAGCATTGATGTACGGAGGAATCTTGGTGTTCAAGTCCATAGCTTCCTGAAAGTAGCCACATAAGTAGCTAAGGTGGTAATGAAGGTGTATGGCATGTTTGCCTTTATTGGTCAGGGAGTTGAGTACAAGAGTCAGGATGTCATGTTGCAGCTTTATAAGACTTTGGTTACGCCACACGTAGAATATTGCGTTCAATTGTGGTTGCCACATTACGAGAAGGATGTGGAGTCTCTGGAGATGGTGCAGAAGAGGTTTATCAGGTTTAGAGGGTATGAGCTATAAGGAGAAGCTAGAAAAGCTTGTGTTGTTTTCTCTTGAGTGGCATTGGCTGAGGGGAGACTTGATAGAAGTCTATAAAATTATGAGATGCAAGTATAGGGTGGATGGTCAGAATCTTTTTCCCAGAGTTGAAATGTCCAATACTAGGGGCCATGCACTTAAGGTGAAAGGGGTACAGTTCAAAGGAGACGTGTGGAGCAAGTTTTTTACACAGAGAGTTGTAGGAGTCTGGGTTCACTGACAGTTGTGATGGTGCAGGCAGATACAGTGGGGCCTTTAGAGACTTAGATAGGCACGTGAATATGCAAAGAATAGAAGGGTATGGATCAATGGCAGGCAGAATGGATTAGTTTCATTTGGCACCATATTCGGCGCAACACCATGGACCGCAGGGCCTGTACAGTGCTATAATGTTCTATGTTCTATGTAAAGGTTTAGCAATCATGTTTGGAGTCAAGTAGTTCCACCAATACCTTTATGGATGTAAATTTGGAATAATAACAGACCACAAATCCATGCTAAACCTACTTAAAGATGACAAAGCAGTGCCACCCATAGCTTCAGGCCGAATTCAGCGATGGGGTTTAATTCTAAGTGTATATAATTACAAGTTGGAACACCGTCCGGGAGGCCAAGTGACAAATGCGGATGCGTCGAGCTGCCTCCTGCTGGCAGATACATCGCCGGTAGTGTGGCCATTGTAAGAGTCTGGAATTTTTTTAATTTTCTGGGCACACTTCCAGTCACAGCTAACAATATCAGACCTTGGATGCAGAAAGATCCAGACCTGGCAAAACTGAAACAGCTTGTGGTGATGGGGGAACCAAAGGAATATCACAACCAGAATTGAAACCTTTTTGGACCCAGAGAGACCAGATCACAGTAGACGATGGAATAATGTAATAGGGAGCAAGAGTGATTGTCCCAAGCAAAGGTCACTGCCAGATACTGGCTGAACTTCACCAGGGTCATCCAGGGGTTTCCAAAATGAAGGTGCTGGTGAGAAGTTATGTCTAGTGACCAAGATTGGATCTAGACATAGCCACAGTGGTGAGGTAGTGCCCAGACTGCCCACAAGGACATAAATTCCTGCCAGCACAGCTCCCCTACATTTATCAGAATGGCCAGATAAACCCTGGGGTCAATGTTGTTAGCCAGTGTGGACACCCACTCAAAGTAGCTGGGTATGCATAGCATTCATTTGTCAAATACAGACTCCTGTAAGTATTGGTCACAAATAATGGGCCATTGTTTAGCAGCAGAGAATTTGAGTATTTCCTTAAGTCAAATTGTATTTGACACACAAGGACAGCTCCATGCAATCCATCATTCAATGGTCTGGCAGAAAGAGCAGTCCAAACTATGAAATTTAAAGAAACAGCCTACAGCTTCACTTGATACCAAACTGTCCTGGTTCCTGTTTTATTGTAGGGCTACCTGTCCCATAACGACAGGGATAGCTTCAGCAGAGTTGCTCAAGGGGAAAAGACTCCGCACCAGGTTAAACCTGATCTTCCCGGACCTGGGAGGGGTGGGGTGTGAAATGGCATCAGGAACACCAATGCCAGACACAGAACTTCGCTAAGAGAGAGAGATAGTTTACTTCAGGGATTTAAGTTTTGTTTAGGAACCATGGAAATAGCCCTGTGTGAGTAAGAGGAATGGTCCATGTGAGGTCAGGCCCAGTGATGTATAAAGCTCAGGTCGATGCAAGGGTCCTGAACAAGTATGTGGACCATATGAAGGCTGCAAACATGTAAATGGTGCAGGACCAAAACATGACCAGCTCCTCGACTGCCTTTCCAACTGTTCTGGAACCCATGAGATCTCACTCTCTGCCAACTGTTGAAGATACCTTGGGATCTGAGATGAACACAGTGGATGTCACCGTTTCGATGCCTTGCTGCCTGAAGCTAAAATGCCCAGGAAGAACTACAAAAATTGGCCGGCCTACGTCCTCAGATTCAGAGAGAGAGAGATATAATGATCGCAACAAGATCAGCTAGATGTACCTCATGGAATATGCATTCCCCGATTGGGGCTGTTAATATGGTCCAATCAGGGAGCCCTGTCTGGCAGATAAGAACAGGAGTGTCTGACATTCTGTTCACTCTGAGAGTTGGCTCTGAGGGAGCTGGATCAGTGTCAAGGACTCTCCACATGTAAATAAAGGGTGACTTGTTTACAGGAAACTGATCTCTCTGGAGTTATTTCAAGATCAAACATTAGGAGTAGATTCCAAACATGAAGGTCTCAGAGGGACAGTGACTTGAAAGAATTTAAAAAGTCTTTACGCTTTGTGATAAGAACCCATGGTGAAGACTAGACAGTTGCAACTGCTAGACAGACAGAAGTAATTGCTGACAATAAAAGTTGACACAAATTTATTAAAGGATTATTGTGCATTATTGCATTTATTACTGCATTATTGTGTTTAATTAATATGGTGGAACTGTTTTGACAAGTTAACGGAGGTGATTTAACAGGATGGTGCTGTTAATGTGGTGCTTATGAACAGCCAAAGGGCACTTGGTGAGGAGTCATACAGCAGGCATATGAGCAAAGTTAAAGATCATCGAGTAATGGGGAAAGGAGGGACATTGGTACAAAATTGTCTGAGTAAAAAGAAACAGAGAGTAGGGTTAATGGAGATAAAAGGTACTGCAGATGCTGGAGAATCCGAGATAACAAGGTGTGGAGCTGGATGAACACAGCAGGCCAAGCAGCATCATATATTTTTGGGCTGAAAGTTATTTTGTTGTTGAGTTCTCAGGGTTTGGTGCTTGCACACTTGCTCTTCCTGATATGCACATTAACAACCGAAACCTTAGTTTCCAGCATATAAATTTGCAGGTGATGCAAAACCTAGAAGTATTGTGAATGGTGAGGAGGAAAGTGCAGAACTTCAAAGGGCGTAAACAAGCACAGAGAGGGCATACCATCTCGGCAATTCTTGGCAGCATGTTCAGAGAGACAGAGTAAAAGCATGAGTTGGTGGAATTGCTGGACAGATGGCAGATATAATTTAGTGTAGCAAAGTGTAGGGTGATCAACTGAGAAGAATGAATTTAAAGGCACAACAGAAAACAAAGGGTACAATTTGAAATGGAGCAAAAGAAGAATGTGTGATGTTATAGGGAGAGGCTGGGAATTGGACCTAGTAAAATTACATCTTTGGAGAGCCAGTACAGACATGATGCAAAATGGCCTTCTCCTGTTGTGTCACCATTCTTTGATTTTTTTAATTATGCGCTTTGTATCTGTATAAGCTCCTTTTCAAAGGTCTGCCTCCTACTTTCCCCAGTCTCCCCAGTGCAGAGTTATACAATTCTGAATTTCTCTATCTCTTTGCAGCTATATGAAACAGCCAGGGTTCGTCATGGGCTGATGACATTGGGTCCTAGTGGCTCTGGGAAGACTTGTGTAATTCGTACTCTTATGCAGTCACTGACTGAATGTGGAGCTCCTCATCGGGAAATGCGCATGAATCCTAAGGCTATCACTGCTCCACAGATGTTTGGGCGACTGGATCCTGCAACTAATGACTGGACTGATGGAATCTTCTCAACACTTTGGAGGAAATCTATCAAGTCAAAAAAAGGTACGTACTGTTTTGAAACTTAATGAGATAAGCTCTGCATTTTTGTGAAATAAACAAAATGGATTGGAATCAAGTGAATGAAAGTGAAGTAGCTCAATGTGCAAACAATTCACTCTGTCAGAATACTGTCCTGGCACTAAGTATAAACATTTATTCTGAAGTTTCTGGGTTTTGGTCCTTATAAGCTGCATATTGCAAATTTCCAGCGCAGGTTATACCAGGGTGATAAAATAAACAGTCTAAATTTTATTGGTGCCAACAGTAAGGAGCCAACAAATTTCATTATATTTTTCATAACTCACGGCAAATGAAAATAGAATTCATTGCCATGCCATACTGGTGGCTGCCAAGCTAGGTCTCTTTTTCACCAAGTGCTTTTGTTTTCTTTTCTCCTCTTTTCTTGTTTTTTAATATTACTTACTTCCCTTACCATTGATGGTGGTGAGGAATCCCAGTGTGGCCTTGAGTGAGCCCAGTGTGGACCACGTAGTGACAACAAGT
>JAHRHZ010000279.1:2795621-2814211 GCA_024137785.1 Ginglymostoma cirratum | reverse complement strand
CCAGTGCAGACCTCGTGGTTACAGCGAGTGGGCCCAGTGCAGACCTCGTGGTGACAGCGAGTGGGCCCAGTGCGGACCACGTGGTGACAGCGAGTGGGCCCAGTGCAGACCTCGTGGTGACAGCGAGTGGGCCCAGTGCGGACCACGTGGTGACAGCGAGTGGGCCCAGTGCGGACCACGTGGTGACAGCCAGTGGGCCCAGTGCAGACCTCATGGTTACAGCGAGTGGGCCCAGTGCGGACCACGTGGTGACAGCAAGTGGGCTCAGCACAGAACATGTGGCAGCGGTGAGTAAGCCCCAACTTACTTTTCCAGAGTTGGCTACATTGGCAAGGGTGACATTGGCAACGCAACCCAGTGGTGAAAGATGGCACCTGACGATCACGACGCCATCCTTGGTTGGGAGCAGCACAAGCAGCAGTGAAATGGAGACAGAAGATCATCAAGGCGTCATTGATGAGGTGGACCAGCAGTGAGAGTTGGCACCTGAGAGTCGTGCCTCCATCAATGATTGGCTCTGGCGCTGGTGAAGCAGAGCTGGAAGGGAATCCGGACATCATTGATGAGGTGGACCAGAGGTGAGAGATGCAACTCTGATACTGGTAGGTCCACTGCAAGTGGCGCCGAGTTGATGGCAAAGAAGAATTGGTCCAACAGAAAAATATGACACCTGAAGACTGGCGAATTCAGCGTTATTGGGTCTGGTGTAACAACTGCAAGATGTTGGAGATGGGATGGTGCTTCTGGCATCGTTGATGATGAGCTGGTTCAAGCATGCTGAATTTGATTTTGATTTGATTTGATTTATTGCAGTCACATGTACCTAAATACATTGAAAAGCTTTGTTTTGCGAGCAGTACATGCAGATCATGACAAACAAGGACATACAGATCAGAGGGTGCTTGGACAGACCAATAATGTGGAGGTGCCAGTGTTGGACTGGATTCAACGCATCATCCTCCGACACTTCCGCCATCTGCAATCCGACCCCACCACCAAAGACATTTTTCCCTCCCCACCCTTGTCTGCTTTCCGGAGGGACCACTCCCTCCGTGACTCCCTTGTCCGCTCCACACTCCCCTCCAGCTCCACAACACCAGGCACTTTTCGCTGCAACCGCAGGAAGTGCTACACCCGCCCCCACACCTCCTCCCTCACCCCAATCCCAGGCCCCAAGAAGACTTTCCACATCAAGCAGGTGTTCACCTGCACATCTGCCAATGTGGTATACTGCATCCGCTGTACCCGTTGTGGCCTCCTCTACATCGGGGAAACCAAGCGGAGGCTTGGGGACCGCTTTGCAGAACACCTGCGCTCAGTTCGCAACAAACAACTGCACCTCCCAGTCGCGAACCATTTCAACTCCCCTTCCCATTCCTCAGACGACATGTCCATTCTGGGCCTCCTGCAGTGCTACAACGATGTGACCCTAAGGCTGAGGAACAGCAACTCATATTCAGCCTGGGAACCCTGCAGCCCAATGGTATCAATGTGGATTTCACAAGCTTCAAAATCTCCCCTCCCCCAACCGCATCCCAAAACCAGCCCAGCTCATCCCCGCCTCCCTAACCTGTTCTTCCTCTCACCTATCCCCTCCTCCCACCTCAAGCCACACCCCCATCTCCTATCTACTAACCTCATCCCGCCCCCTTGACCTGTCCGTCCTCCCTGGACTGACCTATCTCCTCCCTACCCCCACACTTACACTCACCTTTACTGGCTCCATCCCCGCCCCTTTGACTTGTCTGCCTCCTCTCCACCTATCCATCTTCTATCCGCCTCCCCCTCTCTCCCTATTTATTTCAGAACCCTCTTCCCCTCCCCCATTTCTGATGAAGGGTCTAGGCCCAAAACATCAAGCTTTCCTGCTCCTGTGATGTTGCTTGGCCTACAGTGTTCATCCAGCTCCACACCTTGTTATCTCGGATTCTCCAGCATCTGCAGTACCTTTTATCTCTAAGGCTAAAACATTGCATGATTTCAAGAAAGAGTTGAAAATAGCACTTCAGACTAAAGGGATCAAAGTATATGGGGGAGAAGCTGGAGTAGGCTATGGAGTTAGATCATCAACCATAATCATAATGAATACGGAGCAGGCTCAAAGGGCTGAATGACCTACTCCTGCTCCCATTTTTTATGTTTCTATGTTCCAATTTTGTTGGCTATATTCGATTGCCCTAGGACTGATTCCAGAGAGTGTTTTAAAGGCAGCCACAGCCTTGAGCTCTCTCTCCATGACTTACCTGTTTAAACACTTATATTGCCCTTAAAATCAAATATTATTAATTATGCTAGGACCCTTGTTCACTGGACTTCTGCACTATTACCCTTACCCTTACTTTCCAGCTTGGAGGTCTTTTCCAACTGCCCCAAAAAAATTTCCTGGAAGACGTAGTAACTTCAGTCCCTGTTGCTTGCCAACCTCCCCCATAAGGACCGTTCTAATACCCAACTTTTTTCCTACAGTGAAAAGCCAAAAAGCAACCTCTTGGATTTCTTTGGAAGTTTTTCTCCCAAATTCACAATCCCCACTTTTTTTAACCTTTTGACTTTTAAAATCACATGGCAAATCCTTTACAACCCTGAGAGATGGTAGGAACTGCCGATGCTGGAGAATCTGAGATAACAAGGCGTAGAGCTGGATGAACACAGCAGGCCAAGCAGCATCATAGGAGCAGGAAAGCTGACTCTTCTGAAGAAGGGTCCAGACCAGAAACGTTAGCTTTCCTGCTCCTCTGATGCTACCTGGCCTGCTGTGTTCATCCAGCTCCACACTTAGTTATCCCTTTACAACCCTGGACTTGTCGAAATCTTCCTTTTCAATACTGCATAAAATCCATAAATATATAAATTCCCCAACATTAGTAAACTTGGGGTAATTATTCCCAGCCTGTTTTGTTTTTAGTAACAAAGTTGATATGCTTAATTAGGAATGAAATTGTAATCATATAAAGTTACTGTAATCAAATCTAACAGTGGGATTCAGTTCGAAATGAATAATATGAAACCTAGTTATTCATTGTTATCTTTTGTTGTACACTTTGGTTTCTAGGTGAAAACATCTGGATAATTCTAGATGGACCAGTGGATGCTATTTGGATAGAAAATCTAAATTCTGTCCTGGATGATAACAAGACATTAACTTTAGCTAATGGTGACCGTATTCCTATGGCTCCTTCTTGCAAACTATTGTTTGAGGTACACAACATTGAGAATGCATCTCCAGCCACTGTGTCCAGAATGGGAATGGTGTACATTAGCTCTTCTGCTCTCAGCTGGCAACCAATTTTGAAGGTAACAGCCTCAGCATCAAAATCCTCCCTCATAATGAGCTCCTCTCTGTCCCACTGTGAAGCCCTCTCCCTGTCCCACTGTGAGGTCATTATCTCAGTGTGAGCCCCACTCCCTGTCCCACCATGAGCTCTTCTCATTGTCACTCTGTGAGCTCCTCTCCCAGGCCCACTGTGAGCCCCATTGCCTGTCCCCTGTGAGCCCGTGTCGCTGTCCCACTGTGATTCCCTCTCACTATCTCAGTGTGAGCTCCCTTCCCTGTCCCACATTGAGCCCTTCTCCCTGTCCTACTGAGAGCTCCTCTCCTTCACTCACTGTGATCTCCTTTTACTGTCGAACTGTGAGCTCTTCTCAATAAAAACCGAAAGAACTGTGGATTCTGTAAATCAGGAACAAAAACAAAGTTGCTGAAATAGCTCAGCAGGTCCGGCAGTATCTGTGAAGGAAAAACCAGCGTTAACGTTTCGAGTCCGGTGACCCTTCCTCAGAACTGGACCTGCAACATTAACTCTGTTTTTTCCTTCACAGATGCTGTGAGCCCTTCTCCCTGCCTCAGTGTGAGCCCCTTTCTCTTTCTCACAGCGAGCCCCTCTCCCTATCCTACAGTGATCGTCACTCCCTGTCCCACTGTGATCCCTTCTCTCCTGTCCCAAGGTAAACCTCTCTCGCTGTACGACCTCCTCTTTCTGTCAGACTCTGACCTCCTCTCTCTGTCCCACTGTGAACTCTCTCTGTCCCACTGTGAGTCGCTCTTCCTGCCCCAGAGTGAACCCCTCTCCAAGTTCCACTGTGAGCACCTGCTGTGAGCCCCTCTCCCTGTCCCACCATAAGCTCCTCTCCCTGTTCCACTGTGAGCTCTCTTCCCTGTCCTACTGTAAGCTCCTCGCCATGTCCCTCTGTCAGCTCCTCCTCTTTACCCCCTTTTAGCCCTTCTTCAGAACAATAGAACTGAATTTTGAGTCTGCTTTTAGTCCACAGTTGCTGCCAGACCTCTTCAGTTCCCCCAGAAATTTCTCTTTTTGTTTTGGATTTCCATCATCTGCAATTCTATACTTTTTTTCCTGAGTGTTTGACTTCGATTCCAGGTTACAGTTGAAAATGGAAATATATTTGCTCCCTTACACATCAAAATATTAAATTAACATGTTTCATTTAAAACATTGTTAAATTTCTATTTCAAAAATAGACTTCATGACCTGATTATATCTGAGTATTCAAGTTTCCAAAATCCTCTTGCTTTATTTTGCTACTATCAGTTAAGCAATGATAAGAAAATTATTAAATGCAGGTGAATAGTCTATTGACACCTCTTCCTTATTTTACTGTATCGTACTTGATCAACTGAGGCTGAATTATTCCTTTTCTTTCGTTATTCTGAAAGTTTCTATGTTTTGATTGCAGGCTTGGTTAAACAAACGCATCCCTTGGGAGGCAGAGATTCTACAAAACTTGTACAATGTATCCTTTGAAGATGCTTATCTGTACATGAAATTAAATCTCCATCCAGTTATGGAGCTGCTTGAGTGTAACTATATTGTGCAGGTTAGAAACATTTCTATAAATTCAGCTTTGCGATAAAAATTTGTTCTTACATTACCCAGATTCCTTCAATACTATTTCTGGACACATTTTGTCACAGCAGTAGCGCAGGTTCACTTGAGCTGGGATCCCAATGCTATACAGCCAGATGTTGTCTTGGATGTTCTCACCGTTACCTCTGGACACCTTAAAAGTTTCCTGGCTTCGGGCCAAACATGGACAAGGAAAGCTCTGGCTAAATTCTAAACTCCAGTTCTCTTTCAGCTGATGAATTAGTACTTCCCCATGTCTAAACGAATACAAACATTTTTTAATTGCAGTCTTAGCAACTGAACAATTAACTTTAGAAACAAGGTGACTGTTCATTGAGATTTGAATATCTGTAAGGTCATGATTGAGGGTAAAAGGGATGAATCTTTATGCCTAATATTTATGATAAGACCGTTTCAAACAATTCTTGGAAAGTGAAGTGAGATAAAGTAGCTGCAGCTTGTTTAAGTTCTCAGGAAGATCATTAATGAAACAAAATAGCATTGAACGAATGTAGGATACTACAGGTTATTTATGCTAGATGATAAAGGACACAGTAAGACCAGTTAATTCCTTTAGCTGAGCAAAGATTTATTGAGATAAATCATGTTAGTTGGCGCAAGATGGAAGAGAGAGAGAAAGAGGTCATGCTGCTGTAGATTTTTACAAGTCATTCAGGGGCTATGGGCATTGCTGGCTGAGCCAACATTTATTGTCCATCCCAAGTTGACCTTGGGAAGGTGTTAGTGAGCTGCCTTCTGAGAAAAGATGTTCTTGCTATATTTTTTGTCAGGTGAACTCAAGCTGAAAGTTGAAGGTGACCTATAGACTATGCGCAGCAGCTTGTTTCAATAAAAGAGGAGAAGAAACAAACTGTTTTTTGTTTATGAGGCTTGGCCTGGAAGTTAATTGCAACTTGATTCTTATTCAAAGTGCTCAATAGATATTTCAGCTCCAGAGGCCTTATACTCAAGCAGATGACGGATGTTAACTGGGACCTCGTGGGGAAACAACCAGTATGGTATGGAGAGGCCAGAGTTTGAATTGATTTATGGATTGTGTTTGGATCAGAAGGATTGTGCCGGTGAAAGCTACAGGATAGAGGTTTGATTACTCCCTGGTTGTCCTCCCATCAGTGCATATTCCTCAGAGCCTGCTGGAAGCTAGTTGTGTGCATTGGTGTCTTCGGAAACCAAACGAGCTATAATCCCATGTGCCTGTGATGTTATGGAGTGTGGAGTCTGCTTCATGAACTGGCCAGTTACATCTCATTTATTTATTTTCTTTTTGATTAATCCCCGTTTATCTATCTATCTTTGTGTGAGTGTTGGGGCCAGAATCAATGTGTTTAAATATAGGCATTAATTAGATTACCTTGTGGTTTAACTTTGTTCTGCTGAAGCTACTATTTTTTCAATAAATTGTTATATGTTCTATTTACACTACAATCCCAGTGTTTGGTATC
Source organism: Ginglymostoma cirratum (assembly GCA_024137785.1). Lineage (NCBI taxonomy): Eukaryota > Metazoa > Chordata > Chondrichthyes > Orectolobiformes > Ginglymostomatidae > Ginglymostoma > Ginglymostoma cirratum. Next base: position 2,807,886 of record JAHRHZ010000279.1, on the reverse strand, counting down.
AGTTATTCATGAAGTTTGGTACTTGTTATTCAAAAAATCTGATTAGGAGCCATTGATGTCAACTTTGAGGATCATTGAGGATTTTAATGTTACTGTGACCTCCCATCCCAGTCTCCAACCTCATCGTTCCCCAACCCTACATCGCCCGTTTCTATCTCCTTCCCAAAATCCACAAACCTGACTGCCCCGGCTGACACATTGTCTCTGCCTGCTGCTGCCCCACTGAACTCATCTCTGCTTACCTTGACTCTGTCTTCCCCCCCCAGTCCAGGGACTCCCCAACTATGCCTGGGACACCACCCTCTACCTCCTTTAAATCCTCCAATTCCCTGGCACCCAACACCTCATTCTCACTATGCACATTCAATCCTGGGACTCCTCCAGTGTCACAACGATGCCACCCAAAAGCTGAAGGAATAGCACCTCATTTTCTGCCTTGGAACCCTACAACCCAGTGGTCTCAATGTGGACTTTACGAGCTTCAAAATCTCCCCACCCCCAACCTCATCCCAAGACCAGCACCCCCTCTCATGCCCGCCTCCTTGGCCTGTCCGTCTTCTCTCCTACCTATCCGCTCCTCACACCTCACTGACCAACCCCCACCCCCATTTCCCACCTACACTCACCTTTACTAGTTTCATCCTCGCCTCCTTGACCTGTCCTTCTTCTCTCCCATCAATCTTCTCCACTATCCACCTTCTATCACCACTCCCCCTCTCTCTATTTATTTCAGAGACCCCTTCACCTCCCCCATTTCTGAAGCATCAGCTTTCCTGCTCCTCTGATGCTGCCTGGCCTGCTGTGTTCCTCCAGCTCCACACCTTGTTATCTCAGGCTCCAGCATCGGCAGTTCCTACTATCTCTGAGTGAGTTACAATCCCCATGCACTTGTACCCCCCACACAGATAGCCTAAAAGCTCTCTGATTCTTCCTCTGCTGCAGACCCAACCAGACCCCTCTACCGACACCCTCATCCGCTTACCAGAACTCGACCTTACCCTGAATAGTTTCTCCTTCAACTCCTCCCACTTCCTACAGACTAAGGGGGTGGCCATGGGAACCCACATATGCCCAAGCTATGCCTGCCACTTCGTAGGATACGTGGAACAGTCCCTTTTCCGCTGTTACACTGGCACTATGCCCCACCTCTTCCTCCACTATATTGATGACTGTATCGGTACTGCCTCATGCTCCTCATCAACTTTACTAATACCTTTCACCCCAACCTCAAATTCATCTGGACCAATTCCAATACCTCCCACTCCTTCCTCGACCTCTCTGTCTCCATCTCTGGCAACCGCCTTGAAACTGACATCTATTTCAAACTCACTAACTCCCATAGCTACCTGGACTACACCTCCTCTCACCCACCTTCCTGCAAGAATGCGATCCCTTACTCCCAGTTCCTCTGCCTTCGCCACATATACTCCCAAGATGGAGTATTCCACTCCTGGACATGCCAGATGTCCTGCTACTTCAAGGACTGCAACTTGACCCCTCCGGTGATTAAAAATGCCCTCAACTGCATCTCTTGCATTTCCTGCACTTCTGCCGTCAAACGCCCTCCTCCCAACAAAAATAAGGTTAGAATCCCCCTGGGCCTCACATACCACCCAACCAACCTCTGCATCCAGTGTATTATTCTCCGCCCCTTCCACCACCTCCAGTTCAACCCAACCACCAAAGAGATATTTCCCTCCCCACCTCTATCTGCCTTTCATAGGGACCACTCACTCCACGACTCCCTCTTCCGCTCCACGCTCCCCACTAATCCTACCAATCCCGGCACCTATCCCTGCCACCACAGGAAGTGCTACACCTGCCCCTACACCTCCCCTCCTCACCTCCATTCAACGCCCAAAACAAATCTTTCATAACAGACAGGGGTTCATCTGTTTATCCGTCAACATGGTCTACTGTATCCGCTGCTCCCAAAGTGGCCTCCTCTACATCGGTGAGAACAAGCGTAGACTCACAGACCATTTCTTAGAGCATCTGCGCTCTATCTGTGATAAATAACAATTCCTTTCAGTCGCCAACCATTTTAAATCGCCCTCCTACTCCCTGGGTGACATGTCCATCCTGGGCCTCCTATAGTGGCACAATGATGCCACCCGCAAACTGAAGGAGCAGCATCTCATATTCCGCCTCGGAAGCCTACAGCCTAATTGCCTAAACAGTTTTAAAATCTCCCCCCCATCCCAGCCTCATCCCATGTTCAACTCTCCCATTCACCCCCGCCTGCTTAACCTGACATAACCTGTCCATCTTCTCTCCCACCCTTCCACCCCACCCTTCCCACTGACCAATTCCCACCACTGCCTCCCTGCACTCACCTATCACCATTCCACCTACACTTCCTAGCCCCAACCCTCCTCTCTCTATTTATTTCCCAGCTCCCTTCCCCCTTCTCATTTCTGAAGGAGGGTCCTGACCCGAAACATCAACTTTCCTGCTCCTCTGGTGCTGCCTGGCCTGCTGTGTTCCTCCAGCTCCGCACTAATCGTCTCTGACTCCAGCTTCTGCAGTTCTTGCTATCTGTTACTGTTACTGAGTTGTGAATACAGGGGCAAGGAGACTGATTTGACTTTGTTGTCTAACTCCATGTCCTAACATTGCGTATGTGTTCAACTGTCAGTAAACATTTCCTCCTGTTCCTCAGACTACTAGGACACCCCATAGTTTAATGTCCCAGAATCTAAGACCAATTAAACTTGTGAAATTGCTCCACTTCCAGGATTGGTCTTTGAATCTCCATTGAAGTTCAGCCTCTGGACAGTTGCAATCCTGGATAAAAATCACAAGGATATTTTAACAAATGGTCATTTATTTGTATCCTTCTTGAACCTTATCTTTCTCAGTTACAAAATCATTGAAAATGAGAAGGAAAATAAAATCATCCAATTGGGTAATGACTCTTTTTACCATCTTTGCATTACAAGGATGGCTACATTGGCTGGATCTTGAGGAAATGTTATGTAATGAAATCTCCAGGTAATAAATATAAACCCAGTTGGTAACCCTGTAAGAGAGCCAGGAATGGAAATGAGGCAAGAAAAGGATGTGGGCTGATAAGGGGCCAGTAGGGGGATAAAACTTAAACGGGTTCATGCTGTTGAAAGAGGCTATTGATGGAGGCTCCTTCTGTTATATTTGTAATTCCTTTGGAACCATGAATTATATACCAGGTAGACAAATGGTAAATCTGAACAAGAACACTTTTTTTTTTCAATGACAAGAAACAAAAACAGAAGTCACAGGCAGTGCCAATCTCTGCAGGCATGCTGCCACTATTGACGGTATCCTCATAAACAGGCCAAAAATGGAGGTTAGTGGCCTGTGGTCTGTCAGTAGCACGAACTCCCTGCCGTAAAGAAAATGGTTGAACTTCTTAGCAACAAATACAATACTCAATCTTTCTTTATCCACTTGGGCATAATTATCCTCTGTCTTTGTTAGTGACCTCAATAGGAACGCAATGGGCCTTTCCTCTCCATTCGGTAAGATGTGTGACAGTACAGCACCAATCCCATAAGGCAAGGCATCACACACTAAACCACGGTAGCGATTTCCAGTCCTCTGAGACCCTCCCTGACTCCGGTGATTCCTGAAAGATCACCACTAATACCTCCACTATCTCTTCAGCTATCTCCGTCAGAACTCTGGCGTGTAGTCCACCTGGTCCAGGTGATCGATCCAACTTCAGACCTTTCAGTTTTTCCAGCACCTTCTCTTTGGTGATGGCCACCATACTCACCTCTGCACCCCGACTCTCTTGAATTTTTGGTAGGTTACTCATGTCTTCCACCATGAAGACTGATGTAAAGTACTTGTTTGGTTCCTCAGCCATTTCTTTGTTCCACCTTACTACTTCTCCAGTGTCATTTTCCAGCAGCCAAATGTCATATTTTGCCTCTGTTTTATTCTTTATATATCTAAAGAAACTCTTGCAATCTTCTTTTATATTACTGGCTAGCTTACCCTCATATTTAATCTTCTCCCTCCTTATTTCTTTCTTAGTTGTCCTCTGTGGTCTTTGTAGGCTTCCCAATCCCCTAGCTTCTCACTGCCCTTTGCCATGTTATATGATTTCTCTTTTGCTTTAATGCGGTCCTTGACTTCCCTCATCAGCCATGGTTGCCTCGTCCTCCCTTTAGTATGGTTCTTTTTCCTAAGGGATGAATTTTTGATGTGTTTCCCAAAGTACTCCAGAAACTCCTGCCATTGCTGTTACACTGTCTTTCCTGCTAGGCTCCTCTTCCAATTCTGATCACGTCCTCCCTCATGCCTCAGTCGTTGCCTTTATTCAGCTGTAATACTGTGACACCTGATTCCAGCTTCTCCCTCTCGAATTGCAGAGTAAATTCTATCATATTGTGGTCAAGGGTTCCTTCACCTTAAGTTCTCTTATCAAGTTTGCCTCATTACACATCACTAAATTCAGAATTGCCTGTTCCCTACTAAGCCCCACCACAAGCTGCTCCAAAAAGCCATCTCATAGACATTCCACAAGTTCCTTTTTTTGCTCCCAGCTTGATTTTCATAGTCCACCTGCATGTTGAGATCCCCCATGATCACTGTAACCTTGCCTTTCTTACAAGTCTTTTCTATCTCGTGGTGTATCTTGTGCCCCTCATCCAGGCTGCTGTTTGGAGGCCTGTACATAACTCCCATTATGGCTTTTATACCTTTGCAGTTCCTCAATTCTACCCGCACAGATTCTACATCATCTGACCCTACATTGTTTCTTGCTTTAGATTTAATTTCATTTCTTACTAATGAGGCAACCCCAGCCCCTCTGCCCACCTGCCTGTCTTTTCAATAGAATGTTTGAATATCTTTGGATATTTAGCTCCCACTTCTGATCCCCTTACAGCCATGTCTCCGTGATTGCCCATCACATCGTACCTGCCAATTTCAATCCACGCTGCTAGCTCATTTACCCTATTTTGGAATTTATTTTGAAACTATAATTTAGTTTCAACTCCTTTCATTTCCCCAGGGTTCCCTTGAAGACAGCTTTCTACCTGTCCAAGATCTCTTGTAAAAGCCTATAAACCATGCCAACATGCAACCGTAAATTTTATAACCAGGAACATCCAAATAATGCAGGGTTTTATAACGCCTTTTATTACGTAAAGTGGCAATTCTGCACACTGGTTCCTTAATTGTTCTTTCACCAGTACATAGTCCTTCAGTGGCACCACTTGTTCCATGTATGTCTTGTGTATAATCTCGGCAGGCTTCATTGATAGTGTCCAAACGTCCCTTTTTAGAATGATTTGAAAGTCAGGGACACTGCTGCACCCATATCCACTTCCATCTTTACTGTCTTCCCGTCTAATTTGGGAAGAACCCAGAAACGAGCAGTTTCATCCCGTACTGATGGAATGTTTCACTGAAACTCTGCTGACTCTGGGCCTTCTGCTTCTTCTGCAGAGCAGCTAACTCTCTGTCTACTCACTAGATGGCAGCATGTACCTAATGCCTTCTCCTCAGGGTTGATTCTTTCTGACTGCCCTTGTCTCGTTTGGGTTGTACCAGCAATTTCGGGCAATGTGACCCACTTACTTACACCTGCAACATTGGCCTTCCTGAGTCCAACGTGTTGTGGCCTTGTGGCTACTCTTGTCATATCAGTGGCATTCTGCGGTTGGTACCACATTCTGACCAGTTTCCACTGTTTGATGCACCTGGGTGTTGTCAGCCAACTAGGTTGCTTTGCCACCGGCCATCTCCATCGAGGTAGAAATTTCAAAAGCTGCCTTGAAATCCAGTTCTCTCCTTGCTAGTAGCTCCCATTGCTTGGCTTCATGTTAGAGGGCACAAACCAAACAGTCCCATAAAGCATTTTGGAGGAACGCTTTGAATTCGCAATGTTCTGCTAACCTCTTTAAGGTGGCTATGGATTGGGCCATAGATTCTCCTGTGTACTGTATCTGTTTGTAAAAGCAGAAATGTTCCATGATTGTCAGCGGTCAGGTGTCAGGTATTAAATAATTTCCAAACACTTCACCTAGGTCTGGGAAAGACATCTTCAAGAGTTTCTCTGGTCACACCTTAGAATTACGAAGGTCTTGCTCCTGATGGTGCTTATGAAAACCAGTACGATGATATCCTGAGCCTCTTTGTTCACCTTTAAGAGCAAATTAAAGCTTTCCATGCATAAAGACCAATTTTCTGACCCTTCATCAAATGGTCCCATCACCCCAAATTGGCCTGCCATTTTGTTTTTCCGCTGGTGGGAATTCTTCCAGCAATTTGAGTCTAGTGGCTGTAAGCAGCCCAAGTCTCCTTGGTGACCCCTGTGTTGTCCACTCCCTCACTGAAGGTAATAGCATACTGTTCCTGCCTGGCATTGCCCAAATCCCGAGCCTCCTCACGACCACGCTTCGTGATGGCTTCGGTAGCTCCCGGGCAGGTGTGTACTCTCTTCTTAAGCCGTCGGCCCAAGTCCCCTCACAACTGCTGCTCTCAGCTCACTCCCCGGTGACTACCTTCTTTCCTGGCATCAACCACAGCCTGAGTGCTCACATGAGTGCAGATCCCCGTGGAGTACTTTCTTTCCTGGTGATGACTATAACCTGAGTCCATTTGCGATTGCTTCCTGACATTACTTCCTCATGTTGTTTCCAAAGTCTGGGCACCAACTCCTCTGGATGGAAAAAGAGGCTTTAACACACAGTTCATGGACTGGATCCCACCCTCATTTGTTGTATTGTTTCTTTTGGAGCTGGGAATTATATACCAGGTAGACAAATGGTAAAGTAAACAGGAACACTTTATTGACGATGCTCAAACCTCCTCAGTCCGTTCTAGACTGGACCCAAGTTCCGCCATCCAGGTCTCTTGACCAGCTCTCTTAAAGGGGCAGCACCCCCAACTACATACATAAAACCCTCCATTTCCACTCTCGCCCAAGGCCTAACCAGGGCCACTTCCCAGGATTTCCACTTCCCCTTGAACTGCTTCCACCAGACAGAAAAATGAGGTTGAGCAAGAAATAACCCTAAAAGTGGGATTAATTGGCCACATATGAGCCTGAGACAAAAATAGAAATTGCTGGAAAAGCTCAGCAGGTCTGGCAGCATCTGTGGAGAGAATAAGAATTAACATTCCAGGTCGAGTAACCCTCAAAATATTAGAGCATCACTGGGGCAAGGGCAGTTGGACTGATCTAGGCCTTACCAATCTAACCAGTTAATTGCTGAAAAGGGAGATAGGAGGCCAGTGGGAAGGCCACATAAGGAAATTTATGGACCCCATTATTGCAATCCTGTTATTAGGGTAACAAAAAATTCAGCCCTTTTTCCATTCTCTCACATTTCGTATATTGATGTATGCTAACCAGGGATATTAATATCCTTTGAAAACTTGTTTCCTTTACAGGAAATAGTGAAGTCCTGGGATTATATTCATTAACAGTGCATACTTTTCTATTCCCTCAGTCCATAACTCTGCTCGAAGGTTTAATGGAAGTTGGAGTGAATGTTAATGATGTGCAACTTAGGCGGCTCTTTGTATTTGGGCTCATGTGGAGTATTGGTGCCCTGTTGGAGCTAGACAGTAGAGCTAAACTTGAGAAATTCCTCCGAACACACAACAGCAAGTTGGACCTACCTGACATCCCAGCAGGCAGCCCTGAGACCATATTTGAATTTCTTGTCAATCAGCAAGGTATGAGCAATGAACTTAAGTTTTACAATTAAGTGTGTACATTATACATAAACAACAAATTATTTACTCAGTCTTAGGCTTTCTTGGGAATAATTTTCTGACTTCTTGTTTTCATGTGAATCTTGAACACTAAAAATGCATTAGTGAGATGAAGGAACTGAAGGAAATCCATATTAGTGGGAAAATGGGGCTAGGATGAAATAACTCCACAGAGACTGGTATCACATTGCCAAGTCACCCCTTATTTACACATAAACAGTCCTCTTCAGAGTCAGCTACCAGGAAGGCAGCCTCTATTAATCTAAACATTCCCCTTTTAATCTGTCAGCCAGGGCTCCCTGATTGGACCAGATTAACGGCCCCACTCAGGGAACCCATATTCGATGGTGTCCAGCTGCCTGACCTTGTTACAGTGATGAGATTGAAGGCAGATAAACCCCTAAACCCTAATAATCTGTACCCCAAAGTGTGAATGAAAGTGGCCCTTTAGTGGACGCATTGGTCTTCTTCCAATATTCTATTGACTCTAGAACAGTTCCTTCTGATTGGGGGATAGGTAATATAACCCCTCTATTTAAAAAGGGAGGCAGAGAGAAAACTGAGGATTATAAACCAGCTAGCCTAATATCAATAGTGGAGAATATGTTAGAGTCCATCAAGAAAGATTTAGTAACTGAGCACTTGGAAAACAGTCAACAATGAATTTATGAAAGGGAATCACGTTTGATAAATCTACTGGAATTCTGCAAGGTTGTAACTCATAGAGTTGATAATGATAATCCAGTGGATGTGATTTATTTGGACATTCAGAAGTTTTTTTTGTAAAGTCTTACATAAGAGATTAATGAGTAAAATTTAAAAAAACACATTGGATTGGGGTTAATGTATTGAATGGATAAAAACTGATTGGCAGACAGGAAACATTGAATAGGAATAAACTAACTTTTTACTGAATGGCAGGCAGTGACTAGTGAGGAATTGCAAGGATCAATGCTCACACTCCAACCATTTACAATATTCATTAACAATTTAGATGATGCAAAGCTGGGTGAACTGTGAAGAGGATACAGAGATGCTTCAGTGTGATTTGGACAAGCTGAGTGAGTGGGTAGATGTATGGCAGTTGTGATATAATGTGGACAATGTGAAATTATCGATTCTGAGAGCAAAAACAGGAAGATGGATTATTATCTGAATGGCTATAAACTGAGAGAGGGGGAAGTGCAACAAGACCTGGGTATACTTGTACACCAGTTACTGAAGGTAAGCATTCAGGTACAGCCAGTGATCAAGAAGTTAAATAGCATGACAACCTTCAGAGTAAGAGAATTTGAGTACAGGAGCAGAGTGCCTTGTTGCAATTATACAGGGCTTTAGTGAGACCACACCGAGAATATTGTAAACAGTTTTGGTCTACTTATCTGAGGAAGGGTGTTCTTGCTTTAGAGGGAGTCAAGCAAAGGTTGACCAAGGTGATTCCTGGGATGGTGGGATTGACTATTGAGGAGAGTTTGAATCAGTTTGGATTATATTCACTGGAGTTCAGAAGAATGAGTGGGATCCCACAGAAACCTATAAAATTCTAACAGGAGTAGACAGGTTAGATGCAGGGAGGATGTTCCTGATGACAGGGCAGTCCAGAACTAGGGGTCACAGCCTGAGGATATGGAATAAACAATTTAGTGCTGAGATGAGGAGAAATTTCTTCACCCAGAAAGTGGGCAGCCTGTGGAATGTGTTACCACAGAAAGCAATCATGGCCAAAACATTGATTTCAAGTAGGAATTCAATATTGCACTGCGAGCTAAAAGTGTCAGATGATAGGGGGGAAACGGGAACAAAGCACTGAGTTGGATGATCAGCCATGAACATAATGAATGGCGGAGCAGGCTTAAAGGGCTAAATAGCCTACAACTGCTCTTATTTCCTGAATTTCTCTATGTCTGTAAAATGTTGACCCTTGTTTTCAAATGGTCTTTTGGGTCTTTGTAACCTCTTCCAGCCCAACAAACTTTTACAATCTCTGTTCTTATCCAATTCTAGTTTCGGATACTTTCCAAATTTTAATTCCTCTACAGTTTGAGATCCTTAGTGCTACATTTTGGAACTCTTCCCTTCTATCTATCCACCTCTCTGCCTCATTGTCCTTCTTTAAGGTGCTTCTCGAACTGGCTTTTTGGCTAAGGCTGTGGTTCCAGTATCTCTTTCTGTCATTCATAATCAAATTTTATTTCATAATAGTCCTGTTAAGTGTGTTAGGATCTTTTACCATGATAAAGGCAAAATGTGTTGATTTCAATCCAGAAGAGGATGGATGTGGGTCAGTTCTGTGAACGTTTGTTTTGAAAATATCAGAAAGTTAATTTTGAAAAATGGCCTAAATATATAATTTTCAAGAAAGCATGAGATTGCAGTTGAGTGTCTGGGAAACCCTGTGGTGTTAATGGGTAAAATGCTTATATTGCTGTGTTGATGACAGGCAGAGTAAACACATGAAAGAAATTAGTTCAGATTTGACTTCAGAACACAAGGCTCAGAGTTTTAGTTCAAGCAAACTCAGAATTCAGTTCAGGAGAGAACAGTTTTTCATCAAGCAGGAGATCCAAGTTTTCTGCAGTTCAGTTCAAGGGAAGTAGTCACATCAATGGAATCAGTTTCTAATCGGTGAAATTTTCAAGCGTGGAAAATTTAGATAGAGCTCTTCAACTAGTTAGAACTGAAAATGTTTAAGCCACCTGATTTGTGAGACACTCATGCCGACGTACTTGAAAAGACGTACTTGGTTTAAAACAAAGAAAAACAGTCTCAACAGTACAAAGGAAAGATATTGAAAAGCTTCAGTAAGTGAAGATTTTAAAAAGCTAAGATAGGAGAAAGATTCAGTCTCTGTAAAAGATAATGTTGGGGAAACAGTTGAAACTTCATTTTAAAGTTTGTGTTAAGGCCATTCTGGCACCAATTTATATCACTTTGTTTGTTTATTTCCGTTTTATGAAATAAACCAACGCTCTGTTGTTAAAAATACCTGAAGTCTCATGCGAGTAACCATCACAATAACTCCCTAAAAGCAGAGTTAATTCAATCATTCATAAAACTGAAATAACTGCGGATGCTGTAAATCAGGAACAAAAATAGAAGTTGCTGAAAAAGCTCAGCAGGTCTGGCAGCATCTGTGAAGGAAAATCAGATTTAACGTTTCGAGTCGGCGACCTTTCCTCAGAACTGGAACGGTCTGAGGAAGGATCACCGGACCTGAAGAGTTAACTCTGATTTTTCTTCACAGATGCTGCCAGACCTGCTGAGCTTTGCCAGCAACTTTGTTTTTGTTCCAATCACTTATAAAGCCAGGTTTCACTCTGGAATCTGATTTGTTCGGTTTTACCATCAGCTGGGATCATAACAATATTGAAATGTCAGCTCGCTTGAGTGTGAGACTGGTAGATGGTCTAGGCCCGAAATGTCAAGCTTTCCTGCTCCTATGATGCTGCTTGGCCTGCTGTGTTCATCCAGCTCTACACCTTGTTATCTCAGACGCTCAACATTGTTGTTTCTGAGAATTATACAAAAATTATGAGCCAAGTGACGTTTAAAGTGACAGCAAGTTTCTATTGGATTTTTAGGGCATATTTGAGCTCATTACTGTACAGTATATGATTTCATTAGATACAGAAAAATAACACCATAGACAAGTGTTATGAACATGAAAAGAAACACTGCAGGTCCGGGAAACCTGAAAAACACAAAGAGAATGTTCAAGCAACTCGGAAGGTCTGGCAGAATCTGTGGAGAGAAATCGCGTTAACGTTTTGAGCCTGGTATGACTCTTCTTTAGAACATTCTCCACAGATTCTGCCAGAAGCTCCAGCATTCTCTGTGTCTGTTATGAACAAGAATCGGTCTTCCTTCTAAATAAAAACTGAAAGAACTGTGGATGCTGTAAATCAGGAACAAAAACAAAGTTGCTGGGAAAGCTCAGGAGGTCTGGCTGCATCTGTGGAGGAGAAAAACACAGTTAACATTTCAGGTCCGGTGACCCTTCCTCAGAACAGTCATGAACACAGAACAGTCTTCCTTCTGTTTGTAAAGACTAAGCAACAGCTTAAACACCCTGGCAGTTTTCTGGATGGTAAAAGAAGCTCAGTGAACAGGAGGGTTGCTGACAGGCCTTCCTTTCCAGTAGACGGCCTTCATTCCTCTTGTTCCCTGGAAGGTTGGTCTCACTGAGGCAGTGACATCAGATTGGACTCCTGAGTCTTTGTGTCACACGTTTGCAGCTCATCTTTCTGGACAGTCACTCTTGAGATTACCAATGAGTACACTAACATTGCAAGTTGCAAAATGCGGAATCTTTGATCATGAAGATGGTGGTTCTGCGGGGTGTGGTACCCCAGCTAGAAAAAATTCGACAGCTCATTTTTAGGGATATTTTCTAGCCTGTTCCCAAACTGCTTCACTGTGGTACTGCAACAGATTCTCTCAGATAGCTTCGTTGTCATTCTATTGCAGGATGCTCTTCCCAAACTGCATCACTGAGATGCTGCCAGAGAACACACTTCCCAAACTGCGTCATTGCGATGCTGCCAGAGAA
>JAHRHZ010000279.1:2759297-2795611 GCA_024137785.1 Ginglymostoma cirratum | reverse complement strand
TCCCAAACTGCGTCATTGCGATGCTGCCAGAGAAAACGCTTCCCAAACTGCGTCATTGTGATGCTGCCAGAGAACACACTTCCCAAACTGCGTCATTATGATGCTGCCAGAGAAAACTCCTCCCAAACTGCGTCATTGCGATGCTGCCAGAGAAAACGCTTCCAAAACTACTTCACTGTGATCCTGCTAGAGAATACTTTTGAGATTGTTTCACTGTGATGTTGACTGTTGATATTTTTCCCAGCCTGCTTCAGTGTGATGCTGACTGTGAGATGCTCTTCCCAGACTTTCTTTCATTTCAAACATATGCTTTATTCATAAAAATATCTTTAGACACATGCAGAGTCACTGAAGCAGTTTGGTTCTGTTTAATAACATATGAATAAATAAGCAAACTTTGGACTTTGACTCAATTCAGCAAACAAACAAACCAATTTTTTTTTCACATGTACGAGTACAGAGAAAAACGAGAGGAGTGATCACCTTACTGGGATTGTATATATCCACCCTGCCAGCAGTCAGTGGGAAATTGAGAAGCAAATTTGCAAGGCAATTTCAAATATCAGTAAAAATGAAAGGGTTGTAATGTTAGGCGATTTTAACTTTCCAAACATAGACTGGGACTGCCATAGTGCTAAGGGCTTGGATGGAGAGGAAATTAAATGTGTACAAGAAAATTTTCTCACTCAATCTGTGGGTGCACCTACTAAAAAACGAGCAAAAATTGACCTTCTCTTGGGAAATAAGTCAGGGCAAGTGACTGAGGTGTCAGAGGGGCAGCAGTTTGGAACCAGTGACCATAATTCTATTAGATTTAAAAGAGTTACGAAATAGGTTAGACCTGATGTAAAGGTTAAAGTTTTAAATTGAGTGAGTCCAATTTTGATGGGCATGATGTGGAGGTCTGGTGTTAGACTGGGGTGGACAAGGTCAGAAGTCACACGACAACAGGTTATAGTCCAACAGGTTTGGAGCCTCGCTCCTAACACCTCAAGAAGGAGTGAGCCTCCAAAAGCTTGTGTTTTCACATAAACTTGTTGGACTATAACCTGGTGTCATTTGATTTCTAATTTTGATGGGATTAGGCAAGAACTTTCAAAAGCTGATTGGGAGAGGCTATTCACTGGTAAAGGGATGGCTGGAAAGTGGGAGGCCTTCAAAAATAAGATAACAGAGGCAGTATAGGCTGGTAGGTGTAGGGAATGCTGGATGATTAGAGGAATTGAGGCTCTGGTCAAGAAAAAAGGGTACATGAGGGCAATGCCAGGAGCAACACCAGGCATACCTGAAGATGAGGTATCAACCTGGTGAAGCCGCCAAACAGGGCTATTTGCACGACAAACAGCAAAAGTAGAAAGTGATAGACAGAGCTAAGCGATCCCACAACCAGCAGATCAGATCAAAGTTCTGCCATATCCAGTTGTGAATGGTGGTGGACAATTAAACAACTCACTGGAGGAGGAGGTTCCACAAATATCCCCATCCTCAATGATGGAAGAGCCCAGCATATCAGTGCAAAAGATAAGGCTGAAGCATTCACAGCAATCATCAGCCAGAAGTGCCAAGTGGATGATCCATCTCGCCTCCTCCAGTGGTCCCCAGCAGAACAGATACCAGTCGTCAGCCAATTTGATTCATTCCACGTGATATTAAGAAACAGTTGGAAACACTGGATACTGCAAAGGCTAAGGGCCCTGACAACATTCTGGCAATAGTACTGAAGACATGTGCTCCAGAACTTGCCACATGCCTAGCCAAGCTGTCCCGGTACAGTTACAACACTGGTATCTACCCGACAATGTGGAAAATTGCCCAAGTATGTCCTGTACACAAAAAAGCAGGACAAATCTAACCCGGCCAATTACTGCCCCATCAGTCTCCTCTCGATCATCAGTAATGTGATGGAAGGAGTCATCAACAGTGCTATCAAGCAGCACCTGCTCAGCAATAATTTTCTGATGAAGGGTTTAGGCCCGAAACGTCAAGTTTTCCTGCTCCTATGATGCTGCTTGACCTGCTGTGTTCATCCAGCCCCATGCTTGTTACCTCGGATTCTCCAGCATCTGCAGTACCTTTTATCTCAAATCCTATTACCCATTGTGTTTTGGTGCTGTCTTTTATCATATTCAGTTACTCCTTTTCTTTTCCCCCTGTCCCAATTACATGTTATAAAGTTATACGACTACTTCTACTGTCAACAGTTTGTAATTTATGGGTTGTGATCAATCTGTCTTGTTCAGGGCATAACAGAAGATGTCTCCTAAGGCGAGTTAAACATTACATCTAAGCTTAAATGTTTTTTTTAAGGCTTGTATTATATCCTGGTTATGTATTGAAACTGACTTCTATGATTAGAGCATTTTTAGCTAGAAACTATTTAATATTGCTGGTAGCTTCAAAGAGGCAACTATTTGCAACAAAATAACTAACTGTTATCCTTCGAGATAGTAGGAACTGCTGATGCTGGAGTCTGAGATAACGCAGTATGGAGCTGGAAGAACACAGCAGGCCAGGCAGCATCAGAGGAGCAGGAAAGCTGACGTTTCGGCTTGGGACCCTTCTTCAGAAAACTGTTATCTTTGCTGCTGCTTGAGGATCTAATCTAGCCCCTGACTACTGGGACAATCATCCTGTCATTAATAAAGCTGGAATTGGTCATTTATCTGTCATAAGGCATCCGTTTGTCAGAACTGTCTCGAATGGGAACACACAGTGTTCCTTTACTCACCTTCTAGCAGTTCTGTATTTCACCGTGTGAGCAGGCTGCTTAGTTTTGCTAAGCTTCTGTCTGCCACCTTGTAAGCAGGCATGGGCCGCTTAATGTGTTCAGGTACAAGCCACCTTACATAGCCAGGTACCTGTCACCTCTACATGAGTTGAGAGTGACAGCCCTTGACATCAAGGCTGTATGTGAATACTGAGCATCAAGGAGCTCTAGCAAACTGGAATCAATGGGTATCGGGGGGCAAACTCTCCAGTGGTTAGAGTCATACCTGGCACACAGGAAGATGGTTGTCATCATTGGAGGTCAGTCATCTCAGCTCCAGAACATCTCTGCAGGAGTTCCTCAGGGTAGTGTCCTCGGCCCAACCATCTTCGGCTGCTTCATCAATGCTCTTCCCTCCATCATAAGGTCAGAAGTGGGGACGTTCGCCGATGATTGCACAATGTTCAGCACCATTCCTGACTCATCAGGTACTGAAGCAGTCCATGTCCAATTGCAACAAGATCTGGACAATATCCAGACTTGGAATGACAAGTGGCACGTGAAATTTGCACCACACAAATGCCAGGCTATGACATTTGTGTCACCAATAAGAGACAAACTAACCACCGCCCCTTGACATTCAATGGTGTTACCATCACTGAATCCGCCAATATCAACACCCTGAGAGTTATCATTGACCAGAACCTCAACTGGACTCACCACATAAATGCAATGGCTACAAGAGCATGTCAGAAGCTAGGAATACTGCGGCGAGTAACTCCACCTCCTGACTTCTGAAAACCATCTACAAGGCACAAGTCAGGAGTGTGATGGAATACTCCCCACTTGCCTGGATGAGTGCAGCTCCAACAACACTCAAGAAGCTTGACACCATCCAGGACAAAGCAGCCGCTTGATTGGCACCACATCCACAAGCATCCACTCCCTCCACCACTGACGCTCAGTAGCAGCAGAATGTACTATCTACAATAAAAAACAAAAGAACTATAGATGCTGTAAATCAAGAACAAAAACAAAGTTGCTGAAAAAGCTCAGCAGGTCTGGCAGCATCTGTGAAGGAGAAAACAGAGTTTCCTGGGTCTGAGGAAGGGTCACCGGGACCTGAAACGTTAACTCTGTTTTCTCTTTCACAGATCCTGCCAGAACTGCTGAGCTTTTCCAGCAACTTTGTTTTTGTACTATCTACAAGATGTACTGCAGAAATTCACCAAAGATCCTAAGACAGCACCTTCCAAACCCACGACCACTTCTATGGAGAACGACAAAGGCAGGATATATATGGAAACACCATCGCATTCAAGTTTCCCTCCAAGCCACTCACCATCCTAACTTGACAATATATCACTGTTCTTTCACTGTCGCTTGGTCAGAATCCTAGAATTCCATCTCTAATGGCATTGTGGGTCAACCCACAGCAGGTGAACTGCAGCTGTTGAAGAAGGCAGCTCTCTACCACCTTCTGTTTTCAGGCTATACAACTCTATGACTCAATACATAGTTTGAAGCATCAGGAGGTACCGATAACTGAATGGACCATCATTTATCTTCAGCTGAAAGACTTTGGATGGGAGTCTTTCCCCAATGCACCTTGGTTACAGCTGCCCTGTAGGCAGTTTCACTGTGAGGCTGACATTGGGACACTCTTCCCAGACTGCTTCACTGTGACGCTGACAGTGGGACTGTCTTCCCAGACTGCTTCACTGTGACACTGAGCGAGGGACACACTTCCCAGACCACTCCGCTGTGATGCTGACTGTGGGACTCTCTTCCCAGACTGCTTCACTGTGATGCTGACCGTGGGACACTCTTCCCAGACTGCATCACTGTGTGAGAGAGAGAAAACTCAGAGATACCAAGAACTGCAGGTGCTGGATGAAGAGTCCCAACCCAAAGAGTTGACTTTCCCGTTCCTCTGATGCTGCCAGACCTGCTGTGCTCCTCCAGCTCCACACTATGTTGAGAGAGAAAACTCAAGCAGTTTGCTGTAGCAGGGTGGACTGTATGGCAGCTTCAAAACCCCAACAGCAACTGGAAACTAAACTAAAACCCTAGTTCTATGGGAGCATAACCCCACCCATTCACACTACTTTCACTGTTCCAAATTTTCAAACAAAATCCCAAGGCCTCACAAGCTGTTTACTTTATTGGCTTGGAACAGACTGCACTTCACCTCTGTCTCAACCTCTCTTCATAAAAGAAGGACAGAATACACCTCTTAAAGCAGCAGTGTCATCACAGGCAGGATGTTCCTGCTAGCATGAAGGGTAATGTTGGTAGGGGTAGGAAACAATGGATGATTAAAGATATTGAGGCTCTGTTAAGAATAAGAAAGAAACATATATAAGGTATGGACAACTGGAATCAAGTAAATCTCTTGATGAGTATAAGGAGAGTAGAGACATTCTTAAGAGGGAAATCAGGGCAGCAAAAAAGGATATGATATAGCATTGGTGGGAAAGGTTAAGGATAATCCAAAGAGATTCTACAAGTACATTAAGAGCGAAACAACAACTGGGAAAGATTAGGGCCCTTAGAGATCAACAAGATCATCTATGTATGGAACCACAGGTGACAGGAGAGATACTAAACAAATATTTTGCATCAGAATTTACTGTACAGAAAGATATGGAAGCTAGTGAACTCGGGGAAATAAATATTGATGTCTTGAAAACAGTCCACATTACAGAACAGGAGATGCTGAAGGTCTTAAAAAATATAAAGGTGGATAAATCTCCTGGACCTGACAAGTGCATCTCAGGACATTGTGGGAAGCTAGGGAAGAAATTACAGGGCCCCTAATGAAGATATTTGTATCATCTAAAGCCAGGGGTGAGATGTCAGAGGACTGGAGGGTGACTAATGTTGTACCTTTTCAGAAAAGCTATAAGGAGAAACCTGGGAACTATAGACCAGTGAATCTGACATCAGTGGTGGGTAAGTTATTGCAGGGGATTCTGAGAGATAGGATTTACATGCCTCTGAAGAGGCAGTAATGATTAGGGATAGTCAGCATGGTTTTGTAAAAGATAAATGAAGTCAGAGGAGTAGACATTGTCTGCATGGAGTTTAGTATGATTAGAAGTCACACTACACCAGCTTATAGTCCAACAGGTTTATTTGAAATCGCAAGCTTTCATAGTGCTGCTCCTTCATTAGCTGAAGTAGAGGGAAGCACACAGGCATAGAATTTATGGGCAGAGAGATCAAAAGATACTACAAATGGTGTGAGTGGAATGTCAACAGGGTGAATAACAAGTCAGACTAACAGCTAACTTAAAATCTTCTAATCGTCTATTAGCACATCAATTGTAAAAGTATGGTGAAAGAAGGAGGAGAGATATTAGGGTACAAAAATTAGATTTACCTATGGAGTCAAGACGCCTGGTTAAGGTATTAAATGAAAACTGCATCAATCCTCACATCTACAGCAGATGCTGTGCAGGCCATGGTGACAGAAGCGGGAACATTGTCTTTGGCGCATTCAAAATTGATCAGACAACGGTATTGGATAAGTTGTCAGTAGTCGAAAAGGCATGAGTAGATGTCTTGGATGAATACATTGTTTCTATTTTAATAATACCCATTGTGCAAAGTTACAGGGAAAAGGTAGATTAGCTTCTACAAAATCAGAGAGCTAGTGCAGACACAACAGGCCCAATGGCTACCTCTTGTACCAAAATGATTGTTGTTTCTGAAAATTAATATAGTGGGTCTGAACAGATGAATGAATACTGAGAAACAGGGGTCCAAGGTGTGAAGAACTATACACCAAATAGCTCTGGAAGTCTGGAGTCTTATTATGAGCATTCGTCGATAATGTCAGAAGGAATGGCAGCATCTGTGGAGTAAAACAGATTGAATGCTTTTAGTCTAACATGTAATATTAATGTAAAATGAAAATTGGAAGCAAAGTTGATGAAATTTTCCAGTTTAGAGTGAGAACAGGCTGTGCCACTCAGTATTAGAATGTACCAATGTACTGGAAAAAGAAGTGAGGTATTGATTTTAAGTACGAATGTAACAGAAGATGTTCCACTTTATCAACCAAACAAAAGGCATAGCTCAGAACTCTGTTTCAGAGATAGTAGGAACTGCAGATGCTGGAGAATCTGAGATAACAAGGTGCTGAGCTGGATGAACACAGCAGGCCAAGCAGCATCAGAGGAGCGGGAGAGCTGACATTTCGGGCCTAGACCCTTCTTCAGAAATGGGGGAGGGGAAGGGGGTTCTGAAATAAATAGGGACAGAGGGGGAGGCGGATAGCAGATGGATAGAGGAGAAGATAGATGGAGAGGAGACAGACAGGTCAGAGAGTAGGGATGGAGCCAGTAAAGGCGAGTGTCGGTGGTGAGTTAGGGAGGAGACAGGTCAGTCCAGGGAGGACGGACAGGTCAAGGGGGCAGGATGACTCTAGTAGGTAGAAGATGGTGGTGGGGCTTGATGTGGGAGGAGGGGATAGGTGGGAGGAAGGACAGGTTAGGGAGGCAGGGACAAGCTGGGCTGGTTTTGGGATGTGGTAGGGGGAGAGGAGACAACTCATCCATCACACCCCGTCCCTGCAATAACAACCAAAACAGAATCCCTCTCATCCTCAGGTACCACCCCACCAACCTCCAGATCCAACGCATCATCCTCTGACACTTCCGCCATCTGCAATCAGACCCCACCACCAAAGACATTTTTCCCTCCCCACCCTTACCTGCCTTCCCGAGGGACCACTGTCTCCGCGACTCCCTTGTCCGCTCCACACTCCCTCCAGCCCCACCACACCCGGCACTTTTCCCTGCAACCGCAGGAAGTGCTACACCTGCCCGTACACCTCCCCCCTCACCCCAATCCCAGGCCCCAAGAAGCCTTTCCACATCAAGCAGGTGTTCACCTGCACATTTGCCAATGTGGTATACTGCATCCGCTCTACCCGTTGTGGCCTCCTCTACATCAGGGAAACCAAGTGGAGGCTTGGGGACCGCTTTGCAGAACACCGACGCTCGGTTCGCACTAAACAACTGCGCCTCCTGGTCGCGAACCATTTCAACTCCCCCTCCCATTCCTTAGACGACATGTCCATCCTGGGCCTCCTGCAGTGCCACAATGATGCCACCCGAAGGTTGCAGGAACAGCACCTCATATTCCCAATGGTATCAATGTGGACTTCACAAGCTTCAGAATCTCCCCTCCCACTACCGCATCCCAGAACCAGCCCAGCTTGTCCCTGCCTCCCTAACCTGTCCTTCATCCCACCTATCCCCTCCTCCCACCTCAAACCCCATCCCCATCTCCTACCTACTAGCCTCATCCCGCCCCCTTGACCAGTCCGTCATCCCTGGACTGACCTGCCTCCTCCCTAACTCCCCACCTACACTCACCTTTATTGGCTCCATCCCTGCCTTTTTGACCTGTCTGCCTCCTCTCCACCTATCTTCTCCTCTATCCATCTTCTATCCACCTCCCCCTCTCTCCATATTTATTTCAGAACCCCCTTCCCCTCCCCCCATTTCTGAAGAAGGGTCTAGGCCCGAAACGCCAGCTTTCCTGCTCCTCTGATGCTGCTTGGCCTGCTGTGTTCATCCAGCTCAGAACTCTGTCCCAGTTCTAAAGTGAAGCTAATGCTAAGTTCCTCCTGGAAACTGACACAATCAGACCTGCATCCCACAGAAATCCAAGACTTCCATCTCAGAACCTGCCTGTATTTACAGTGCACTCATCTAGTTGTTTAACATAAGAAAAAGTTCTTCTTCTGTAGGCAGAGGAAGTTGATGGACATGGACTGTTTGGACCTCTGCTTATGGAAGAAGCAGAAACCCTGTGGAGAATGGTTTTATCAATGTATTGTATGTCCTTCATGTAAAGAAAATGGTCATGACCCAGAAACTGGAAGCTATCGAGGTGATGGAGCTAACAAAAAATGAAACTTTTTTCACTGGGCTTGGAGTAGGATGAATTTTTTTGATAATAACCAGAGATTATTCAAAGTTGGGACTGAACAGCACTCAACCTTTCTTATGCAAAAATTAAGCTTCTGTGTTTGCTTTTTGATTCAGGTGAGTGGGAGAACTGGAAAATCTGGGTCCAGGAGTATTCATATCCACCTGACAGTGAGCCAGACTATACATCAATCCTTGTGCCAAATGTTGACAATGTCAGGACCAACTTTCTGCTGGACATCATAGCTAAACAAAATAGGGTAAGTGTTGAATATAAGAGCTTCATAGTTTTGTCAGTATAACAGTTTAACATATCGCAGACATTTGATCGTGCCTGAAAGTGTGTTAGGAAGTGCTAGTCTCGTTGGCAGTCATAAAGATTGGCGTCATCTCTCCACAGAGTAGGAAACTCAGAGGACAGTGCATAAACCACAGAGCATGTCAGTTAGTATTCAGGTTATATTCTACAGCGCAGGGAAAAGTTCAACTCCTAAATAGATTGTCAGGGTAGGAATATTTCTGACATATACTCTGCTCGTATCTTTACTTCTTGCAGACAACGCAATACTAAATAAATGACAATATTCAGTTCCCTTCTCCCATCCCTTGAAACTTTATAAGTAGGATCGGAGACATTTTTTCATTGTGGAACTTTGGGTTCAGCAAAACTATTCTGCAGTATAATGGTTACCCTGATCAGATAATTTCTCACTGTACATTACGTAAACTGATGATAGCCCTAAAGTAGTCATTTTGGACCTGAAAAGTGCTCAGTCTACCTTAGATTACCCTGGAAGAGTCAGAAATCTCAAAGGTTTGGCCAACAAATGAGCCTAATTGTTTCATGCTGCGGCTGACCAATATTGATGGAACTACTGGGGATCAGTTATCTCAGTTGGCTCGATGGCAAGTTTGCAATGCAGAGTGACACCAACTGTGTGGATTCAATTCCCATGCTAGCTGAGGTCACTGTGAAAGCCCTGACTTCTCATCTTCACCCTTTGCCTGAGGCAGGAGTGACCCTCAGGTTAAATTCACTGACAGCCATCTCTATAGTGAGACAGCAGTCCTGTAGTCCTCTGAGACCATGGTGACTTTAACTTGGTGTTAGCCACGAACAAGATGCAACATATTATTTAAATGCAAAAAGCTGTGGTACAGAGGGATTTGGAGACCTTGTCCATAATCACAAAAAAATAGTTTTCAAGTTCAGTTAGTAATAGGGAAGACAAATGGAATGCCTACCTTGAAGAAGTTACCCTCCTCCCTCTGGGAAGACCTCAGTGGATCTCTCTCCCACTGCAACACTATCTCTAAGACAAATGGAATGGTGGCTTTTATTTCAAAGGGAATGGAGTATAAAATACGAAGCTTTTGCTAAAACTATACAGGCACTATTCAGACGATAGCTGCAATACTGTAAACAGGTTTGGGCCCATTATTTAAGCAAAGATGGATTTTCTGATGGCTTTTGATAAGGTCCCTTATAAGATGTTAGTGGACAAACTTAAAGTACAAGCAGGCTGTGAGTGGTGGTGTACGGTAAAGGACCAGTGCTTGGGTACCAGCCGATACCAGGTATGGAGGATATGTCTCATGAGGAGAGGTTGAGTAGCTTGGGTTTCTACTTGTTGGAATATAAAAGAATGAGAGGTGACTTTATTGAAACATATAAGATTCTTTGTCGATATGTTTGGCTCTTAACAGCCCTCTGGGCAACTAGGGATGGGCAATAAATGCTGGTCAGTGACACCCACGTCTTGTGAGTGAAGAAAAAAATAATAGTATAGATGGTTGTTCCCCCTTGTCAGAGAGTCCAGAGGGAATAATCTCAAATAAAGGTCTCTCCTATTTAAGACGGAAATGAGGAGGAATTCCTTCTCTCAAAATGCAGTGGATCTGTGGAATGCTTTATCACAGAGGGCTGTTGAGGCTGTGTTTTAAGTATATTCAAGGCTGAGATGATTTTTAATCAGTAAGGGAATCAAGACGAATGGGGAAAAGACAGGAAAGTGGAGTTGACAATTATCAGAGATAACAAGCATGGGGCTGGATGAACACAGCAGGTCAAGCAGCATCATAGGAGCAGGACAATTATCAGATCTGCTATGATCTCATTGAGTGGCAGAACAGACTTGATGAGCCGAATGGCCTACTTCTGTTACTGTCTTATGACCTTATTGTCAAGGCAAAAAAACATTCTGCCTATCACACAAATGAATAACGTGGTATATGAATTTCAGTGTCAGCGTGATGCCAGGTGTGGAGTTCGTATGTCACGAAGATTGGCTGATTGTGTTGAACAGCGTGTCTCTTCAGCTGTCCACAACAAACAAAGTATTAACTGCACCCAACCTCCCAATGTTTGCAAAAATCACAACACACTGTCTAACATTAGATGTGATCCTGCAATTGGACAACACATGCTGGATATTCTCGATGTCTGAGGAATTATACTAATAACCAATTAATGATTATCATTTGGGCTGACTTTGTGGCACATTGACATGCGCTGGAAACTACATGTATTAATACAGAGGGTTCTGTTCTTTACAGATAGGAAGAACATAAACACACACTGCAAATGTTTCAACTTAATAAAATAGGTGACAGCCATTCACTGGTTAATTTCCCATGGTAATTCCCTGATTTATCAGAGTTAAGCTTTCTGGTTTAAAATTTAGCAATGCAGTTCACTGTTGATCTGCATTGATGGGAGTATACAAGTGACAATGCCTCTACCTACTGAAGGCCACTTGCCAAACAATCCGCACTGTCCTCTGGTGAAATACATGTTCCCCTTGAACTTCTATTCTTGAAAATGTTCTGATAACTGCAAGAGAAAAAGGCTTAAGGCCCAAGTTTCAGAAGGCAGTAAGGCTTATTCAAATAATGTAAAAACCAACCATTTTATGGTCACTATTTCCCAAAGGCTCCTTCAGGGTTAATGATCCCTTTTCCATTATATAACACCAAATTTAAAATAATCTGAACCTTCATTGCCTCTTGGATATATTTTTCCAGAATCTGATCTTGTATACGTCACAAGAATTCATTGTCCACAGTTTTAATGCTGACTTGGTTAACCGAGTCTATATACAATTTAAAGTAATCTATTATTACTGTATTACCCATGTTGCATATATCTCTAATTTCCTGATTTATAGCATGCACAACATTAGTACTTCAGTTTGTGTTCTACAAACAACTCCAATGTTCGCTTTCCCTTACTATTTCTCAATTCTGCCCAAACTGCTTCTATGTCTAGATTTTCCAATCAGAGATAAGGGTATGTTTCTCACTTTGTAGATTATATAGCATAAGTATGCAAGAGGTCCCGGGTTCAGATCCTGGACGAGTCCCCACTGTGTTGTGCCGTGGCTCCATTGGTTAAATCACCTGCCTTATAAACAGGAAATCCTGGGTTTGGGATGGCACGGTGGCTCAGTGATTATCACTGCTGCCTCACAGTGCTAGGAGCCCAAGTTCTATTCCATCCTCAGGTGATTGTCTGTGTGGAGTTTGCACATTCTCCCTGTGTCTGCATGGGTTTCCCCCAGGTGCTCCGGTTTCTACCCACAGACCAAAGATGTGCAGGCTAGGTGGATGCTAAATTACCCATAGTGTTAAGGGATGTGTAGATTAGGTGGGTTATGTGAGGATAGGTCTGGGTGGGATGCTGTGAGGGTCGGTGTGGACTTGTTGGGCCAAAGGCCCTGTTTCCACACTGGAGGGATTTTAAGAAAGATCCACTCTCACAAATATAATGAAGTATTTACTTATTAGGATGCTACCCACTGCTATTTCCTTTTTTCTGTTGCCTCCTAAATACAGAATATCTTTAGGTAATCATTTCTCAATCTTGCTCACCTATAACGATGTTTCTGTAATACCAATTAAATTGTATCTATTTATCTACATTTGTGTATTCAGATAGAATGCCAATAATTCTCCCTTTTTAGCATTATTGATTGGCATGGAAGGTATGAAGGACGAGGTTGATATGACGCAATTACCACAAGAACATGGGAAAGGGTGGAAGAGGGGAGAGAATTTTTCTCATCTCATGCTAAATGGTCTAGCTGATATCCTGAGACTGTGTCCTCATT
Organism: Ginglymostoma cirratum; assembly: GCA_024137785.1. NCBI lineage: Eukaryota > Metazoa > Chordata > Chondrichthyes > Orectolobiformes > Ginglymostomatidae > Ginglymostoma > Ginglymostoma cirratum. The sequence goes on along the minus strand of JAHRHZ010000279.1, from coordinate 2,782,850 downwards.
TCTAGACTCCCCAGCTAGGGAAAACATCCTCCCTGCAACTAGTCTGTCCAGTTCTGTTAGAATTTTATACTTTTCAATCAGGTCCCTTCTCATTGTTCTAAAACCCTGTGAATAGAGGCCCAGCTAAACCAATCAGTCCTCAGAGGATAACGTGCCATGCCTGGTATCAGCCCAGAGAACCTCCACTGCACTCCCTCTATATATCGATCCTTTCTTCGGTAGGAAGATCAAAACTGCCTGCAATACTTGACATATGGTCTCATCAAGGTCCTGTATAGCTATAGTAAAACATCCACACTTCAGAACTTAAATCCTATTTGCCTTCCTAGTTGCTTGTAAATCCATTTGTAAATCTACACTACACAATATATTATCATTAAAAAAAGACTCTTTGTTCTGTTTTTCATGCCAAAGCATTTAGCCTCTCATTTAGCCATGTTGTACCATATCTACATGTGTTTGCCAACTCATTCAACTTGTCTCAATTACATTACATCCTCCTCACAGCTCACATTTCTGCCCAATTTTGTGTTGTCAGTAAACCTGGAAATGTTGCACTTGGTTCCCTCGGCCACATAATTTATATCTAGCATGAATATCTGGGGCCGAAGCACTAATCTATTACGTACTCCAGTGTCACTGCCTGCTTGTATGCTAAGTTTTCCCACTAACCTTTTATTGAGATACCTCTTCAAAAGCCGTCTAAAAATCCAATACACATCCATTGGTTTTCTCTTAACTATTCAATATCCTGGAAAAACTGCGGTACATTTATTACGCATGATTTTTCTTTCATAAACCCATGCTGTCTTTGTTCAGTCCTGTTAATGCATTCCAAATGCAGTGGAAGCACATCTTTTATTATAGACTCTAGCGTTTTCCCCACTATCGAGGTTATGCTATCTGGTCTGTAATTCTTTACTTTTTCTCTCCCTCCCTTTTCAAATAGTGGGAGGAGTGAGATTTAGAGAATTTAATTATTAACTGCACAACTGGAACACAATCCCCGAGTACTGAGGCCTTTTAACCAACCCATTTGGCATTCTGAGCTGCTTCTGCAAGCAGAGTGTCCAATCCCATACCTTGAATATGCATGAAGTTTTGGCAATCTACTTTGGAGCGTTATTTTTGCAAGAGAGACAGTTCAAAGAAAGAGCAAGTTACTGCAGATGCTGGAATCTGTACTGAAAACAAAAAATGCTGGAAATCACAGTGGGTCAGGCAGCATCCATGGAGACAGAGTAAACTACTGTTTCGAGTCTGAATGTGTTATCTAGACTTGAAATGTTACATTGCTCTCTCTCCATGGGTGCTGTCTGACCCACCGTGAAGTCCAGTGTTCTTTTGTTTTGGGTACAGTTCAAAGAAGATTCACTAGGTTCACTCTGAGCATGAAGGAGTTATCTTGTGATGAAAAGTTAAGTGGGTTGCGTACATACTCATTTGAATTTCGAAAAATGAGAGATGTACTTAGGGAAATAAATAATATTTTGTGGGTCTTGATGCTTTCTCTTACAGAAGAACATCGAACCTGGGCAAATGGTTTAAAATTAGTGGTTTTCCATTTGAGACTAAGATGAGGAAAGCCTTTTTCTTTTAGGTTGGAATTATCTTCCCAATACAACAATACAGCTTCAGTCATTCAATTTATTTAAGGCTAGGCTGAAAGGTTTCAAATCAAGGGCATCGAGAGTTTTGAGGCCACGTCACATCAGACATGATCTTATTAATTGGCGGAGCAGGTTGGTGGGAGTGAATGGCATACTGCTGCCCCTACTTCTGTGGATTGGGGTATTTTAGTTTAGTTCACTTTATCATAATTTTGTTCATATGCTACTTTATTAATTCAGCTGGTCAGAGAAACACAGCTTTATTCATTTACGAGATAACAAGCATGGGGCTGGATGAACACAGCAGGTCAAGCAGCATCATAGGAGCAGGAAAACTTGACGTTTCGGGCCTAAACCCTTCATCAGAAAAAGGCCCGAAATGTCAAGTTTTCCTGCTCCTATGATGCTGCTTGACCTGCTGTGTTCATCCAGCCCCACGCTTGTTATCTCGGATTCTCCAGCATCTGCAGTACCTTTTATCTCTGATACTCTTTATTCATTTACCTTAGCTTTGCAGAAAACCATTTTTATTTTTACTTTTCTGAGTACTGAAAATCAATTCTTAAAAAAGTAGTTTTACAACTATTTACAAAAAAATGTTAACTGAACAATGGAGATTGCAAGAACTGCAGATGCTGGAGTCAGAGTCAACACAGTGTGGAGTTGGAGGAACACAGCAGGTCAGGCAGCACCAGAGGAATAGGGCCAGGACTCTTCTTCAGAAGATGTGTTAAGACCCGAAACATTGACTTTCCTGCTCCTTTGATGCTGCCTGACCTGCTGTGTTCTTCCAGCTCCACACTGTGTCAACTGAACAATGCTTCTTATTGTTTAGTGGGTATAAAATACTCTCTATCTATTAAAAAAGTACATTTTCTGATATCATGACAGGCGGTTCTTCTGACTGGAGAACAGGGAACAGCAAAAACAGTCATGATTAAAGGCTATCTGAAGAGATATGATCCAGAAGTACACTTGTCCAAGAGTTTGAATTTCTCTTCTGCCACAGAACCCTATATGTTCCAGGTAATGTACAGATTTATACACATGAGCGACAAATAAATTTAACAGGTCCAATACCTGATAGAAGTTATCGTCTTGTTTCAATTTAAGGCTGTTTGAACCCATGGACTATACTTGTGCTGATAGTTTTACCAATGCAGCAGAATTTCAACATCAGTAGGCTCATTCAAATTAAAGCAAAATAAAAAACATACTCTGGAAATCTAAAACAACACAGAAAGTGCTAGAGCAACTCAGCAGATCTGGCAGCATCTGTGGAGAGAGAAACACAATTATTGTTCCCAGTCTGGTATGACTTTTTCAGAAATGCTTATTTCTTGATGGGATGCGGCTATCACTAGCTAGCCAATATTTATTCCCAATTCTTGAATGCCCAGGAGGCAGTTCAGATTCAACCACATTGCTATGGTCTGGAGTCATATGTAGGTCAGACCAGAAAAGGATGGCAGATTTCCTTCCTAAAAGGATATTAGTGAATCAGATGGGTTTTTACGACAAACAACAATGAGTTAATGGCTGTCATTAGCCAAATTTTTTTATTCCAGATTTTGTTTTATTGAATTCAAATTTCACCCTGTGCTGAGGTGGGATTTGAATACATGCCACCTGAACATTATTCTGTGGTTCTGGATTATTAATTCTCCATGGCCAAACAGATTATTTAAAATATTCTTTAACAAACTCATATTTCTTTCTTCCTTTAACTGCAATTTTATCCATATTTCTGTGACCATCAACTTGGTCCTGTTTATTAACGCTGAAATTCCTCCCAATAAAATAACTGCCCATCTCATATGCAGACAAGTCTTGTAACGTCTTTTGGCCATGACTCTGTGTTCCTGCGTATGGCGGTGGTGTTCACTAAGAGTTTTGTCATCTGATCTAACATCTTCTAACATAATTTGGGAATCATACTTTGTTTTGTAATGTTACTGTGAGAGGTCTTGGGCTGTTTTATTCCAGTAAAGGTGCTTTCTACTTTTGCGTTGGTGGCTTTCAAATTTTTTTTTTACTATTCGGCACTTGGATAAGATAAGCCAACCTGTTTTTTTTTATTCATTCCTGGTTTGCACAAGGAGATCCCCTGAATGCTGCCTCCAAACTAGAGGGCTAGGTTTAAGGTGAGAGGAGAAAGATGTAAAAGGGACCTAAGCGACAACTTTTTCACACAAACAGTGGTGTGTGTATGGATGAACTGCCAGAAGAAGTGGTGGAGGCTGGTACAATTACAGCATGTAAAAGATATCTGGATGGGTACATGAATAGGAAGGGTTTAGAGGGATATGGGCCAAATGCTGGTAAATATGACTAGATTAATTTAAAATATCTGGTTGGCATGGATGAGCTGGACTGAAGGGTCTGTTTTCATGCTGTACAGCTCTATGACTCTATGACTCTAATACCTCCATCACAGTGCCAGACTGCAGAGTACAGCAAAAACCAAATGAATGGCAAGACACTTTAATTTGTTGGAATGCACGTGTGGTATGATGGGGTAACACTTTAAAATTTGTCACAATTAGATATTTTCTCAGGACTGTGGAGCAGCCAGAATTTGAAAGCAAAGCTCACAGGTTACTGTGATATAATTGAGTAGAGCAATTGCTTTGTGTAAGTATGTTTGTTATCTTTGCAGCGAACAGTTGAAAGTTATGTGGAAAAACGTGTGGGGAGCACATACGGACCTCCAAGTGGACGGAAAATGACAATATTTGTTGATGATATCAACATGCCTGTTATTAATGAGTGGGGAGATCAGGTAAAATACTTAAGTATTTCTGCTTAAATTTATCCACTTGTGGTCTTACAGCTGTCAACCTGTCTCAAAGGTGTTTTCCTGACCTTGAGTAAACTTTCAATCTTGGTGATATTTGCATATATTGGTATAGAGAAGGCTTACCAGGATGTTGCTCGATTTGGGGGATTTTAGCTATGAAGAAAGGTTGGATAGACTGGGTTTGTTTTCACTGGAACAGAGGAGGTTGAGACGCGACCTAATAGAAGTACATAAGATTGTGAATGGCATGGATACAGTGGAAAAGATGAGGCTTTTTCCCCAGGGTGGAAGGGTCAATTACTAGGATACACAGGTTCAAGGTGTGAGAGGGGAAGTTAAAAAGACATATGCAAAACAATGTTTTCACACAGAGTGTGAGTGCCTGGAACACGTTGCCAGAGGAGGTGTTGGAAGCAGACACAACAGCAGCATTCAGAGAACACCAGGACGAATACATGAATAGGAAGGGAATAGAGGGATATGGATCCTGCAAGTGAAGACAGTTTTAGTAAGGGCAAAATGTGTTGGTGCTGGCTTTGAGGACCAAATGGTCTGTTCCTGTGCTGTATTGGTCTTTGTTCTCTGGCTGTGTTGCATTTGCAGTTGTGATGTCAATTATAGCTTCCAAAACATTATTGTTTTTAACTAAAGCAAGACGCAACCACCTGTCAGACCAGTGATTCATGCTTGTGGCTGTGAAAGACTGTAGCCCTTTGCCATTGTCTCCTTTTAATTTCTTACATAAAATGATGGTAGCATTTTCTATTGTGTTGTCCACAGCTATATTAAAATGTCTACCGATATTCTGCTTGCTGAGACTGAGCGTTTGTCATGCTGTCTATAAACTTCACAGTCAATGCAAGAACACTTTGGGATGTGCAACAGTATGGGTTTTCCTCGTGTCCTGAACGTCATTGACCATATACACATGTTGTCACCAGGGTAATAAAACACAAGTCAGCAATTTTCAAACAGCGAAAATTTACTAATGTGTTACTGTACATCTTTTGGTATCAGTTTAGGTCAGTTGGCTGGACAGCTGGTTTGTAATGCAGTGTGACAGCAACAGGGTGGGTTCAATTTCTGAGGCTACTACGGAGGATTCTTCTTCTCAACCTGAATCCTCACCCAAGCTGTGGTGATCCTCAGGTTAAACGACCACTAGTTGCCTCTCTCTATAATGAGACAGCAGGCCGATTGCCTGGTAAGACTATAGCAACTTTACCGGTTATACTTTGGAAATTCTATGTGTGGAAATGTATACATTTAATGTATAACACAGCAAGAGGACTTTATAACTTGTGACAGTCTAGCATTAAAAGTCTCCACCTTACTCTATCCAGACAGTTGTCTATTTGCAAGCAGCCAGTCAGTCGGTAAATCAGTTAGTGAGTCAGTCAGTCATTCATTCATTCAACTCTGTATGGAATACAATCGGAATCTAAATAGCCACACATTTTTATGGATAGTAGGAACTGCAGATGCTGGGGAATCCGAGATAACAAGCTGTGGGGCTGGATGAACACAGCAGGCCAAGCAGCATCATAGGAGCAGGAAGGCTGATGTTTCGGGCCTAGACCCTTCTTCAGAAAAATTCTATTACACGGCAGACATGGGACGGTTGAGTAAGTGAGGTAATATATTTGGGCCGTTTCTTTACCCGAAACACTACTAAGGTAGTGTCTCCCACCCATCCTCCTCCTCTAACCAAAAAGGTTCTGAGCGCCGATTTGGTAAGTTACTAGCGTTTCTTTTCCAATAGTCTGTATTTTACAATTCAGAACAATGGCAATGGATGCAAGGGCAGTTTCATGCTCCTCCTGTAGAATGTGGGAGGTAAGGGTCACCATTAGTGTCCCTGCTGACTTCATCTACGGGAAGTGCACCCAACTCCAGCTCCTTGGAAACCGCGTTAGGGAACTGGAACTGGAGCTGGATGAACTTCAGATCATTCGGGAGGCTGAGGGGGTAATTGAGAGGAGTTACAGGGAGGTAGTCGCACCTCAGGTACAGGAAAAAAGTAGATGGGTTACAGTCAGGGGATGGAAAGGGAACAGGTAGACGGTGCGGGGATCCCCTGCGGCTGTTCCCCTCAATAACAGGTATACCGTTTTGGATACTGTTGAGGGGGACGACTTACCAGGGGTAAGCCATGGGGTACAGGTCACTGGCGCAGAGTCTGTCCCTGTTGCTCAGAAGGGAAGGGGGAAGAGGAGGAGAGCATTAGTCATTGGGGACTCCATAGTTAGGGGGACAGATAGGAGATTGTGTGGGACCGAGAGAGACTCACGGTTGGTGTGTTGCCTCCCAGGTGCCAGGGTCCGTGATGTCTCGGATCGTGTCTTTGGGGTCCTGAAGGGAGAGGGTGACCAGCCCCAAGTCGTGGTCCACATAGATACCAATGACAGAGGTAGAAAGACGGATAGGGATATAAGGCAGGATTTCAGGGAGCTAGGGTGGAAGCTGAGAGCTAGAACGAACAGAGTTGTTATCTCTGGTTTGTTACCCGTGCCACGTGATAGCGAGGCAAAGAACAGGGAGAGATATCAGCTGAACACGTGGCTGCAGGGATGGTGCAGGAGGGAGGGTTTCAGGTATATGGATAACTGGGGCTCATTCTGGGGAAGGTGGGACCTCTACAAACAGGACGGTCTTCACTTGAACCAGAGGGGTACTAATATCCCGGGTGGGAAATTTGCTAGTGCTATTCGGGTGGATTTAAACTAGCTCAGCAGGGGCATGGGAACCTGTGGTGTAGTTCCAGTACACAAGAGGATGAGAGAAGGGAAGACATGGACAGGATTTCACCATCACAGGAGTGTGCTGGCAGAAAGCAAGCTGGTTTGAAGTGTGTCTACTTCAACGCCAGGAGTATCCGGAATAAGGTAGGTGAGCTTGCAGCATGGATTGGTACCTGGGACTTCGATGTTGTGGCCATTTCGGAGACGTGGATAGAGCAGGGTCAGGAATGGATGTTGCAGGTTCCAGGGTTTAGATCTTTCATAAAGATCAGGGAAGGTGGTAAAAGAGGGGGAGGTGTGGCTTTGTTAGTCAAGGACAGTATAACGGTGGCTGAAAGAACTTTTGACGAGGACTCGTCTACTGAGGTGGTATGGGCTGAGGTCAGAAACAGGAGAGGAGAGGTCACACTGCTGGGAGTTTTTTATAGGCCTCCGCAAAGTTCCAGGGATGTGGAGGAGAGGATCGGCAAAACGATTCTGGACAGGAGTGAAAGGAACAAGGTGGTCATTATGGGAGACTTTAACTTCCCCAACGTTGACTGGAAATGCTATAACTCTAGTACGTCGGATGGATCAGTTTTTGTCCAATGTGTGCAGGAGGGTTTCCTGACACAGCATGTCGAAGGGCCGACAAGAGGGGAGGCCACACTGGATCTGGGACTTGGTAATGAACCCAGCCAGGTGTTTGATTTGGTGGTAGGTGAGCACTTTGGAGAGCGACCATAATTCGGTTACGTTTAGTTTAGCGATGCAAAGGGTTAAGAACGTGCCACTGGGCAAGAGTTATCGATGGGGGAAGGGCAATTATAATGCGATTAGGCAAGACTTAGGAGGGATAGAATGGGGTCGCAAAATGCAGGGGATGGGGACAATCGAAATGTGGAACTGGTTTAAGGAACAGATATTGCATGTCCTTGATAGGTATGTCCCTGTCAGGCAGGGAGGAAGTGATAAGGTAAGGGAACCTTGGTTTACAAAAGAAATTGTATCACTTGTTAAGCAGAAGAGGGAGGCTTATGTGACATTGAGTCGAGATGGTTCAGATGAGGCGATGGAGAGTTACAGATTAGCGAGGAAGGATTTAAAGAGAGAGTTAAGAAGAGCAAGGAGGGGACATGAGCAGTCATTAGCAGGTAGAATTAAGGAGAACCCTGAAGCTTTCTATAGGTATGTGGGGAATAAAAGGATGACTAGAGTAAGAATAGGGCCAGACAAAGACAGAAGTGCGAAGTTGTGTGTGGACTCTGCGGAGATCGGAGAGGTGCTAAACAAATATTTCTCATCTGTTTTCACTCAGGAAAAGGAGAATATTGTAGAGGAGAAGACTGAGATACGGGCTATTAGACTTGAAAGGATTGAGGTTAGTAAGGAGGAGGTGTTATCAATCCGAGAAGGTGTGAAGGTAGATAAATCCCCTGGGCCAGATGGGATTTTTCCGAGGATTCTCTGGGAAGCTAGGGAGGAGATGGCGGAGCCTTTGGCCTTGATCTTTGAGTCGTCATTGTCGACAGGTTTAGTACCAGAGGACTGGAGGATTGCAAATGTTGTGCCCTTATTCAAGAAGGGCAGTAGAGATGACCCAGGTAATTATAGACCAGTGACCCTTACATCTGTTGTAGGAAAAGTTTTGGAAAGAATCATAAGAGATAGGATTTATAATCATCCAGCAAGCAACAATTTGATTGGAGATAGTCAACATGGATTCATCAAGGGCAGGTCGTGTCTCACAAGCCTCATTGAGTTTTTTGAGAAGGTGACCAAGCATGTGGATGAGGGTAGGGCAGTTGACGTGGTGTACATGGACTTCAGTAAAGCCTTTGATAAGGTTCCACATGGTAGACTGTTGGAGAAAATGAGGAGGCATGGGATTGAGGGAGATTTAGCAGTTTGGGTTAGAAACTGGCTTTCTGAAAGAAGGCAAAGTGTAGTGGCTGATGGAAAATATTCAGCCTGGAGTCCAGTTACTAGTGGTGTGCCCCAAGGATCTGTTTTGGGACCACTGCTGTTTGTCATTTTTATAAATGACTTGGACACAGACATAGGTGGATGGGTTAGTAAGTTTGCAGATGAAACTTAAGTCGGTGGAGTGATGGACAGTGTGGAAGAATGTTGCAGGTTGCAGGGAGACTTGGATAAACTGCAGAATTGGGCTGAAAGGTGGCAAATGGAGTTCAATGTAGATAAATGTGAAGTGATTCACTTTGGGAAGAATAAGAGTAAGGCAGAATACTGGGTCAATGGAAAGATTCTTGGTAGTGTGGATGTGCAGAGGGATCTTGGTGTCCAGGTACATAGATCCCTGAAAGTTGCCACCCAGGTTGATAGTGCTGTTAAGAAGGCATACGGTGTGTTAGGTTTCATTGGTAGAGGGATTGAGTTCCGGAGCCGTGATGTCATGCTGCAACTGTACAAAACGCTAGTGCGGCCTCACTTGGAATATTGTGTACAGTTCTGGTCGCCCCATTACAGGAAGGATGTGGAAGCATTGGAAAAGGTGCAGGGGAGATTTGCCAGGATGTTGCCTGTTCTGGAGCGAAGGTCTTATGAGGAAAGACTGAGGGACTTGGGTCTGTTCTCATTGGAGAGAAGAAGGCTAAGAGGGGATTTAATAGAGACCTACAAAATGATCAGAGGATTAGATAGGGTGGACAGCGAGAGTCTTTTTCCCAGGATGATGACGTCGGCTAGTACGAGGGGGCATAGCTGCAAATTGAGGGGTGATAGATTTAAGACAGATGTCAAAGGCAGGTTCTTTACTCAGAGAGTGGTAAGGGCGTGGAATGCCCTGTTTGCCAATGTAGTTAACTCAGCCACATTAGGGGCATTTAAACAGTCCTTGGATAAGCATATGGAAGATGATGGGATAGTGTAGGGGGACGGGCTTAGATTAGTTCACAGGTCGGCGCAACATCGAGGGCCGAAGGGCCTGTTCTGCGCTGTACTGTTCAATGTTCTATGTTCTATGTTCTATTCTATTATAGGTGATGGACAGACACTGGGGAATCAGGATGAGTTACTTGTGAAAGACTCCTAAACTCTGTTGATGACAATCACTTTACTGATGATTCACAGAGTAGTTTGAGAGGTGGTAATTGTCTCTGTGGCTATTTTGTGTACAAGATATACCTGGGCAAATTTTCCATATGTCAGGTAAATACCAGTGTTGTCGCTGTAGAGGTTCAGCTTGGCTAGGGGTGCAGAAAATTCTGGAGCACAAGTCTTTAGCACACTGCTGAAATACTGTCAGGGCCCATAGCCTTTGCAGTATCTAATGCCTCCAACCATTTCTTGATATCATGTGGAGAGAACAAAATTGGCTGAGGACTGACAACTGTGATTCTTGGGATGTTTGGAGGAGGCCAAGATGGATCATCCACTCAGTAGTTCTGGCTGAAAATTGTTGCAAACGTTTTAACCTGATCACTTAACACAGACTTTATATGTAGGCCTGAGTCGCTACATTATGTCAATTGTTCATAAATATATCTCTATATTTATATTTATATATAAATAAAGATATCTCTCTAAATTCCCTGTAGTTATGTTAATTGAGTTAACAAATCAAAAATCACAAAGCATAACAGAAACAGAATATTGCAAATTTGTGCAAGGTAACGGATAGCTACCACAACTTCTTTACACTGTGACAGGCTACCACAAGCTTCAAATATCATATGCTGCAAATTAAAATTCAGAATTTACTATTGTATCACAAATCATAAAATATGCCAAGTGTGATAAAGTTAATTATTTGATGAGAAATTAATTTGTTCCTCACTATAAGTGCAAAGTATAGTCTTGCTCTCCAAATAGAAAGAGACAACTGGTGATAAGTTGAACCTCAGTGTCACCACATCTCAGGTAGGGAGTAAGCTTCAGGAGGCAGGACCTTCATGGTAACTTCACCTGGAATGGGAATTGAACCTGTACCGTTGACATCACTTTGCATGACAAACCAGCCAGCTAACTGAGCTAACCAATTGTGGATAGAGAAGCAAACTGAAGTCCTCCATTCATAGAGTGTTCACTATTGAAAAGGCTGTGCTATATTTCCCAAATCCCTGTTTTGGTGAAACCAATCATGGAATTAATTACCTCAATTGCAGAGGATGCTGGGACATTGAGTAAACTGAAGGAGGAGATAAACAGATTTTTAATTATTAATTAGTATTGGGTCAAAGGAGTATGGAGAGCAGGCGGCAAAGTGGATTTGAGGCTGAAATAAGATCAGTCATGATCGCATCATAAGGCTGAGCTGGCTCGGAATAAAACGCCTATTCCTGCTTCTAGTTCTGAAGTGATAACGTTGTTTTTGTCCATCAGATCACGAATGAAATAGTGCGTCAGATGATAGAGATGCATGGAATGTACAACTTGGATAAACCAGGAGACTTTACGAAAATTGTTGATGTGCAACTAATGGCTGCAATGATCCACCCAGGAGGGGGACGCAATGATATTCCACAGCGGTTAAAGAGGCAGTTCTCAATCTTTAACTGTACATTACCCACCAACGCTTCAATTGACAAAATCTTTGGTAACAGTCAAATCTCAACTGTTTCTATCAATTATTCCCATTTGAGAGCAAATGCTACTGTTGACCTATTGTATATCATACCTATCTAAGAAATATTATGGGGTGTTAACAGTAACGCTAACTTCATGTCACACAGAAAATAAATCATAAACAAAAAAAAATTGACAATGGCTAGAGAAACAACTAATCTAAATAATACAAAAACAGAACTTGGTGGAGAATTTCTAAAGATCTAGCAGCATCTGTGAAGAGAAAGTAGAGGTAACGTTTTGAGTCTAGTGACCCTTCTTCAGAACGAATCTTTAATAAGCAAAATATTGTTGATTCATTATAATACAAAAATAATTGAATGAAATGTAAATACCTATGAATACACTTTATATAATGAAAATATATTACATTCAAACAAACATATGCTCACATGCACACACAAAAATTCATTGTTTTCTCTCTGTAGAAATTCCCTTTAAAAAAGGAATACTTTGGCTGATAGGTCCTAGTTCTTGAAGGCAAAAAGAATAGCGTTTGAGATGTTGAGGTGGCTTCCAGTCTGATATTCTGGTACACAAAGACATGTTGCTGAACACTTGAAGTTGTTATGTAGAACATAGAACATAAAACAGTACAGCACAGTACAGGCCCTTCGGCCCACAATGTTTTGCCGACCTATTGTCCTACGAAGATCAAACTACCCTGAATGCCCTATACTTTACTATCATCCAAGTGCCTGCCCAAGAGTCGCTTTAAAGTCTCTAAAGTATCTGAATCAACTACCACTGCCGGCAGCGCATTCCACACGCCCACCACTTTCTGCAAAGAACCTACGTCTGACATCTCCCCTATACCTTCCTCCAATATACCTTAAAATTATGCCCCCTTGTAATAGTCAGTTCCGCCCGGGGAAAAAATGACATTTGCCACCCTCCTAGTTGCTGTGGTCATTCACAAAATATAAGATGGGATCAAAAACAAAGTTGCTGGAAAAGCTCAGAAGGTCTGGCAGCATCTGTGAGGGAAGAAAACAGAGTTAATGTTTTGGGTCGAGTGACCCTTCCTCAGAACTGATTGAGGCTGGGAAAATGTCAGTTTATATGCTGAAAAAAGGGAGGGGTTGGGGTAAGGAGTAAACAATAGGATAAAGCCTAGAGAGAGAGAGAAGAACAGTTGTACAGATAAAGAGTTGATAACAATGAGGCTGAAAGGGTGAATAGTTGTTAGTGGGGACTATTAGTGACTAATCCTTCACAGATGCTGCCTGACCTGCTGAATTTTTCTGCAACTTTGTTTTTGTTCTGGATTTACAGCATTTTTATTATGTTTTTATTTTGTAAGATGGGATATTCATGCAACAGTCACTGAACCCGGGCTTGAGGTAACACACTGAACCCATAACAAAGGGCTTTTTCCAGAAACTGGAAAACTTCTTTCCTTCTGCATTTGGTCATTGGCCAGTCCAAACAATATCCATAGCAGACAGCTTGACCTGACAGTCATTAACCAGGCAAAGGCACCTCCAGTCAATTAGCACCTTGCAAGACATGTGTTAATAAGACATGCCTTGTTAAAATGATGTCCAATGTTCCTTCATTGATCTCTTTAGAAAATAATCAATCCAGGCATCCATAATCCTTCAAACTCAAGTCCACAAAAACTTAAATATGAAGCCTTCACAACCAAAATATTGAGCAAGAGTAGGTCATTTCTTCCCTTTGCACATGGTTAGCCAATGGTCTCATTGCTGACTACCTGGTTGAATGCTATTTTTCCACATGATTCTGAAATTCCCTAATGTCTTTAATATCTAGAATTCTACCACCTGAATCTTAGACAATGATGTTTGAATGAAATCTTATTATTTCTTAATAAGTAAGAAAATAAAAGTTAACTGGTGAATTGTCTAAACTAAATCATACAAATTACAACCCTGAGAACTTTTTTAAAAATTTACAGGAATTATTGGAAATGGATACTTCCAATCTTCCAGAAACTTCATTCCGTCAATCAGTGATATGATAGCAAAACTTGTTCCAGCAAGCAGAATCCTCTGGCAGTGGACAAAGGTACTGATGCTGTTAGAGATGTTTAATTTTGTTTTTAAACGTGCTGAGGATGTCATGAAGAAATTTGTAAAACATATCGAGGCACATTTCTCAAAAGATAATGAGCAACATCAAAGTTAATAAAGCAATTCACAAGAGAGATAGCTATGGGGACATATGCCTGGTTCACTAATGTCCCTTAGGGAAGGAAATTGCATCCTTACCTGGTCTAGCCTGCATGTGAATCCAGACCCACTGCAATGACATTGAGACTTAACTGTCCTCTGGGCAATTATGGATGAGCTATTAATGCTGGCCCTCATCCATTGAATGAAAACTGTACTGCATACAGTTCTGGTTGCCACATCACCAAAAGGATGTGGATGCTTTGGAGAGAATGCAGAGGAGGATGTTGCCTGGTATGGAGGGTGCTAGCTATGAAGAGAGGTTAAATAGATTAGGATTATTTACATTAGAAAGACGGAGGTTGAAGGGGGAACCTGATTGAGGTCTACAAAATCATGAGAGGTATAGACAGTGAGGATAGCAAGAAAATTTTTTCCCAGAGTGGGGGACTCAATTACTAGGGGGTCACAATTTCAAGGTGAGAGGGGAAATGTTTAAGGGAGATATGCATGGAAAGTTCTTTACACAGAGGGTGGCGGATGCCTGGAACACGTTGCCAGCGGAGGTGGTAGAGGCGGGCACGATAGCATCATTTAAGATGTATCTAGACAGATACATGAATGGGCAGGGAGCAGAGGGATACAGATCCTTGGAAAATAGGCGACAGGTTTAGATAGAGGACCTGGATCAGCACAGGCTTGGAGGTCCGAAGGGCCTGTTCCTGTGCTGTAATTTTCTTTGTTCTTCTTTGTTCTCAATAAAAAAAGACTATGTTTTAGGTCAATTGGCTACATCGGCAGCCTGTATTTTAGAATCATTCCGGCTGTATCAGTTCAATTCCCATTCTGGGTGAAATAAACAAATGGTACTTAAAAGGGGCAGCACGGTGTCTCAGTGGTTAGCGCTGCTGCCTCACAGCACCAGGACCCAGGTTCAATTCTACTCTCAGATGACTGTCTGTGTGGAGTTTGCATATTCTCCCTGTATCTGCATGGGTTTCCTCTGGGACGCTCTCGTTTTCTCTCCCAGTCCAAAGATGTGTGGGCTAGGTGGATTGGCCATGCTAAATTTTCCATAGTGTTCAGGGATACGTAAATCAGGGGTGTTAGCCACGGGAAATGTAGGGTTACAGGAAAAGAGTAGGGGTATGGGCCTAAGTGGGATGCTCTTCAGAGGGTTGGTGTGGACTTGTTGGGCTGAATGGCCTGTTTCCACACTGTAATGATTCTATGAGGAAGGATATGTACACTATTTTGTGACAAGAGCAGCCCAAGATCCAGGGAAATCTATTGTAAACCTGCTACAAAGCATAATTCATGGGTGTACGTAAAAGCAAAGGGCTGGGGAAACTCACTCAGTAGGACTAGCAGCATCTGTGGAGACAGAAACAGGGTCAATATTTCAAGTCTGATATGACTCCGCTTCAGAGCTGAAAATAATGTTTATATTCTGTCGGGGTGATAAGCAGGTGTAAAAGATTATAAGCGTTCTCACAGTAAAGGAAAAGGGGTTGCTAACGATGGTGGGAAAGATGGAAATGTAAAGAGGGTGTGAAAATGAGAAAATAAATCAGAGAGAATATTTGTGATGGAATGTCATGCTTGGCAAATTTAACAGAATTGTTGGAAGACATAGAAAGCAGGATAGATATAGGGAAAACTATGGACATTTAGATTTCCAGAAGATGTTTAATAATGCACCCCATGTTAGGCTATTGAATAAGATAAAGACCCCTGGTGTTGGAGGTATATATTAGCATGGGTAGAGGATTGGCTCACTAATATAAGAGAGGGAGTTGGGAATGGGGGTATTTTCAGGATGGCAACCTGGAGTGCCACAGAGTTCCGTGCTGGGGCCACAATTATTTGTAATATATATTAATGAATGGATAAGGAAAATGAGTGTACTATCGCCAATTTTGCGGATGACGCAAAAATAGGTGGAGCGGCCAATGGTGAGGGGTGACATAAAGAATTTACAGAGGGACGTAGGTAGATTAATCAAGTGATTAAAAATTTGGCACACAGAATAAAATCATAACACCATAAGAAATTGGATCAGGAGTAGGTCATTTGGCCCCTTGAGTATGCGCCGCCATTCAGTATGATCATGGCTGATCCAACAGATTTTGTGTCCACTTACCTACGTTTCCCTGTAACTCTATATTCCCCTACTGATCAAGAATTTATCTATCTCAGCCCTAAATCTGCACAGAGAATGTGCCCCACAGCTTTCTGTAGCAAGGAGCTCCAAAGACTCTCAAACATCAGAAGAAATTTCTCCTTATCTCAACTTTAAATTAACTCCCTTTATTCTGACACTATGCCGTCCAGTCCTAGACTCTCCCATGAAGGGAAACATCCTCTCGGCGTTTACCCTGTCAGGCCCCTTAAGAATCTTACATGTTTCAATGCAATTACTTTTCATTCCTTTAAATTCCAATGAGTAGAATCTCAACTTGCTTAGGTTTTTTTGCACATAAGACCACAGACTCCAATGAAACAATAGCTTTCCTTAAATAACATAACCAAAACTGTTCACAGTATTCACAGGCACCTTGTTTACATCAGACTTCCCTACTCTTATACTTCAACCCCATTGAAATAAGGGCCAACATTCCATTAACCTTCCTGATTATCTGCTGTACCAATGTGCTCGCCTTCTGTGATTTGCGCACAAATACCTCCACATCCCTTTGTGTTGCAGTTTTCTGGAGTTTTTCTCCATTTAACTCATGTGCTATTCTTTTGTTCTCCCTTCGAAAATGAACAACTTCACATTTTCCCATATTACACTCCAATTCGACCTTCTTCTCACTTATTTAACCTATCATATCTCTCTGTAAACTGTTTATATTCCTATTACAACAAGCCTTTCCAACTATTTTTCGTCATCTGCAAATTTGGATATATTACATTTGCTTCCTTCCTCCAAGTTAATAATACATAATGTAAACATTTGTGTTCAGTCCTGATCCCTGTGGAGCCCCACTGGTTACAAGTTGCTGATCTGACAAAGAACTCCTAATCCCCACTCGCTGTTTCCTGCCCATTAATCAATTCTCTATCCACACCAATATACTATTTCCAACAAAAACCAAAAGAACTGCGGATGCTGTAAATCAGGAACAAAAACAAAGTTGCTGGAAAAGGTCAGCATATCTGGCAGCATCTGTGAAGGAGAAAACAGAGTTAACATTTCGGATCCGGTGACTCTTCCTCAGAACAGTTCTTTTGGTTTGTATGGAGCAAGAGTATTATTTCAATGGAGAAAAAATTGCAGAAAGCTGCAACACGTAGGAACCTGGGGTATTTGTGCACAAAAATGAAAGCTAGCACAAAGTTTCAGCAGGTAATCAGGAAGGCAAATGGAATATTGGCCCTTATTTCAAGGGGGTTGGAGTATAAGAGTAGAGAAGTCTTACTGCAACCGGATGAGGTGCTGGTGAGATCACATCTGGAGTATTGTGAGCAGCTTTGGTCCCCTTATTTATGGAAAGATATTATTTCTCTGGAGGCAATTCAAAGAAAGTTCACTAGGCTAATCCCTGTTAAGGAAGGATCGTCTTATGAGCCAAGGCTAAACAGATTATTAGAGTTTCCAAATCAAGTAATAGGACAGAAATCATGGAAGGAGTCAGGAATATAACATCAGGAAAAACAGATAAGGGGATAACTATGCGAAGAGGTGGTCAATACAGGACTGTGGTTCTTAAATTAGTGCAGTACACAAAACAATGTATATGAGCTTGTAGCATAAATTGAAATTGGTAAGTAGATATTACGGCAATCACAGAGATGTGACTGCAAGGAGACTAGGGCTGGGAAGAGATATTCAAAGACATGTGTCCTATTGGAAGGACAGGCAGGGGGGTTGAGGTTACCTTGTTAATTAGAAGTGAAATGAAATTGATAGTGATGTAGGGTCCGAAGGCATAGAATCTGTGTGGGTGGAGTTGATGAACCACAGAAGGATAAAAGAGCCTGATGGGAGTTATGTTCAGGATGACAGGCAGTAATCAGGATGTGAGGCAGAAAATAAATCTGGTAATAGAAAAGACATGTGAGAATGGAACTATTACAATAATCACGGGGGACTTCAACATGCAAGCAGACTGAGAAAATCAGGTTGATAGCAGATGCCAAAAATAGAATTCATGGATTGTATGTGCAATGGTTTTTTTTGGAGCAGCTATGGTAGACTCCACAAGCAAATAGACAATTCTTGGTTTGGTGATGTGTAATGAGGCAGACTTGATTAGGTAAAAGGACCCTTAGGAGGCAGTGACCATAACATGATGGAATTCACCCTGCAATTGAGAGAGAAAAGCTGGAATCAGCTGTAATGCTAACACGACTAAGTAAACGTAACTGCAAAGACATCAGGAAGGAGCTGGCCAGATTTGCTTGGAAGAGGAGTCTAACAGAGAAGACAGTGGAGCAACAATGGCAAGAATTTCAGAGGATAAATCAGGAGGCAGACCAAAAATTCATCCCATGTTTATGGTGAAGATTTGCAGGAAGCCAAGGGATTGGGATGCTTTTGAAAGCCAGCAGAGGACAAATAGAAAAAGCAGTAATTGGGAGAAGATGAAATATGAGATTAAGCTAGCTTGTAATATAAAAAAAAACACTTGCAAGCTTCTTTTAAGAAGGTGAGAGAGCAGCAGAAGTGGTCATTGGACCTCAGTCATTGATAAAATGTTATAGTCCATTATTAAGGATGGGATTGTGCAGCACTTGGAAGTCCATGGTAAAACAGGGCTGAGTCAACATAGCTTCATCGGGGGAGGTCATGTGTGACAAATCTGTTCAAATTCTTTGAGAAAGTAATGAGCAAGTTAGTCAAAGGAGAGCCAGTGGACATGATCCATTTGGATTTCCAGAAGGCTTTTGACAAGGTACCACACAGGAGGCTGTTAAATAAGATGAGAGCCCATGGTGTTAAGGCAAGTTACTGGCATGAATAGAGGATTGGCTGACTGGCAGAAGGAAGAGCATGGGGGTAAAGGGGTCTTTTACAAGGCTGGTAGCTGGTGACTAGCGGAGTTCTGCAGGAGTCAATGATGGGACCACAATTATTCAAGTTATACATGAACAACTTGAACGAAGAAACCAAGGGCAATGTTGCTAATTTTGCTGATGACACATAGGTAGATGGAGGGACAGGTAGTGTTGAGGAAACAGGGAGGTTGCAGAAGGGCTTGGACAAGCTAGGTGTGTGACACAGAAATGGCAGATAGAATGCACTTTGGGAAAATACGACGTTATTGGCTTCAGTGGAAGAATTGAAGCAGAGACTATTTCCTAAATGGGCCACAGGCTTCAGAGATGTAAAGCACAAGGGGACAAAGGAGTCCTAGTTCAGGATTCTCTTAAAGTTAAGATGTAGGTTCAGTTAGCAGTTAGAAAGGCAAATGCAATGTTAGTAATCATTTGGAGAGGTCTGCAGTACAAGTGCAGGAATGCACCGCTGAGGCTGTGTAATACTCTGGCCAGACTGTATTTTGAATATTCTGAGCAGTTTTGGGCTCCATTACTAAGGAAGAATGTGCTGGTTTTGGAGGAGGTCCAGAGGATTTCTCCAAAAATGATACTGGGGATGAAGGGCTTTACATATGAGCAGCGGTTGAGGGCTCTGTGTCTGTACTCGATTGAGTTTAGAAGGATGAGGAAGGACCTGATTCAAACTTACAGAAAACTGAGAGGCCTGGATAGATTGGATGTGGAGAAGATGTGTCCAGTAGTAGAAGAGACTAGAACCCAAGAGCATAGTCTCAGAGTGAAAGGATGACCTTTAGCGCTGAGATGAGGAGTAATTTCTTCAACCAAAGGGTGGTGAATCAGTGGCACTCATTGCCACAGACGGCTGTGGAGGCCTAGCCATTGAACATATTTAAGACAGAGATAGGTAGGTTCTTGACTAGTAAGGGGATAAAGGGAAATGGGGAAAAGGCTGCAGAATGGGGTTGAGAAACATACCAGCCATGATCGAATGGCAGAGCAGACTCAATGGGCTGAATGGCTTAATTTTACTCCTGTGTCTTATGGTTTTATTGTCTTAATCAGTAGCAGAATAAGGATAATGGGGAAGAGACAGGAAAGTGGAATTGATGATTATCAGATCAGCTTGACCCCATTTGATTTTGGAGAAGAGTCAATGATTGAATGGGCTACTCGTATGTACCTCTGGTAATTAGGATTAAACTTTTGGGAAGGTGGTGCTATTCTATGGTACAAGAGGAAAACAAGCATTACTGAAATGGTAACCTCTTTTCAGCAAGTCTGGTTTTCTTTTCCATCAAAGCCAGTGAACAACAATTTCAGGCATTGAACAACAATTCCTAGTCACAAATGCCTGGTTACCTTGTCAACCAAGATTAATCTCACCTTCTATATTTCATGCAAATCTTGAAAGTTGCTTTCTTCTTCTTTTAGGTGAAAATGCTACCTACCCCAGCTAAATTTCATTACATCTTTAATCTGAGGGATCTATCTCGCATTTGGCAAGGAATGTTGAACGTAATGGCTGAGGAATGCTCTGATCTGGAGACACTCCTAGCTTTGTTCAAACACGAATGTACCAGGGTTATTGCAGACAGGTAATTACATTGTTTAATAGGGAAATTAGACTGAATGCTACTTCTGTAAATATGTCATATTACTGGATCATTGATTTATGCATCTAGTTTTAATTTACTTGGTGATGACACTTTAATAAGTGAAATGATTCTTAACATTATAGCTTTTCTGTCCATTTTTGCATCTTGCATATTAATTAATGGAGTAAAACAAAGCAGCACCAAAGTTTGTAACCAAGTCGCAATATTTGGGAATATAACGGTGCAATTGGGAATTCAGTGTGGGGCAGAAGGGTCTGCTCATATTCATTCTTTTTGTTTTATGTCTAGTCAATAGTCAGAGTCTTGGAGATGTACGACACAGAAACAGACCCTTTGATCCAGCTCACCTGTGCCGACCAGATATCCTAACCTGATCTAGTTCCATTTGCCTGCATTTGGCCCATATCCCTTTCAACCCTATCTTTTCAAATATCTGTCCAGATGCCTTTTAAATGTTGTAATTGTACCAGCCTCCACCACTTCTTATTGCACGTCATTCCATAAATGCACCACCCTCTGGGTAAAACAGTTGCCCCTTAGGCTCCTTTTAAATCTTTCTCCCTCACTTTAACCCATGCCTTCAAGTTGTGGACTCTCCTGTCCCGTGGAAAAGACCTTGACTATCCATCCTATCCATGCCCGTCATGATTTTACAAATTTCTATAAGGTCATCCTTCAGCCTCCAACGTTCTGAGGAAAGTAACCCTAGCCTATTCAGCCTCTCCCTATAGCTCAAACCCTCCAATCCTGGCAACATACTTGTAAATCCTTTCTGAACCTTTTCAAGTTTAACAACATCTTTCCTGTTGCAGGGAGACCAGAATTGCACACAGTATTCCAAACGTGGCCTAAGCAATGTCCTGTATAGCCGCAACACGATCTCCCGACTCCTATACTCAAAGCACTGACCAATGAAGGCAAGCATACCTAATGCCTTCTTCAATACCTGTCTACCTGCGACTCCACTTTCAAGGAACCTGCACCCCAAGATTTCTTTCTTCAGCAACACTCCCCAAGATCTTACCATTTATCGTGTACATCCTGCCCTGATTTGCCCTCCCAAAATGCAGCATCTCAGATTTATCTGAATTAGATTTCATTTGCCATTCCTCATCCCATTGGCCCATCTGATCAAGATCTAGTTGTATAACTGGACTGTTCCCTGATCACCCATATCTGGCAGGAGGAATATACCATTGCACTAACTGCCATCTCAGAGCCTTCACTGTAAGACAAAAAACAGAATCTTACCTTTGCTAACCTTTGAGATTGCCCTCCTCACCAAAGCCCGGTATTCATCAAAACTCATGCTTAAACTTCCAGCAGCACTTCAACTACAGAACAGCCCTTCTCAAAATGGCCACTCCAAAAATGGCCACTTAGCTAGAGATTGCCTCTCTTTAATTCGCTCCTGGGTGGTCACTGGTAACTGAGTTGACTCCTCCCAGAATCCTCCTCAGTCAATTCTCAGCAGCACCCTCTGTTGGATGCTCTTGCACCATTCTCTGACACCAGCTCTTCTGTGTTGCCCTGTCAGTCACAGTGAATGAGACAGCTACTCCCAGAATCCTCCTCAGTCACTTCCCAGCAGTGTCTTCTTGAATATCTACTCCATGACATCTTCTCCCTCTTTGGTATTAAGAATCATAGCCAGTCATTGAGACTACTCAGTGCCTTGAGTGAGTTGTCCAGATGAACCTTCTAGGTCTGAGCACTGAAAATACAGAAGTTAAAGAATGCATGAGGTATTCCATCCTCATGTAACTTTAAAAAATTAAGCCTGTTTGATTTTTGGAAAATCCTTAAGGGAAAAAAGTCATTTTTTAAAAAATTGATTCTTTGATAAATGAGCCCTTCTTGTTTCCCTTTCCGTCTTTGGATCTTCGATTAATGTAATTAATACCTTTTACTCCTTCCAAATTCCCACTCACTGCTTTATTATTTAGGAAGCATTCATTCCTTTCGCAATTCACACCATTAGCAGTCCATCATGCAATGTTCTTTAGTCAAGTTATGATTTGATAATTTATATCTACATCTGTACCTGTGGAAAATCATGTTTACACAAATTAACCACTCATGCATAAAACTATATGACTAATGCTTTGCACAGTGGGCCTGTTCATTGTAATAAAGTTAGTAAGGATTGATTATTGACTTTTATGTGATTTAATAGATTCGTAAGCGAAGAGGACAGGTATTGGTTTGAAAATGCAGTGACACGTGTTGTTGAAGACAACATTGGAAGACAGCTGGCAGAAAAACTTCACAAAGAGCCATACTTTGTTGATTTTCTTCGTGACCTCCCAGAGCCAACTGGTGATGAGCCTGAAGATTACGTATTTGATATCCCAAAAATCTATGAAATGGTACATCACATCATTGTTTGCTTTCCTTCTACTATTGTGCTTATACATTAAGGTCTAATTACAGTTGGTAAAGCTTCACAACCATCTGCCTTGAAAATGTGTCTTTCACTTCAATCTATTTTTAATTCCTTCGTTCACATGTGCCTATCTAAAGACAGGTCTGAGCTGTCTTGGAAGTTTGTATTTGCCTGAAAGCATCACAGGAAGGCCAAGTAGACAGATCCATAGTTTTCATTTTTTTAATTCATTCAGGAGCTGCTGTCTGAACTAGATTGGAGGCTTTGATGGGCAATGAGTTTGCAGTTTGCATTTCAATACATTTCTGCTGCTGACATGCACAGCATGTCATGGATGCCAAGACAAGAATCAATACTGGGTAAACTGCTTTTTGCCATTTCTACATCAGTGCAAAGCCTGTCCCATTTATTATGGTGACAATACAATGACATACAACAGAGTGTATCCAAGAAGTGAAGGTGGAATTTTTATCTCCAAATACACTGTGCACAAATTACTCGTACTGATCCTGCCACAGATAGAAACATCTGTGGCATAGAGATTGGTGAGGATGAAATAAAGTAGTTTATCCATCCGGTTGGGTTGGTGATCTACTCAACTTTATGGTTTTGGACTAGACCAGCTCCATCAGTGAGTACTGGGCCAGCTCCATCAGTGAGTACTGGGCTAGCTCCATCAGTGAGTACTGGGC
>JAHRHZ010000279.1:2724920-2759287 GCA_024137785.1 Ginglymostoma cirratum | reverse complement strand
CTAGCTCCATCAGTGAGTACTGGGCTAGCTCCATCAGTGAGTACTGGCCTGGCTCCGTCAGTGAGTACTGGGCTAGCTCCGTCAGTGAGTACTAGGCCAGCTCCATCAGTGAGTACTGGGCTAGCTCCATCAGTGAGTACTGGGCTAGCCACGTCAGTGAGTACTGGGCTAGCTCCATCAGTGAGTACTGGGCTAGCCACATCAGTGAGTACTGGGCTAGCTCCATCAGTGAGTACTGGGATAGCTCCATCAGTGAGTACTGGCCTGGCTCCGTCAGTGAGTACTGGGCTAGCTCCATCAGTGAGTACTGGGCTAGCTCCATCAGTGAGTACTGGACTGGCTCCATCAGTGAGTACTGGCCTGGCTCAGTCAGTGAGTACTGGACTGGCTCAGTCAGTGAGTACTGGCCTGGCTCCATCAGTGAGTACTGGACTGGCTCCGTCAGTGAGTACTGGCCTGGCTCAGTCAGTGAGTACTGGACTGGCTCAGTCAGTGAGTACTGGACCAGCTCCATCAGTGAGGATTAGACAAGCTTGATTATTGACAACTAGACCAGCTCGATTGGTGAGGACTAGACCAGCTCAGTCAGTGAGGACTTGGGCTCAGTGATTAGCACGGCTGCGTCACAGCACGAGTGACCCAGGTTTGATTTCAGCCGTGGATGACTATCTGCGTGGAGTTTGCATGTTCTCCCTCAGCCTTTGTGGGTTTCTGCCAGGTGCTCCAGTTTCCTCCCATCATCCAAAGATGTGCTGGTAAAGTGGATTGGCCATGGTAAATTGACCCTTAGTGTACAGGGATGTTCAGGCTCAGTGGTAACCATCAGAAGTACAGTATTACGGGGAAAGGATGGAATGCTCTTCAGAGGGTCAGTGCAGACTTGATGGGCCAAATTCCTCTTTGCATACTGTAGGAATTCAATGATTCCAGATAGCTTGGTCAGTGAGGGCTCAACCAGCAGTGGCCTACATCACTGGTAGTGGACTAATCGGTGAGGACTTGGGGGCCAGTTCAGTTAGTGTAATCTTGACTGGTTTGGTCTGTGAGGACTAGGCCAGCTTGATCACTGAAGGCTACAGCAGTTAAATCAGTGAGGACTAGGCCAACTCAGTCAGTAAGCACTAGACCAATTTGATGAGTGATCAGCAACAGGTCAACTCCCACACTATAATTCAGCATAACGATGCCACTTTCTGAACCTCACTCTTTTCCTGAGGCATGGAGCCCTCAAATTAAACTTGCCACTGGTCATCTCTCTTTAATAAAAGAGCAGCCTATGGTCTAATGGGACAAAGGCAATTTTCACTGTTTACTATATTAGATTAAAAACTTGTGTTTTAATATGTTCTTTGTGATATTCTAATGGTTACAAATATATTTCAGATCCCAAGCTATGAATTTCTGACTGAAAAATTACAGTTTTATCAGAGACAACATAATGAAGGAGTCCGATCAGGTTTTCTTGATCTTGTTTTCTTCAAGGATGCAATGACACACATTATGAAAGTGAGAATTTAAACTTTAAACTCATTTTTTTATTCATTCAAATTCTGGCTATTTGACTTCAGTAATAATTTGGAATTAAAAGTGTGATGATGATCATGAAACCAGTCTCGATTATTGGGAAAATCCCACCTGGTGGGAGGAGATGGCCTCGTGGTATTATCACTGGACTGTTAACCCAGAGACCCAGGTAATGTTCTGAGGACCTAGGTGCAAATCCTGCCACGGCAGATGGTGGAATTTGAATTCAATATATGCCTGGACTTAACAGTCTAATGATGACCATGAATCCACTGTCAATTGTCCCAAAAAAAACCCCATCTGCTTCACTACTGGCCTTTAGGGAAGGAAACTGCCATCCTTATCCAGACTGGCCTACATGTGACTCCAGACCCACAGCAATGTGGTTGACCCTTAAATGCCCTCTGGGCAATTAGGGATGGGCAATAAATGCTGGCCTAGCCAGTGACACCTGTATCCTGTGAATGAATTACCAAAAGCATGGCAGTTGAAATTTAATGCAGAAGAATGTGAAGTTAGTAAGAAGAATTTCAGGAGGAAAAATGAGTAAAGGTTATAGGAATAAATGATTCAATTCTGAAGGATGTGTAGGGGTAGACAGATATATGGGTTTATATACACAAATCATTGAAGTTGGCAGTCAAGGTTAGGGGAAATGGTTTATAAAACAGGTGATTCTGGGTTTCATAGGTAAAGGTACAGACTATAAAATAACATCGATGGTGAACTTTAATATAACATGATATAACCAAATACAGTTTGAATGCAACTAAAATATTCTGTCCAGTTCTTGTGACCATACTTTCAGAAGCATGTGAAGACATTGGAGAGACTTTAGTGAAGCTCTGTAATGACAATAATGGGACTCAGGAACGCCAGTTACAAAAATAAAAAGCTGGGATGGTTCACCTTGGACAAGAAAATCTTGAATGATTTCATAGAGAAGTTCAGAATAATGAGAGGCCTGGACAAATTGAATGGGGAGAACTGTTCACATTGGTGGCCAAGAACTGGAGGAACTGAATTAAAGTGATTCACAAAGGTTCAGGGTAGTGTGAGAAAAAACAGATCTGATGCAGTGAACAGTTAGGAGCTGAAATGCACTTTCTGTGGCTGTCGACCAGACAGATTCAGCCATTATTTTCAAAACTGAAATGGGATAGTTATCAAAAGAGAACATATTCTTAGAGGTTTTCAGGGAAAAAAAAAACAGGAGAGCATAGTTCAAGTTATTCTCACTGAGAACTGGCACAGACGCAATGGATCTAATGGTTTTGTGTTGTAATCTTTCTGTGATATTATGATGGACTACACAGTTGCCAACAAGAGAGTTTGCACAACGACCCTCCGATAGATTTTTCAGCAATGCATGAATGCACTGTCAGGACAATCTTAACAAAATTAATTGAGTATTAAGTATGTCATATTGTTACTTTTGTTGTTAAACTGTTACTTTGAAAGAAGAATGACAAACCTTGATCAGTTCAATTTTTTCTTTGACAAAGTAAACTTCCACCTGTGACAGCATGAAAAACATGTTTTGCAGATATCACGTATAATCCGTACAGACTGTGGAAATGCTTTGCTGGTAGGCGTTGGTGGTTCTGGAAAACAAAGCTTCACAAAACTGGCATCCTATATTGCTGGATATAAAATCTTTCAGATCACTTTAACAAGGTATTAAAATAAATGTATTAGTTTTGTATTTGTTAATGAAAATTTAACCTTATTCTGTCAGCACCATTCACATTCCAAACTGGATCAATATTCTTGTGGGATCACATAGTGGGCTATGATCCTTAGTTACACTGATATGAATGGTGCAACTTCAGATTGCCTGCACTTAACATGGCTTCAAAATTGAAAATTGCAGAAAAATTTGTGGATGTCACAAAATTGTTAGTGCATACCAATTAAGAGCAATGCAAGCAGTACTTAAAATCTATTCTTTGTCTTCCTGATTTTCTGTCTGAAAAGGAAAGAGATACAGACCGGAATCTCTGGGACTGCCTGGAGCAGATAGAAAGGTAGAATGGAGAACTTCATGGGGTGAGATGCCAAAATTCAGATTCCTGATGGAGAGCTAAAGTTTTAATGTTATGTTTGGAGAAAATCTCAGACAGGTCATCCAATGCTAATAATTAGGAAGCTCTTTTGCATTCATTAATGTACTGTGAACGCTCACTAATACTCCATCTTGCCATAATTACTTACACAGTTCCAATCTTCTGAGTTAATGGTGAGAAAAATGTGTGTTCACAAATGCAGCTGCCTGTGTGATCATGTACCTGTGGGTAAACTTTTCCCTAAAACTTCTGATGAGAAAACATTTCCTCAATACAATGTTTTTCATAACAGATCTTCCAGGTGTTCCTTTGCTGGTAAGGTAAGCATGTCAGGGATGCAGCCTGCCTGGGCCAACTAGTTCACTTTAGCTACTATCTTCCCTTTTATATACTTATGGAAGATTTTGCTGTCCATTTTTATACTTTGCACTAGTGTTCCTTAGTAATTTACCTTTACCCTTTTTTTTAGTAACCCTTTGTTGTTCTTTATGTTTTCTAAAAGTTTCAGTCTGCCACGAACCTTTACAATATGGTACAATACAATATGGAGGTTAGTTTGATTCGGTTTGATTTATTGTTGTCACATGCATCTGAGTACAGTAAAAGTTTTGTTTTGCGAGCAGTACACGCAGATCATAATGTACAAGGACATCTAGATCACAGGGTGTTTAGACAAAGCAAGGCATGATTTCAACAGCACAGGAGGTGCACAAAAACAAGACCAACATTAGATTTGAAATTAGAGACATTCATTCAGCACTCTAATAACAGAAGGGAAAAAGCTGTTCTTGAATCTGTTGACATATGTATTCAGGCTTCTGGATCTTCTGCCTGACTGAAGAGGATGCAAGACAGTATTGCTGGGGTGGGAAGTGTCTTTGATGATATTGGCAGCCTTTCCACAGCAATGGCAGGTGTAGATGGAGTCCGTGGGTGGAAGGTTGGCTTTTGTGATGGTCTGGACTATGCGCACAACTCTTTGTAGTTTCTTAAGGTCCTGGATAGAGCAGTTGCCATACCAAGCCATTATGCACCCAGATAGAATGCTTTGTGTGGTGCATCTGTAAAAGTTGGTGAGGGTCCTTATGGACACTTTAACTTTCTTAAGCCTCCTGACAAAGAAGAGTCTTTGTTGTGCCTTCTTGACTGTCGCATCTACATGGGTGGTCCGGGACAGATTGTTGGTTATCGTCACTCCTAGGAACTTGATGCTTTTGACCCTCTCCAATTTTTTTAGTTTCTACCTTTATTTTTAACTTGTTGCTTAGCTATAGATGTTTTTCTCCCTTTTACAATCTTTCTTCCCCTCTGGATTTTATTTTAGTTGGGAGAAATTGAATATCTCCTGAAACACCTGCCATGGGTCATTAACTGTTCTACCTTTTAATTGCAAAAACAGAACTTGCTGGAAAAGCTCAGCAGGTCTGGCAGCATCAGTGAGGAGAAAACCTGGTTAACATTTCTGGCCTAGTTCTAATGAAGGGTCACTTGCACCTGAAGTTCTTGGCTTTATGTAGGTGACAGCCTAACATAGTAGGAGTTATTGGTTGGTTTGCTGAGCTGACTGGTTTTCACACAAACGTTTCATCTCCCTTCTAGGTGACATTGTCAGTGCTTTGCAGCCTCTGTTGAAGCGCTGTTGTTCTGTCCCACTCTGATTTATATGGTCCAGTTTGTCATGGTGGGCAGTCTTGTTTCTGGTTTTGTACCGTAGTGGTATGTAGATGAGGTCTATTTCAACATGTTTGTTTATTGCATTGGTAATTGAAGGCTAGGCCTCCAGGAATTCTCGTACGTGTCTTTGTTTTGCTTGTCCTAGTACCGTGGCTTTGTCCTAGTTAAACTGATGTCCTTCTATGTCTGAGTGTATTGAAATGAGGGACAGTTGGTCGTGCCGTTTTGCTGCAAGTTGGTGTTCATGTATCCTGATGGTGAGTTTCCTGCCCGTCTGTCCTTTGTCGTGTTCCTCGCGGTTGCTGCACGGTGTTTTATATATCACATTTGTCCTGTTCATTGTGGGTATGTGGTCTTGTGTCTTTGAGAGTAACTGGCAAAGTGTGGCTGTTGGTTTGTGTGCTATCCTTATTCCAAAAGGTTGTAGGAGTCTATGGCCTATTGACAGGGCAGACCCAGCAGAAGTAGCGAAGCAGTTGTATACAGTGAGGATGGAGTTGCTCTGGGAGTCTTCATATTTTATTTCAGAACCCATGAAGTCTCAAGGCATCAGGTTGGCAATGGCTTGGTATGGCAACTGCTCTATCCAGGACCTTAAGAAACTACAAAGAGTTGTGCGCATAGTCCAGACCATCACAAAAGCCAACCTTCCACCCACGGACTCCATCTACACCTGCCATTGCTGTGGAAAGGAACAGGATACTGATTGTGGATGATCAGCCATGATCATAATGAATGGTGATGCTGGCTCGAAGGGCCGAATGGCCTACTCCTGCACCTGTTGTATACTATATATTATATATTATATTAAACCCACTGGTTTAACCTAAGTATTGAGAAGGTGTCCCAATTTCCCTTCTTTGGCTGTGAAGAATCTTTAGGTATTTTCCAATGTTCAAACTGAACATTTCTGTAAGTTTTTGGAGCCATTGTAATATGTGTAATTTTATTATTTCTTTCAGAGCATACAGCGTCACCAATCTAATGGATGATTTGAAGATATTGTACAGAACAGCTGGGGCAGAAGGCAAGGGAATCACTTTCATATTCACCGATAATGACATTAAGGAAGAGTCCTTTCTTGAGTATCTCAACAATGTGCTTTCTTCTGGAGAGGTACATATTACATATTTCCGTACTTGTCTTCAAATTCAATATCCAGCCCTGATAACTGAACCGACAAATGCCTGTCACTGATTTTGTTGAGTCTAAGCAGATGCATGCATGTACATGTTCTTTCTGTCTGCAAAGACTATATGTAGCTTCCAGTACATGCAATATTGTGAGTTCAGAGGAAGGGTCACCAGACCCGAAATGTTAACTCGGATTTTTTCTTCACAGATGCTGCCAGACTTGCTGAGTTTTTCCAGCAACTTCTGTTTTTGTGCCATGTGGGGATCCTGACTGGCAATCCTGAATTTGTTGTCAGCAATGATACCTTGCACATTGAGGGTTATTGTGGTATAACTTTATTTTTACTAACTTCTTGCATGGAATCTCATCAAAAGCCTTCTGAAAATTCAACTTCAGCATCTTCACTGGCTCTCCTTTATCCATTGTTATGATCCCAGTTTGATGGTAACCCTGAACAAGACAGACTCCAGAAGGATCCTTGACTGAAGTCACGTGCCTTCTTGAAATGATCCATTTTGGTGTTTGAAATTTTTTTTCTGATTTTTTAAAGAAGAACACCTTCACAGAACTAACCAAAATCTATTTGTCCTTTTTGCTAAAATCCAAATCCTGAATGATGCTACCATAGATTATGGATATTTTATCGTGCTATGCCAAAAATAACAGTGCCACCCCACCAACCTCCGGATCCAACGCATCATCCTCCGACACTTCCGCCATCTGCAATCAGACCCCACCACCAAAGACATTTTTCCCTCCCCACCCTTATCTGCCTTCCGGAGGGACCACTCCCTCCACGACTCCCTTGTCCGCTCCACACTCCCCTCCAGCCCCACCACACCCGGCACTTTTCCCTGCAACCGCAGGAAGTGCTACACCTGCCCCCACACCTCCTCCCTCACCCCAGTCCCAGGCCCCAAGAAGACTTTCCACATCAGGCAGATGTTCACCTGCACATCTGCCAATGTGGTATACTGCATCCGCTGTACCCGTTGTGGCTTCCTCTACACCGGGGAAACCAAGCGGAGGCTTGGGGACCGCTTTGCAGAACACCTGCGCTCAGTTCGCAACAAACAACTGCACCTCCCAGTCGTGAACCATTTCAACACCCCCTCCCATTCCTCAGACGACATGTCCATCCTGGGCCTCCTGCAATGCCACAATGATGCCACCCGAAAGCTGCGGGAACAGCAAATCATATTCAGCCTGGGAACCCTGCAGCCCAATGGCATCAATGTGGATTTCACAAGCTTCAAAATCTCCCCTCCCCCAACCGCATCCCAAAACCAGCCCAGCTCATCCCCGCCTCCCTAACCTGTCCTTCCTCTCACCTATCCCCTCCTCCCACTTCAAGCCTCACCCCCATCTCCTATCTACTAACATCATCCCGCCCCCTTGACCTGTCCGTCCTCCCTGGACTGACCTATCTCCTCCCCACCACCCCCCCGCCCCCGACACGCACCTTTACTGGCTCCATCCCCGCCTCTTCAACTTGTCTGCCTCCTCTCCACCTATCCTCTCCTCTATCCATTTTCTATCTGCCTCGCCCTCTCTCCCTATTTATTTCAGAACCCTCTTCCCCTCCCCCATTTCTGATGAAGGGTCTAGGCCCGAAACGTCAAGCTTTCCTGCTCCTATGATGCTGCTTGGCCTGCTGTGTTCATCCAGGCCCACGCCTTGTTATCTCGGATTCTCCAGCATCTGCAGTACCTTTTATCTCTCATCAAAATACTCAATAAGTTTGTTAAGCATAATCTCCCTTCATAAAACCATGTTCACTCTATCCAATCCAACCATTATTTTCTAACTGAGAGATAATAGGAACTGCAGATGCTGGAGAATCCGAGTTAACAAGGTGTAGAGCTGGATGAACACAGCAGGTCAAGCAGCATCATAGGAACAGGAAAGCTTGACGTTTCGGGCCTAGACCCTTCATCAGAAATGGGGAAGGGGAAGGGGGTTCTGAAATAAATAGGCAGCGAGGGGGAGGCGGATAGAAAATGGATAGCGGAGAAGATAGGTGGAGAGGAGACAGACAAGTCAAAGAGGCAGGGATGGAGCCAGTAAAGGTGAGTGTAAGTGGGGAGGTAGGGAGGAGATAGGTCAGTCCAGGGAGGACGGACAGGTCAAGGGGGCGGGATGAAATTAGTAGGTAGGAAATGAGGGTGCGGCTTGAGGTGGGAAGAGGGGATAGGTGAGAGGGAGGGCAGGTCAGGGAGGCGGGGACGAGCTGGGCTGGTTTTGGGATGCGGTAGGGGGAGGGGAGATTTTGAAGCCTGCAAAATCCACATTGATACCATTGCGCTGCAGGGTTCCCAGGCTGAATATGATTTGCTGTTCCTGCAGCCTTCGGGTGGCATCACTGTGGCATTGCAGGAGGCCCAGGATGGACATGTCCTCTGAGGAATGGGAGGGGGAGTTGAAATGGTTCGCGACTGGGAGGTGCAGTTGTTTGTTGCGAACTGAGCGCAGGTGTTCTACAAAGCGGTCCCCAAGCCTCCGCTTGGTTTCCCCGATGTAGAGGAGGCCACAACGGGTACAGCGGATGCTGTATACCACATTGGCAGATGTGCAGGGGAACATCTGCTTGATGTGGAAAGTCTTCTTGGGGCCTGGGATTGGGGTGAGGGAGGAGGTGTGGGGGCAGGTGTAGCACTTCCTGCGGTTGCAGGGAAAAGTGCCGGGTGTGGTGGGGTTGAACAAGGGAGTCACAGAGGGAGTGGTCCCTCCAGAAAGCAGACAAGGGTGGGGAGGGAAAAATGTCTTTGGTGGTGGGGTCGGATTGCAGATGGCAGAAGTGTCGGAGGATGATGCGTTAGATCCTTCCTGGACCTCTCTGTCTCCATCTCGGGTAACCACCTAGAAACCGATGTCCATTTCAAGCCCATTGACTCCCACAGCTACCTGGAATACACCTCCTCCCACCCACCTTCCTGTAAAAATGCCATCCCCTATTCCCAATTCCTTCGCCTCCGCTGCATCTGCTCCCAGGATGAGGCATTCCACTCCCGTACATCTCAGATGTCCTCATTCTTCAAGGACCGCAACTTCCTCCCCGCAGTGGCCCGAAACGTCAGTTTTCCTGCTCCTCTGATGCTGCTTGGCCTGCTGTGTTCATCCAGCTCCACACCTTGTTATCTCTACCACTCATCTCTGTCTTTTACCTTCAAGCTAGTTTTGTATCCAAATAGTTAGTTCCCCCAGAATTCCGTGTGATCTAACCTTGCTAACCAGTCGACCATGAGGAGCGTTGTCGAACGCCTTACTGAAGTCCATTTAGATCACGTCCACAGTTCTGCCCTCATCAATCCTTTTTATTACTTCTTCAGAAAATTCGAACAAACTTGGGAGACATGATTTCCCACGTACAAAGCCATGTTGACTATCCCTAATCAGACCTTGCTTTTCCAAATACTGTCCGTTATGATTCCCACAACTTGCCCACCACTGATGTCAGGCTCACTGGTCAGTCATTTCCTGGCTTTTCCTTACCACCTTTCTTAAATAGAACCACCCCATTAGACAACCTCCAGTCTTCTGGCACCTTGCCTGTGGCTATCAATGATACAAGTATCTCAGCAAGGGACCCAGCAATCACTGCCTTAGCTTCCCTCAGAGTTCTCGCATACACCTGGTCAGGTCCCAGGAATTTATCCACCTTTGTATTTTAAAATGTCCAGCATTTCCTCCTCAGTAATATGGACATTTTTCAAGATGTCGCTATTTATTTCCCCACATTCTCTATCTTCCATATCCTTCTTCTCAGTAAATAATGATGCAAAATACTCATTTAGTATCTTCCCCATCTCCTGTGGTTCCACACATAGGCGACTTTGCTGATCCTTAAAGGGCCCTATTCTCTCCCTAGTTACCCTTTTGTCCTTAATGCATTTGTAGAATCCCTTTGGATTGTCCTTACCTCTATTCGCCAAAGCTATTTCAGTCCCCTTTTTGCCTTCCTGACATCCCTCTTAAGTTTACTCCTGCTGTCTTTATTCTGTTCTAGGCAATCACTCACTTTCTGCTGTTTATACCTGATATATGCCAGCATCACAGGTGCTAATTTTCAGTCAATTCCATTCGCTCCATGTGATATCAGCAAACGGTTGGAGACACTGGAAACTTCAAAGGCTATGGGCCCTGACAACATTCCGGCAATAGGACTGAAGACTTGTGCTCCAGAACTTGCTGCTCCCCTAGCCAATCTGTTCCAGTATAGTTACAACACTGGATTCCACCCAACAATGTGGAAAATTGCCCGGGCATGTTCTGTACATAAAAAGCAGGATAAATCCAATCCAGCTAATTACTTCCCCATCAATCGACTCTCGAGCATCAGTAAAGGTGTCAGCAATAGTGCTATCAAACAGCATCTGCTCAGCAATAACCTGCTGATTGATGCCCAGTTTGGGTTCTGCCAGCCCTCTTGGTTGGCACTATATCCACAAGCATCCACTCCCTCCACCACCGGCACTCAGTAGAGAACAGTGTGTACTATCTACAAGATGCACTGCAGAAATTCACCAAAGACCCTCAGACAGCACCTTCCAGCCATGACCACTTCCACCTACAAGGACAAAGGCAGCAGATATATGGGAACACCACCACCTTCAAATTCTCCTCCAAGCTATTCACCATCCCGATTTGGAAATATATTTGCCATTTCTTTGCTATTGCTGGGTCAAAATCCTGGAATTCCCTCCCTAATGACATTGTAGCTCAACCCATAGCAGCTGGACGAGAATGGTTTAAGAAGGCAGCTCACCTCCGCCTTCTTAAGGGCAACTAGAAATGGGGCAATAAATGCTGGCCAGCCAGTGACGCCCACATCCCACAAATGAACAAATTAAAAAAGAAGAAAAACCAATCCTCCTGTATAGCCACCTCTTTCAGCATTCCAACATTTAAGTTATCTGCATTAATATCAATTGCTAATATTAATACTAAATAAGTTCCTTGTTTCACCAGTCCATAATTTCCTATTGATACCGAGAGACTTTTACTATTCAAAAATCAGAATTTTCTGGAAACAATCAGCAGTTTTGGCAGCATCTTTGGAGAGAAAACAGTGTTAATGTTTCAGGTCCAGTGACCCTTTTTAGTATTTCTTTCTTGGTGATGGATACAAAGCATTTGTTCCATTTTTCTGTTATTTACTTCAGCTTCATATAAATACTGCTGACTCTGCTTGTAATGAACCCACATTTGTTTTTGCAATTCTTTTCCTTTTTACATACCTGCTGATTTACCATTTCATTTGGCTACCTTATACACCTCATCCTTTGATCTGATGTAATCCTGGATTTCTTTTATTAGCCCCTGTTCCTTGCAGGGTTTTTGTATAATAAATAAATGTATTTTTGTTGTGAACTATGAAGTAGTTCTTAAAATGTTGCTCGTTGCTTGTTTAACATCATACCTTGTAACATTTCCCAAACCACCATAGCTTATTTAGACCTCATACACATATAATTTCTTTTGTTTAGATCAAAGACTTGACTTGGTGATTGAACTACATTACTTTCGAACGTAATGTAAAACACAATCATATTACAGTAAAAGATTATTAATTAGCTCTTTTCATACCACAATACTTCTCTAGAAAATCATCTCACATATATATGCCAATAATGTATCCTCCATAACATGAATACTGATTAGGTTTACCCAGACTATATGTAGGTTAGAATCATGATGATTACGTTGATTGTACCATGGTATTTCATTGAGTTTCATTTTGTCAATATTTACATGGTGGTCAAAATGTGCACAGTCGCATGTGATGGAATGATCCATTCCATTCTCTGCTCATTACAATGACTTTTGTGCTCAGTCATTCCTATATGATTATCCTGGTTGTCCTCTTCACCTTGATATAGTGATAGAATAAAAACAAAGTTGCTGGAAAAGCTCAGCAGGTCTGGCAGCATCTGTGAAGGAGAAAACAGAGATAATGTTTCAGGTCCGGTGACCCTTCCTTAGAACTGATGGTACAAAAACAAAGTTGCTGGAAAAGCTCAACAGGTCTGGCAGCATCTGTGAAGGAGAAAACAGAGTTAACGTTTTGGGCCTGGTGACCCTTCCTTAGAACTGATGGTACAAAAACAAAGTTGCTGGAAAAGCTCAGCAGGTCTGAGTTTTGAGAAAGGGTCACCAGGACCCGAAACGTTAACTCTGTTTTCTCCTTCACAGATGCTGCCGGACCTGCTGACCTTTTCCAGCAACTTTGTTTTTGTTCTTGATTTACAACATCCGCAGTTCTTTTTGTTTTTATATAGTGATAGAATACCCTCGAATTCTCCCTAATCCTACCTGCCTGTGTGCATGCCCACCTATTTTTGTGACCAAACTCACATTTATCCAAATTATACTGCATCTTCCATGCATTTACCCAATCACGCAGCCTGTCCAAATCACACTGCAACATAGAACCCCTACAGTGTGGAAACGGGCCACACCGACCCTGGAAAGATTATCCCATCCAGACCCAGCCCCCTACACTGTCCCTGCATCTCTGAAATACCCATAGCTAACCCAATTAACCTGCATATCTTCGGTCTGTGGAAGGAAACCGGAGCATCCAGAGGAAACCCACACAGACACGGGGAGAATGTGCAAACTCCACAGAAACAATCATCCAGGGGTGGAATCAAACCAAGTCCCTGGTGCTGTAAGGCAGCAATGCTCACATTGAGCCACCGTGCTGCCCCTATATTGGCCATGGAGCTTTGGATCTCCCTGCCCCAACCCTTAATCTCTACAATTCTGTTTTCTGTTCCTCATTTCATTCTCTTCAAAGACCTATCTGTTGAATAGCCAGTGGATGTCTCAGATTGGCTGACTGTAGCCATGACACCTTCATAAAAAGTTCTAGTCCTGTCTTTAAATTTCACTGAATCCTCCTCACAGCTCACCCTTCCACCCAGCTTTGTGTTATCTGTACATGTTTCACGCTCCCTCTTTGCTCTCCTAATTATTTTCACGAGCTCCCTTTTGCACCTTCCATGCTCCACTAGGGCCTCTATTGATTTGTCCTCTTTATATTTGTTAACTGCCTCTCTTTTCCTTCTCATCTAGTTCTGAATATTCCTGGAGGTTGTTCCTACATTTCACCCCAAAGGGAATGTTTTGATTCTGTACAATTCCCTATTTCCTTCTTGAAACCACCCGCCCCCACCTCCACCACCTCACTGTTCTGAATATTTACCCATAAGTAGCCTTTCCAAGAAGATAGAAGTAGGAGTCACCCATTCGGCCCCTCAAGCCCACTTCATCATTCAATATGATCACGGCTGATCATCGAGATCCAATACCCTTATCCCACCCTCCGCCCAGATCCCTTGGTTCCTTTGGCCACAAGAGCTATATCTACCTACTTCTTGAACATAATATGTTGGCCTCAACCATTCCACAGGCTCACCACTCTCTGGTTGAAGAAATTTATCCTCATCTCCGTCCAAAAAGGTTTACCTCTTATGTTTAAACTCTAACCCCTAGTTCTGGACTATCATACTGTAGTGATTGGAACCAGCTGGATATTGTTGACTGTGAGTTTGTTAATTGGGGTTGTTGACCTGGGCCAAGCAGGAAATTCCTGGCTGACCAATATAACCAGGAGTTTTAGAATCTCTTCAGTTCAGAGGACTGACTCTGACCTGGCTGGCCACAGCCAGTGTAATGTGCACACCTAAATAAAGGGTGACTTGGTGATGGGATACACCAACCTCCGTGCAGCTATTCCATCCACTATATGAATAACACTTCCTGCATCTAATCTATCTAATCCTATCAGAATTTTATAGATTTCTATGAGACCCCTCCTCAGAGAATATATCCTGACTGATTCAGCCTCTTCATGTGTCAGTCCTGTCATCCCAGGAGTCAAGTCCGTAAACCTTTGTTACACTCCCTCTAAAGCAAGAACATTCTTCCTCAGATAAGTAAACCAGACCTGCACACAATATTCCAGGTGTGGCCTCACCAATGTTGTATAATTGCAGCAAGACATCTTTGTTCTTATACTTGAATCCTGTGGCTCTGAAGGCCAACATACAGATGCCTTCAATTCTGCCTGCTGCACCTGCGTGCTTATTTTCAGAGTCTGGTGCATGAGGACAGCAAAGTCTCATTGAACATTCCTTCTCTCAATTTACAGCCAATCAAATAATAATCTATCTTCCCGTGTTTACTACCAAAGTGGACAACCTCACATTTATCCACATTATTGATACTGTATCTGCCATACATTTTTGCACTTACTTAGCCTGGCCAAATCACACTGCAATATATCTGCATCCTCCTCACAGCTTATCCTTCCACCCAGCTTTGTGTCATCCACAAATTTTGAGATACTACAGTTAAATCATCTAAATCATTAACATCTGTTGTGATAGCTGGGGTTCCTAGTTCTGATCCCTGTGGTAAACATTTTTAGAGTATTGCATGCAATTCTGGTTTCCCTGCTATAGGAAGAATTCTGTGAAACTTGAAAGGGTTCATAAAAGATTTACAAGGATGTTGCCAGGGTTGGAGGGTTTGAACTATAGGGAGAGGCTGAATAGGCTGGGGCTATTTTCCCTGAGGGGTGACATTATAGAGGCTTATAAAACCATGAGAGGCATGGATAAGGTAAATAGAAAGGTTTTGTTTCCCTGGAGTGGATGGGTCTAAAACTGGAGGGCAGAGGTTTAAGGTGAGAGGGGAGAGATTTAAAAGGGACCTAAGGGGCAACATTTTCACACAGACGTGTATGGTATGTGTATGGAATGAGCTGCCATAGGAAGTGGTGGAGGTTGGAACAATTACGCTTAAAAGGCATCTGGATGGGTATATGAGTAGGATGGGTTAAGAGGGATATGGGCCAAATTCTGGCAAATGGGACTAGATTTATTTAGGATATCTGATCGGCTTGGATGAATTGGACCGAAGGGTCTGTTTCCATGCTGTACAACTCTATGACTCTATGACATCCACTGGCTCCCCCTAATGAGTTGCATCCTCATAGAATTCCTGTAGCTTTGTCAAGCATGATTTCACTTTTGTAAATCCATGCTGACTGCATCTGGTTCTACCCATGTTTTCTAAGTGATCTGTTATAAAATCCTTGATAATGGACTCTATTATCTTCCCCACAACCGATGCCTCAATGTGGAGGTGCCGGTGTTGGACTGGGGTGTAGATTATCAACTTTAAATCCCATCAATTTCTCCAACACTATTTCTCAGCTAATACAGATTTGCTTCAGTTCCTCCCTCCCACTAAACTCTGCGTCCTCCATCATTTCTGGTGCTACTGATTTGTGTCCTCACCTGTGAAAACAGAAGCAAAGTATGAATTTAGTTCAAGTTGCCATTTCTTTGTTCCCCAGTATAAATTCCCCAATTTTCTGACTGTACGGGACCTCCATTCATTTTCACCAATCTTTTTCTCTTTATATACCTATAGAAACTTTTATAGTCAGCTCTTATATTCCCCACAAGCTTACTCTAATACTCTATTCTCCCCCTCTTAATAAATCCCTTGTTCCTTCTTTGGTGACTTCTAAACTGTTCCCAATCCTCAGGTCTGTTGTTTTTGTTTGCCAATTTGTATGTCGCTTCTCTGCATCTAATACTATCTCTAATTTCCCTCAGAAGCCGTGGTTTGGCTATTGTTGTCTTTCCATTCTTGTGCCAGACAGGAATAAACAATTTTTGTATTTCACCCATTCATTTTTTAACCATTTGCCATTACCTATCGACTATCGTGCCTTTCAGTAACATTTCTAATCCATCAAAGGTGACTCCAAAACTCTTGTTTGCAAACCATCATTATCCTTTTCTGTAACAACTTAAAATGTACAGTGTTATGACCTTTCTCAATAAAATGCTCTCCTGCTGCCACCTTGAGCAGCTGTCTAGCTTTGCTTCCCAGAAATATGTCCAGCACTGTACCATCTCCTTAACTCCTCTCAATATTCTCCCACTTATTTCCTTTGCTGTGTTTCACAGGTTGGAACACATTGTTGCTAATGATTCGTACAGTCTTCTTTCCTGTGATTCCTGAGACCAGCTGAGCACGGCTGTGGCTGTACTCCTTCCTTCAAGCAGGACAACCTTAATTTGCCTCTAGCCCTTGCATTTGACAAATTTATTAGAATTCCTTGGGAATATAACAGGCAGGATGGATAATGGAGAAGTAATAGATGTAATGTATTTGACTCTCCATAAGGCATTAAATGAGGTGCTGTAGGAAAAGTTACTTCACAAGATAACTACTCATAGTGTTAGGGTAATATATTGGCATGGATAGATGATTTTCAAATTAAACTAAAATAGAAAGTGGGGATCAGTGGATAGTTTACAATTTTGCAAATGAAAATGATGGAGTCCTGAGACATCAGCTGTGTACAATCTGAATTAAAGAAAGGGCCAAGTGTATCATCACCAAATTTGCTGATAGGTTGGACAGCAATTTATGGGAAGGACATAGAATCAGAAAGGCAAGAAAGTTGGGAAATTATCGTCGGACTAAAATATCAAAATTCTCAAAACTGAGGACAAATTTTGTGACATTTCTTCCAAACTTTAAATGGCGACAATAGAATCTCACTATTGGCTTCATTTATTTCCACACATTTTAATCCCATTAATAGCCCAACTCATCTTATTTCTACACCACCTCTAATTATCCCATCTTTTCCTGAGATACCAGGCATCACAAATTCCCGACGTAAGTTGAAACAGATATCTTGTGGTTGTGACTAGCTGAATCCTTGTCCTAGCCATAACCCAACATATATGTGGCATGAGATAAGTTCAATTAATTTGTCTGGTGAAGTGTAATTTGCGAGGGATAAACAAACATTATTATTTAAATAACGAGACTATGGAATGCTATGGTACAGAGGGACCTGGTTATGAATCAAAAAATGTAGGTGTATTAGAATAGAACATAAATATTATGATGATACAATTGATGATTTGACACTGACATCAGTAAAAGAGATTGAGAAAAGACATTGGACTCAAACAAACAGGTAAATAAAATGGCTTTGAACATTTCACTAGAGAGCTGTATTCCGTACTGTGTACATAATAATACAAGAGCGCTGCAGCATGTTGTACCGTCCATTTAAATAATGCTTTGCTTTTTTATTCTATTCTACCTAGAAAAGTGAACAAACACACATTTCCCCACATTACACTCCATCTGCCAAGTATTTGCCTACTTATCCTGTCTATATTCTTTCACATCTTTTTTGCGTCCTCCTCGCAACTTGCTTTCCTACTTTTTTCTCCTACTTATTTTTTGACTGTCAGGGCTCATGACATGAAACAGTGGGAGCAGAACCCTTGAAGGGAAAACAAAGACCTTCACTATGTGTCGCATTAGTCCATATATGTAATTCATTGATATAAACACTTAAAGTAACAAAGCAAGAGCTGGGAGAACTCAGTTGGTAACAGATATGAAAGTGAGTAATGATCCCTTTAAATACCACAAGTGATGGTGGTGGTGCTTGAGGCCCCTTCCTGATGTTGAACAAATTTGAACAATGTCAGGTTAAAAGAGGACAATGGCTACAGCATTGAATTGAGCAGTTCTGGAGATAATTCTGCACCACATGCTTACTGACATCCTGCTGCTTGCTCAGCATACTTGCAGCCAATGCTTTAACTTACACCCTTTCCAAGATGGCATTAGCTGTGACCACACAAACAAACTATTTTAGATTTAAAAGTCTATCCATAGGGCCGAGCATATAGGCTGGACACCATAGAAGATTGCAGACAAAGACTTTGTTCAGTATCCAGTCACCATGAGAATGAGGTGTGCAGCAGGAAATGACAGATTGTGTGATCAACAGTAGGTGGTGTGTAAAGGTTGGTTGTTGGATATTATGTAATGGAAACTTAGAGAATTTGTCCAACATAAATTGACAATGCTGCTTTTAGAGAGTCAACTTGGCAACTATCTGAGCAGATAAGAGTGCAGCCAATATAAATCTGAAATACTGCACAATTAAATTGCTGTCTGATTTTTTTTGATAGGTGTCTAACTTATTTGCTCGGGATGAACTTGATGAGATTACTCAATTACTGATTGCACCAATGAAGAAAGAAGCACCTCGCATTCCTCCTACTTTTGACAACTTATATGAATATTTTATAAAAAGAGCCAGGAAACATCTTCATGTTGTCCTCTGTTTCTCTCCCGTCAGTATTTATTTTTAATTTGGTTTTCTATTGAACAAGAAGTTCTATCTTTCTAAGCATATGTTTCAATTTCTTTGTGAAATCAAACTGTGTCATTGGTCACATGGCTAGGAGCAAACCATCAAATCTAACGGCCAAAGATTAACTGGGTTCCTCTTTGTTGAAGAAATCATAGGGTCAATTTTGCAATCTACTATCTTTCCTTCAGAGAAGATTGCTGTCAGAACCAAAGTAGGTGATTCAGTCTTTTGAGTCTGTCCCAAAATTTAATGCAATTAGTGTCAATTTTCAGAGATAGTGCTTCCTACTACACCATTGAACCTACTGCTGACTCTCATGGCCTACCCATCTCAGAAAAACTGAGCCCAGATGGGAGCTTGTTCTTACATGACCATTAATTGGCCATTTACGGACCTCAATGAACCGAGCGAGGGAAAGGCGGAGGGAGGCAAAGAGGGAGGGATGCTCTCAGCCTCATCAATCTCCCGTAAAATTGTTGCCAGCTCAGAAGCAAGTCAGTGAATGGTGGAAGGGCAGCTTGCAGGATTTTATGGCCTCTCATCTATAAACCCACAACAGCAGATGTTACAACTCTACCCCATGACTGATCTGTCATCTATCTTCATACACGTGTTTTTGTCCAATATACCTTTATTACACCAAGTTAGCAGAAATGTCCACCTTAAAGTGAGCAATTTAACTCATATGAACGACCATTTTCAGAAGAATTTCCAAAGTTCTACAATCTTTTGTATATAAAAATTGCTCATGGTTACACTTCTGAAAGGCTGGCTCCTAATTTTTAGTTTACGTCTTCTAGTCTTATATTCCCTGAGCAGTAAAAAAGGTTTCTCGCTTTCTACCGTTGCCTATTGAAGCCATGTTGCATTTTGTATTTCAGAGGTACAGATTTCCTTTAACTTATCTTCACAATTGTGATATCAGACCTTTCACTAATACCCACAGCCACTAAACAACGAGGGACTCTTCGTTAAATGCAGCTATCTTTAAAATTAGCAGAATAAATTTTGCATGTTCCCTGCAATTTGAGGAACAAACATGGATTATTCACACACCTTTGAGGATTATCCAATGTATCTCTAGCATTCTGCTGTGATCTACTTAATACAAATCCAATCTACCTCCTGCGAGCATTAATGAATTGAGGCAATGTATCATTAAGGCAAAAGCAAAATATCGTGAAAGCAGGGAATTCAGAACCATGAAGATAGTAGTGCTCACACAGTTCAAGTCAGTCGTTTTTGATCAGAATGATTAATAATTTTTAAATATAATTCTTAATGTGAAACAATCAGATAGTTTTCTTTGCCTCTGAAATGGTGAATATTTATTACACAGTGTGCTAAGTTTTGTTGGTAGATTTCGAAGACAACTGTTCTTTATATTTTGCTTCTAGGTTGGTGAAAAGTTTCGATCGCGTGCAATGAAGTTCCCTGGTCTGATCTCTGGTTGCACTATGGATTGGTTCAGTCGCTGGCCCAGAGAGGCACTAGTGGCTGTGTCACACTACTTCCTTTCTGGGTTTTACATCGCCTGCTCAGCCGAGGTCAAAACCCAACTGGTATCAACAATGGGTGTCTTCCATGACAAGGTTTATCAAACATGTGAGGACTATTTTCAGAGGTATGTTCTGATTCAGAACAGGTTAATTTCTCAATGATATTTCTTGATACAAAGACTACCCAACATGATTAGTTTAACTATTTCCCTTTTAGCAAAATGTTGACAATTACAAGGGTTGACAAATATATTATTACAATCTTTTACAAACAGGAGTTATTGACTATGGAGGCCATAGAAACATAGAAGATAGGAGCAGAAAGAAGCCATTTGGCACTTCGAGCCTGCTCTGCCATTCTTCAAGGTCATAGCTGATTGTCCAACTCAATAGCCTAATCCTGCTTTCTCCCCATAACCTTTGATCCCCTTTGCCCCAAGTGCTATATCTAGTCGCCTCTTGAATACATTCAATGTTTTGGCATCAACTACTTCCTGTGGTAATGAATTCCACAGGCTCATCACTCTTTGGGTGAAGAAATGTCTCCTCATCTCCGTCCTAAATGGTCTACCCTGAATCCTCATACTGTAACCCCTGGTTCTGGACACACCCATCATCAGGAACATCTTCCCTTCATCTACCCTGTCCGGTCCTGTTAGAATTTTATTAGTCTCTATGAGATCCCCCCCACATTCAGCTGCACTCGAATGAAAGCAATCCCAACCTAATCAAACTCTCCTCATACGTCAGACCCGCCATCCCCAGAATCAGCCAGGTAAACCTTCACTGCACTTCCTTGAGAGCAA
The DNA here is from genome assembly GCA_024137785.1 of Ginglymostoma cirratum. Taxonomy (NCBI): domain Eukaryota; kingdom Metazoa; phylum Chordata; class Chondrichthyes; order Orectolobiformes; family Ginglymostomatidae; genus Ginglymostoma; species Ginglymostoma cirratum. Next base: position 2,738,367 of record JAHRHZ010000279.1, on the reverse strand, counting down.
GAGCATCCTTCCTCAGAAAAGGAGAACAAAACTACACACAATATTCCAGGTATGGCCTCACCAAAGCCCTGTATAACTGCAACAACACATCCCTGCTCTTGTATTTGAAACCTCTTGCAATGATGGCCAACATACCATTTGCCTACTTTACTGCTTGCAGTACCTGCATGCTTACCTTCGCAACTGGTACACAAGGACCCCCAGGTCCCACTGCACACTCCCCTCTCCCAATTTACAGCCATTCAGGTAGTAATCTGCCTTTTTTGTTTTTGCTTCCCAAGTGAATAACCTCACATTTATCCAAATTACACTGCATCTGCCATTGATTTGCCCACTCACCCAACCTGTTGAGATTATGCTGACAGACCTCTACATCCTCGTCAGAGTTCACCCTCCCACCCAACTTGGTATCATCTGCAAACTTGGTGATGTTACATTTTGTTCCCTCATCCAAATCATTGATATATATTGTGAAGAGCTGGGGTCCCAGCACCAATCCCTGTGCACCCCACTAGTTACTGCCTGCCAATTTGAAAAGGACCCATTAATTCCTACTGTTTGTTTCTGCACTGCCAACCAGTTTCCTGTCCATCTCAATACATTTCCCCCAATCCCATGCACTTTAATCTTGCACATTAATCTCTTACGTGGGACTTTGTCAAACACTTTCTGAAAGTCCAAATGTACTACATCGACTGGCTCCCGCTTGTCAACTCTACTAGTTACATCTTCATAGAATTCCAACAGATTTGTCAAGCATGATTTCTCCTTCAGAAATCCACGCTGACTCTGTCTGATCCTGCCACTGCTTTCCAAATTCTCTGCAATAAAATCCTTGACAATGGATTCAAATATTTTCTCCACTACCAATGTTATGCTCACTAGTCTAAAATTCCCTGTTTTCTCTCTATGACCCTTTTTGAATATTGGAGTGACATTAGCCACCCTCCAATCTGCAGGGACCGTTCCAGAGTCTATAGAATCATGGAAGATAAGCATAAATGCATTCACTATTTCTCGAGTTACTTCCTTAAGTGCACTGGGATGTAGATTATCAGGCCCTGGGGATTTATCGGGCGTCAATCCCAGCAATTTTCCCAGCACCATCTCTCTCCTAATATGGACCTCCCTTAGTTCTTCCCTCTCGCTAAATCTTGCATCACCTTCTGGTATCTGATCATTAAAAGTTTCTCATTACATTTTAGTATAACATAGAAGTAGATGAAGGAAGATGATAAAAGCCAGGGTGTATTTTGCACTGTAAAGTTCCAGTGATCTATGCATCAACTAAATGGAGCATCCAAACAGCACTCCAGCTGAAAGATTTCTATTCAGATGCTATAGGTAAAGCCTTAACACATTTGAAAAAATCAGTGACTGACCCTTCAACATGACTTTTTAGTCGCCCCCGTGCTCTTATGCCATGATACAATTGCAGCCCTAATTGTTCCACAACCCCCTGTTCATGGTGATATTATTCAATAGAAAGCAGCACTTTATAGCACTGGAAGAAATTGTGAAATTCATTCATACTTGCTACACATCTATATATACCATCGAAACAGATAATCAGGCAGTATAAGCATGGGGCTGGATAAACACAGCAGGTCAAGCAGCATCATAGGAGCAGGAAAACTTGACGTTTCGGGCCTAAACCCGAAACAGCTTTCAAGTTTATTTGAAGAGATGAAATACAATGCAACAGTTTCTGGGAGGCTAGTTAACATGTCTGATCTTGATGTTCTTAAAATCGTTCAGTTACCATATGAGCATACAGATCACATCTTGTGGGATTGGTGATGCACAGCAGTTATAGATGCACCCATTAAAAGAATACCATGGCAACTAATAGAAAACTGTTACTGTGGATGTTATAAAACTGAAATAAATATGAAAAATATTGGAAATATTGTGAGATTTGGAAGCATCTCAAAAATGAGAAACATCATTTATGTTTCAGGTTGATGATGTTTTGTCTGTCATATTGGTTGAATGGTGCTAAAAATTATGGGCAGTTTCACAAACACATTTTTATGCCAAATATGATATAAGAACCAATGAGATTTCTCATCATATTGGCCAAAGCTGCCATATTAATTACTTGTCCTGACTCTATGACGATGCTGTCATTAAGTATTCACCAAATTCAACCACCTGCCATATCCAAAGAACACGCAGCTGCTGGGGTATCATGGAATAGACTGGTATCCCTAGCACTGACCCCATCTTTAAAAGGCACCTGGACAAGCATTGTCAGTCTGGAGCTGCCCCACATGGTTCCTGACATTTACCCCAGACAGGGCAGACAGGAGGAAATTGGCTCATCTCTTAGCGGGAAGCGTCCTAGAGATCCTGACAGACAGAGTGATCAGGATGATGCAAAGGATGACTATCCTCTTCACTTAGGATTGGCAGAGGAGGCCACAACACCATTCCATGCCAGCCCAGCATGACGTTACCACTCAGGTCTATGTGGTATTAACCATCTGGAAGAATGCCCAGCAATACAGGAGGAAGGTCAATAACGATCTCCACTTCACTATCTTCTCCGTGCTACCTCACAGTCACCAACCCTATCTCTGCTACTGTACCCACCTCCCACCAAGGCTTACGCTCTGCCACTATCACTGTTGCATGCAACAGCTTTCTTCACTCAACACCCAACATTGCCAATCTTGCATGACCTTTGCACTGCCTACTCACTTGCTCAGGACAACTCACCACCAGATGATACTATTCAACCCATCATGTAGGTGGCAAGGTGGCTCAGTGGTTAGCACTGCTGCCTCACAGTGCTAGGGACCTGGGTTTGAGTCTAGCCTCGGATGACTGTCTGTGTGGAGTTTGCACATAATCCCCATGTCTGCATGGGTTTCCTCCCACAGTCCAAAGATGTGCAGGCTAGGTGGATTGGCCATGTTAAATGACCCATAGTGTTCAGCAATATGTAGGTTATGTGCATTAGCCATGGGAAATGCAGTTTGGGGCATGGGTCTGGGTAGGATGCTTTTTGGAGGGCTAGTGTACACTTGTTGGGCTGAATGGCCTGTTTCCATACTGTGGGGATTCTATGACTTACTCCAGTTGCACTGTACTGACAGCTGTGGCACCCACTACCATTTCGCCAATCCATCTCTTTTTTCATTCTAGGAGAAAATGACTCACATTAGGACGGAAAGAGTCATAACATGTGGCAGTTTGCCTGACTGAATCTCCTTATTGATGGGAGGTTCCCTCTCTGATCCAAGTGGCCGACTGACTCAGTCCAAGCTCCTAGATTGGTATTGGAGGCTGCCCTTGATTTACTGTGCTGGGACCCTCTGACTGAAGGCTCTATCCCTTGATGTGACTGAGGGCTTTGTGTATGCACTAAAACAGCAAAGAAAGACAGAAGTACTGTGAGCCTCTGAGCTCGGGCTGAGGAGCAAAGGCAAGGCAAAGTGGAGATGCTATGGGCATCCAGATAGGCTCAAAGTAAATGAGCATGAATATGAAGATAGCAAGCCGACAGCCCCGAGATGCAGCTTGATCCAGCGCACAGAGTGTCCATGTAGCAGCATTTCAAATCAGGTGCAGCATTAAAATGCAGGAGTTTCCTGCAAATGCATCAGGGAAATGCCATGAGAGCTCAGGGAGATGGGCAGGTGTCAGCTGCTAGTGTCTGTAGACAAGGAGTGCATGTGGTGTTGCCCTGGAGCATGTTCTGAGGTGTTGGAGGACCCTAGTTCTGAGGAAGGGTCATTTGATCTGATACGTTAACTCCTATTTCTCTCCACAGATGTTGCCAGACCTACAAGCTTTTCCAGCAATTTCTGTTTGTTTATCAATCAGGTCTAGTCTGACTTGTAGCACCCAACGCAGCTGAGCTCTGTCATGGACAATGACAGCTTCTTACCCCCTATTGTAAAGTATAAGTACAGGAGCATAGATAAAGGGTGGGCAAACGGCACTAATCATGATGCTGATTTGGTGAATAGTGCAGACGTGATAGGCTGAATGTCCTTCTTCACTATAATAATTCTGTAATTTTACAATTTGTATACTCCTCTAGATCATTTCTTGATAAGGAATTAAACTGGCAGTTTTCATTTTCTACATCTATCTTACATACTACAGTTTCAAAGTTGTTTTTAGTCCCTGAAGGTTATTTTGTTGGAAATCGGTGAATGCATTTCTTGTATCCCTACTTGCTCAGAAATACTAACTGACTTCGGAATCTGTGAGTCACAAGACTGAATAAATTCATATGACCAATCCAAGTGTTGTGCAAACATCAAAGCGTTCATCCATCCTGAAATGTGTCTATCCTAAAGAATATCATTGATCCTCCTCATTGCTACAGGTCAATTGGATGACAGATCAGTGGAAATTGTGTCCCACCAAATTTTTGGAAGCAGTGGCATGAGAGAAGAAAATCTAAACTTACTACAGAGGGAACCCTGACTGACGGTTTAAATAAACTTTCAGAGCCAAATGGTTATGTTTCCATGAATGAGAGATTTAAGCAGAATGAGTTGTAAATAATAGACAATCTAAAAAGAATTCATTTAATGAGGCATAGAATATAGGAGCAAGGAAATCCTGTTTATGAAACATTATAAACTTTATAAAACATTGGTTAGGCCACAGATGGAATGCTGTGTGCAGTTCTAGTTGCCAAACTATCCTACAGCATGATTGCACTGGAGAGGTGCAGCGGAGATTCACCAGGATACTACCTGGGATGAAAAGGCTCAGTTATGAGGAGAGACTGGATAGGCTGGGTTTGTTTTTCTTGGAGCAGAGGAGAGTGAGGGGAGGCGGCGGTCGGTGGGGGGTGGTGGTGGATCTGATTGAGGTATACAAAATTAAGAGGTGCATAGACAGAATAGGTTGTGAAAATTGCTTCCCCATGGCAGACATGTCTGAAACCAGAGAATATAAATTTAAGGTAAGGGCCAAGTGGTTTAGATGAGACCTGAGGAAAAATGATTTCACCTGAGAGGGTGGTAGAGGCAAATAACCTCACAACACCTAAGAGACTTCTGGATGAGTACTCAAAGTGCCAGGGAAGAGTAGGCTATGGATCATGTGCAGTTAAAAGGGATTAGTGTAGTTTGGTCGCCATTGACATGGTGGGCCAAAAGGCCTGCTTCTATGCTGTATGATGCTATGACTCTAACACAGATGTCAAACACGTATGTGAGGCCACAAATGTTTCATTGTTTCCGAGATATATTATAAATATCTATACAATAAAAGCAATTTCTGTGTCTGTTTTTTTTCAGATATCGTCGAAGAACACATATAACTCCCAAATCCTATCTTGCCTTCATAAACAGCTACAAAAGTATCTACAAAGAGAAACATGTAAACATCAATGATCTAGCAGAGCACATGCAATTGGGTAAGTATACATCCAGGGACAAATTTGTAGTTAATATAAAATAAAAGACTGCAGAGCTGAAGATCAGGAACAAAAAGAGAAATTGCTGAAGAAACTTAGCAGGTCTGGCCACATCTGTGGAGAGAGAGGAGAGTTAACATTTGAGTCTAGTTACCCTTCTTCAGAAGGGGTCTGAAGAAGCGTCACTGGATTCAAAATGTTAACTTAGCTTTCACTCCGTAGATGCTTCCAGACCTGCTGAGTTTCTTCAGCAATTTCTCTTTTTGTTGCCAATTTGTATAGAGTCACAGAGTCATGGAGTTCTACAGAACGGAGACAGACCCTTTGGCCCAAACTGGTCCATGCTAATCAAAATGTCCATCCATGCTAACCTCATTTCCCTGCACTAGGCCCATATCCTTCTAAATCTTTCCTATCCATGCATTCGTCCAAATGCCTTTTAAATGTTGTTAATGTAACCGCCTGAACCACTTTTGCTGGCAGCTCATTCCATATGCATACCACCCTCTGTGTAAAAAAGTTGCTCCTCAGGGCCCCATGTATTCCTTCCCCTCTTACCTTAAACTGATGCTCTCTAGTCCTCGATTTCCCAACCCTGGGAAAAAGGCTGAGTGCATTCACCCTATCAATGCCTCTCATAATCTTATACACTTCTATAAGATCCCCCCTCAGTCTCCTACGCTCGAAAGAAAAAAGTCCTAGTTCATCCAACCTTTCACTATAACTCAGTCCTATGAGTCCTGGCAACATCCTTGTAAATTTCTTCTGCGCACTTTCTACTTTAATAACATCCTTCCTACAGCAAGGTGACCAAAACTGAACTCAGTACTCCAAATGCGGCCTCACCAACACCCTGTACAACTGTAACATAATTTCCCAACTTCTATACTCAGTACTCTGACTGATGAAGGCCAGTGTGCGAAAACCCTTTTTCAATATTCTGTCTAGGTGTGATTCCATTTTCAGAGATCTATGCGCCTAAATTCCATTATTCTACACCTCTCATGTCTCTTCATGGTGCCAGACTAGGGTCATGCTCAACAGGGTCTTCTTTCCCCGCTGATTCTGCTGAGCCCATTCCCTTGGCTGTGGTTTTGCTAGATAGTAGGTAGGGACAGTAGGAATCTCGTTCATCCAGTCATGTGCGTCACTAATTAGATGACAAGGCATTTGGCTATTACATTGATTTGGTAAGGCCACTTCTACTCAGGAAGCAATCCTTACCGAGTTGCACCTAAGTGCTATTGTCAAAAGAGGAATACAGTTTCAGGCATCGCTGCTCATCATGTAGATTGTCTGCGGGACGAGGAGGCCCAGGTTGAGAGACAGGGCTACCGGATCACAACCTTCATCCATTGGCTCCTCTCATATAGGTGTCATAGCACCTAATACTGCCGGCCATAGTTGTGGTTACCAGTTCCCCGATGGATATTTTGGAGACACTGATTTTTCTGAGGTCTGCCACACTCTTAGTATGGATGAGGCCACGGCTGGAGATGACCACCGGAATCTGTTTCACGGCCTCAATCCTGTAGCCCAGTGCTATCAGACGTTTCCGCATAGCAGCCAACACTCCGTCACTTCCATATTTCTCATTTCAGAGTCCAAGTAAACGGGACTCAAGGGGCACTGCTATGTCACATACATAGGCTGTGCCATCCTCAACCAGCATGATGTCAGGCTTGCAGAACGACATTTGAAGGGGTATCCTAGGTTCCGTCATTATTTTGCCCTCTGTCACATGATGAAGCTGCCATACCAGCTGTTTCATGATACGGTTATGCCGCGCACAGCGTGCATCATGTGTCACGGAGCAACTCTGCAAGAATTGGCTGAGCGTTTCTGGCTTCCCACAGTCTCCTCTGCATTTATTGTCCTCAGATCCACGGCCACCCCTCGCTCTTCTTACTTTTGTTGAGAGCAACCTGCTCCTCAGCTGGGTCACCCTGATAAACAATCTAGGAAACATCTTTCCATTGTTGGTAACCCACCTATGCGAAACCTGATCAACTTTAAGCCCCCTCGGGGTATTGGAATCGGCGTGGCTCATCATACATTCCTTCCAACAGTCCTTAGCTTCTTGTGTATTATTAACTCGCCATTTCCCGATCCTGGTCACTTTGGACATCTCTCTAATCACAGGTTGGAAGGAGTCCAACATCACCATCGCCCGTACCCGTGGGATGTCCTTCAATGGATGTGTCTCCATTCTCTTCCCTTTTTCGATTGGTATAGTTGTCGATAGGCATGGAATGCCTAGACCACCATCCTTCACTGCAGAATGCAGAAAGCCGATGGACGTACATTCTGTTCCATTACATTCCTTAAGGCCCCACCATTCACCATGAAGCTCCTTCCTTGATTTGACTTTTCAAAATGCAACATCGCACTTATCTATAGTAAACTCCATTTGCCATTCCTTGGCCCACTTCTCCAGCTGATCAAGACCCTGCTGCAATATCTGATAATCTTCCTCACTGTCCACAATAACACCTATTTTAGTGTCATCCGCAAACTTACCAGTCATGCTTTGTACATTCTCATCCAAATCATTGATATGGATAACAAACAGCAATAGGACCAGCCCCAACCACTGAAGGACACCACTAGTCACAGACCTCATAGTCTGACAAGCATCCTTGCACTATTACTCTCTGCTTCCTACCATCAAGCCAATTGTATGTATCCAATTTGCCAGCTCTCCCTGGATTCCATGCAATCTAACCTTCCAGAGCAGCAACCATGTGGAACCTTATCAAAGGCCTTACTGAAATCCATATAGACTACATGTACCATTCTGCCCTCATCAACCTTCTTGGTCAATTCATCAAAGAACTCTAACGTATTTGTGAGACATGATTTCCCACACATGAAGCCATGCCAACTATTCCTAATCAAACCCTGTCTTTCCAAATGCATATATTTCTTTTCCGTATAATTCTCAAGTTTTTCTTTACAGGCCTTCTTGTATAAGGGTACAACATTCGCTACCCTCCAGTTTTCCAGGACCTCACCTGTGGCTAGCAATGATGCAAATACATCAGCCAGGGTCCCTGCAATTTCTTCTCTAAGGTCTTGCAGGGATCTTGGATATATCTGGTCAGGACCAGGAGATTTATCCATCTTCATACATTCTAATACTTCCAACACCTTCTCTACTTTGATATGGACTGTCCCCAAGATATCGCCACTAACTTCCCCAAGTTCTGAAGTCTTCGTGTCTTTCTCCATGGTAAACACAGAGGAGAAATATTCATTGAGGACCTCGCCCATCTCCTGTGGTTTCACTTTCGTCCTTGAGGAGTCCTATTCTCTCTGTAGATATTCTTTTTCGCTTAATGTACTTAAAGAATCTCTTTGGATTCATCCTAGTCTTCTCAGCCAAAACTGTCTCATGCCCCCTTTTCATCTTTCTGATTTCATTTTTCAGTAAACTCCTGAATCCCCTACATACCTCCAGGGATTCCCTTGATCCCAGCTGCCTATACCTGAGCCATGCCTCCTCCTTTTTCTGGTCAAAGCCTCAATATCTCTTGTCATCCAGAGTTCCCTACTCCTGCCAACCTTGCCCTTCACCCTCACAGGAACATATAGACCTTGAATTCTAGCTATCATACTTTTAAATGCCTCCTACTTGCCAGAGGTCCCTTTGCCTGCAAACAGCTACTCCAATCAACCCCTGCAAGCTCCTGTCTAATTCCATCAAAATTCAACTTTCCCCAATTTAGAACTTGAACGTGTGGACCAGTTTTGTCCTCCATAACTATTTTAAAATGTGTTGGACCTGGGTCATCTCAATTAGAAAGAAACACCTCATTCATGATGTGTACATTTTGCAGATTTGTTCTGGAATGCAAGAATTTAGTTTCCTTGTGAAAGCTGTGATAGGGCTTCTTTAAGTGTGGAAATCTATAATTTGTTCAGCACGTGTTGACTGTACATGTACAGACCTCTCCCCTTGTGAGTTGTTGAATTGCTTATCTCACTTAGCATGCAGGTGGTACCGTGTTTGCACTTCACTAAGTTAACAATCTGCTGTTGCTCCTTGCATACCTTCCTGCACTTTTCATTGAACCTGGCTCGGTGTTAGTGGTAAACTGATAGATTTGCTGGGCCATGAGATTACAGAATGCGGTTGAATACACTTCTGCTGCTGTCGTTGACCCACAGTGCCTCACAGATAACCAGTTTTGAGTTGCTAGATTTGTTCAAAGTCTGTCCAATTTAGCACAGCAGTAGTGCCACAGAACACAATGGAAGGTATCGTCTATGTGAAGAAAGGACTTTGTCTCTTCAAGGACTATGTATTGGACACTCAAAATGATACCATCACGGATGGGTACATCTGCGACATATAGAATGGTGAGGATGAAGTCATGTGTGTATTTCCTTCCTAACGGTTCCCTCAGCACTTGCACAGACCCAGTGTAGAAGTCGTGTTCCTTAGATCTCAGCCAGTTCAGTCAGTAGTGGTGCTTCTGAACCACTCTGATGGACATTTAAGTCCCACCCTCAGTATTTCCTCCAATGGTGCTCAACTTGGATGAGTACCATTACTTCTGCTCAGAGATGTAGTGGTCGCTGTTAATCAATAAGAATTTTCTTTGTTCATGTCCAACCTGATGTTTTGTGAGTTTATGGGCTCTGGAGTCAACAAGCAACTGCCTCCTGACACTAAAGCACTTTTCCACCACCTCTGCTGGGTCTGTCCTCATGGTGGGTCAGAATATGCCCAGGGATGCTGTCGATGCATCAGTGAGTGACAATATTAGTAGGAGTGACCACTGCACAGTCCTTGTGGAGATGAAGGAATTCTACAACAAGTAACTTGCCATTCAGCCTCCCCAAAGCAAGCTCAACATCTACAAGTAACAAGTCGGAGTGTGATAGAGTATGCCCTACTTTCCTGGATGAGTGCAGTTCCAAAAACAATCAAGAAGCTTTACACCATCCAAGATAAAGCAGCCTGCTTGAATGTCACAACATCCAAAAACATTCTGGCCCTGTATCACTGACGCCCAGTAGCAGCAGAGTGAACTATCTACAAGATGGACTGCAAAAATTCACCATGGATGCTTAGACAACACCATCCAAACTGTGGTATCAATGGATTTTAAAAGAAGTTTGTTACAGTGTCACACACGTTAGACTTATGAGGAATGTTATATTTCATGGTATAAAAAGGGCACTAGCAATGTCTGTACAAAGTTGACTGACTGATAAAAAGAAACAGAGTAATATTTAATGGATATTTTTCAGGTTAGAGGAAGGTTTGTAGTGGAGCTCCTTTGTTTTTGGTTTTGGGGCGTCTGCTTTTTCTGATTTACATTAACGACCTAGACCTTGGTGTACAGGGAACAATTTCAAAGTTTGCAGATGACATGAAACTTTGATGAATTATAAACTGTGAGGGGGATAGTGTGGAATCCAAAAAGACACAATAAGTGGGTGGATTGTAGCAGATGAGGTTCAATCCAGGGAAGTGTGAGGTTAGTGCTTTGATCAATAGAACATTGAAAGGCAGTATAAACTAGGTGTACAATTCTAAAGTGATGGAGGAGCAAAGTGTCCTGAGGTGCATATGTTCACAAATCATTGAAGATGGCAAGACAGTTGGAAAGAGCAGTTAATAAAGCATCCTGGCCTTGACTTTGTTATAATGGGGGCATGGAGTGTACAAGAACATGGAGGCGATATTGAACTTGGATAAGACACTTATTATTGGAATATTGTGTACAGTTGCCACCTTAGAGGAAAGATGTGAAAGTATTGGAGAGAGTACAGAAGCAATTTACTAAAATGGTTCCAGAATGAGAAACTTCTTACTATAAGTTAAATTGAGGAAGTTGGCACTGTTCACCTTGAAGGAAAGAAGACTGAGAGGAGATTTGACAGAGGCCTTCAAAAACATGAGCGGGTTGGACAGAGAAGATAGGGAAAAGATGTTTCTGCTCATACAAATAACAAGAACATGGGCATAGATTTAAAGTGATGTGCAAAAGCAAGGGTAATGTGAGAAAAATGTTTTGCACTCAGTGATTAGTAATGGCATGGAATGTACTTCCTGGAAATTTGGTAGAGGCAGGTTCAATAGGGGCATTCAAGAGGGCATTAGATGGTTATTTTAGTAGAAATAATGCACAAGGGTGTAGGGGAAAAGCAGGAGATTGGCGGAGGTAAAATTGCTCATTTGAAGAGCTAGTGCAGGCATGATGGGCCAAAAGTCCCCCTTCTACACTGTAACAATTCTGTGACTCTGTGAAAACATTTCCATAGTCAGCCTTAATTTCAGTAAATCAAAAAAAGGAAACTTCTGTGAGGGACATTTGTTTTTAATCAGACTGAACACATGATTACAGGTCTTTCCAAGCTCATGGAGGCAACTGAATCAGTCGCTCTTCTCGCCAAAGAATTAGCAGGAAAAGAAAAGGAACTTGCAGTGGCTTCCCGTAATGCTGATAAGGTTTGTATGGAATTCACTTTTAAAATAACTATCACTTCCAATAAGCTGGCAATGTCAAATGGAGGGAACTGATTCCAGTCAAATCATTGGAGAAGCTGAAAAAGCTACTCCAAAACCTTAAATGTTGAATCACATAAAGTGGTTCAGGTAAGAAATTTGGCCTCTCAACCAGACCTTCCAGAGTTAAAAGTTTTGGTGCTGTATTTAAAGGTGACCTGAGCACCCTTCACTCTCTGCAAGACAAAAGCATCATTGGAGCCTGTGATGGTTGCCTCCTCAGAGATGTTCAGAGAGGGCTTACGATTATAGAATAGAATACCAACTTATTGTACTGTGTATTTTTACAAAAAATACAGAGAAAAATTTTATGATTGGCCATATCATGGTACCTAAATTAATGACAGAAGTCATAAATTAGAAGTAAAAAGAAGTAAAAGTTGGCCCAAGACTTAGTGATGCCTCTCTAGAGGTTAGATTTGAGGTCGTCCGGGAAAGTATGAAGGCTATCTTCCTGAGGACAGTACCAGGAAGCTTTCTTCTTATAAGCAGCTGGCCTGGAGTAAGATTGCAGTTCTGGTGCCTGTGGCAGCACAAATGACCCAGATTAAATGCAGGAAAAGGATGGACATCTCCAGTGCCCAGTGTGTAGTGTTGTGTAAAGGAAATGTCCTGAGAGTTTTAATGCTGGAGACGGAAGCTCCATCTCATCTGATGATGCTGTAAAGTGCTGATTATGTGAAGATTCTACATCCACTGGACACATGATTAATGAGGTGCCCCTTCAGTCAGACAGAATTACAAAGCTGCAACATTGCACGCCCAACATAGCCCAAAATAATCTCCAATTTGGCAGTATCCTAATTGAAATTGAAAGAAACAAGAAATCATGAAACAAAAGTTAGATTCATTCTTTTTGTGCAATGTTTTAAATGCTAGTCTCTGCCTGGTAATCACCAAATGCCCCAATTTCTTCTTTCCTAACTATTTCTTTTTATCTCTGTTGCTTCTACAACAATTTATCACTTCCCTGTTTCTTCAAGACACTGCAAAGTCAGAATTGATGTTCACATCTTGCCCACCGACTCCCTCATTGTACGTGTCCCTATCCCCTGACAACCTTCTTCTCTCTCCTCATCAAGGCCATATACACCCTGACTTTCTTTGCGTTCCATAGCTTCACAACCCGTTCCCACCCTACCACATTCAGCTGCCCCTGATAATAGTGACTAATCTCTCCTCCTACACAAAAATCATTGGTTAATGCCCCATCTGTGAGCTACAGACCAGGTCAATGCCTTGGACAAAACACACACTGGACTGATTGGAGCATAAGCTTTGCAGCAACGAGAGTCCAGCTCCAGACAGACTACAGCCCAGAGCCAGACAAACTGCACCCCAAGCCCTGGACTGACTGAAGCCGAAGTTGAAGTAACTGAAGTACAAGCCCTGGACTAACTGTGCTCGCATGTAAGAGCAGAGCCTTAAGAAATACATAATATAATCAAGCAGAGTCAGCATTAAGGAGAAATCATGCCTGACAAATTAACTGGAATAGTGGGCATGGGGCTGGATGAACACAGCAGGTCAAGCAGCATCAT
>JAHRHZ010000279.1:2691696-2719920 GCA_024137785.1 Ginglymostoma cirratum | reverse complement strand
CAGCATCATAGGAGCAGGAATGATGCTGCTTGACCTGCTGTGTTCATCCAGCCCCACGCTTGTTATCTCGGATTCTCCAGCATCTGCAGTACCTTTTATCTCTGATACAATTTTCTTTTCCAATAGTCTGTTTTTTACAATTCCGAACAATGGCAATGGATGCAAGGGCAGTTTCATGCTCCTCCTGTAGAATGTGGGAGGTAAGGGTCACCACTAGTGTCCCTGCTGACTTCATCTGTGAGAAGTGCACCCAACTCCAGCTCCTTGGAAACCGCGTTAGGGAACTGGAACTGGAGCTGGATGAACTTCAGATCATTCGGGAGGCTGAGGGGGTAATTGAGAGGAGTTACAGGGAGGTAGTCGCACCTCAGGTACAGGAAAAAAGTAGATGGGTTACAGTGAGGGGACGGAAAGGGAACAGGCAGATGGTGCGGGGATCCCCTGTGGCCGTTCCCCTCAATAACAGGTATACTGTTTTGGATTCTGTTGAGGGGGACGACTTACCAGGGGTAAGCCATGGGGTACAGGTCTCTGGCGCAGAGTCTGTCCCTGTTGCTCAGAAGGGAAGGGGGAAGAGGAGGAGAGCATTAGTCATTGGGGACTCCATAGTTAGGGGGACAGATAGGAGATTGTGCGGGACCGAGAGAGACTCACGGTTGGTGTGTTGCCTCCCAGGTGCCAGGGTCCGTGATGTCTCGGATCGTGTCTTTGGGGTCCTGAAGGGAGAGGGTGACCAGCCCCAAGTCGTGGTCCACATAGATACCAATGACAGAGGTAGAAAGACGGATAGGGATATAAGGCAGGATTTCAGGGAGCTAGGGTGGAAGCTGAGAGCCAGAACAAACAGAGTTGTTATCTCTGGTTTGTTACCCGTGCCACGTGATAGTGAGGCAAAGAACAGGGAGAGATATCAGCTGAACACGTGGCTGCAGGGATGGTGCAGGAGGGAGGGTTTCAGGTATATGGACAACTGGGGCTCATTCTGGGGAAGGTGGGACCTCTACAAACAGGTCGGTCTTCACTTGAACCAGAGGGGTACTAATATCCTGGGTGGGAAATTTGCTAGTGCTATTCGGGTGGATTTAAACTTGCTCAGCAGGGGCATGGGAACCAGTGTGTAGTTCCAGTACACAGGAGGATGAGAGTAGGGAAGACATGGACAGGATTTCACCATCACAGGAGTGTGCTGGCAGACAGCAGGCTGGTTTGAAGTGTGTCTACTTCAACGCCAGGAGTATCCGGAATAAGGTAGGTGAGCTTGCAGCATGGATAGGTCCCTGGGACTTTGATGTTGTGGCCATTTCGGAGACGTGGATAGAGCAGGGTCAGGAATGGATGTTGCAGGTTCCAGGGTTTAGATCTTTCATAAAGATCAGGGAAGGAGGTAAAAGAGGGGGAGGTGTAGCTTTGTTAGTCAAGGACAGTATAACGGTGGCTGAAAGAACTTTTGATGAGGACTCGTCTACTGAGGTGGTATGGGCTGAGGTCAGAAACAGGAGAGGAGAGGTCACACTGCTGGGAGTTTTTTAAAGGCCTCCGCAAAGTTCCAGGGATGTGGAGGAGAGGATCGGCAAAACGATTCTAGGCAGGAGTGAAAGGAACAAGGTGGTCATTATGGGAGACTTTAACTTCCGCAACATTGATTGGAAGTGCTATAACTCTAGTACGTCGGATGGATCGGTTTTTGTCCAATGTGTGCAGGAGGGTTTCCTGACACAGTATGTCGAAGGGCCGACAAGAGGGGGGGGCCACACTGGATCTGGGACTTGGTAATGAACCAGGCCAGGTGTTTGATTTGGTGGTAGGTGAGCACTTTGGAGAGAGTGACCATAATTCGGTTACGTTTAGTTTAGCGATGGAAAGGGATAGGAACATGCCACTGGGCAAGAGTTATAGATGGGGGAAAGGCAATTATAATGCAATTAGGCAAGACTTAGGAGGGATAGAATGGGGTCGCAAAATGCAGGGGATGGGGATAATCGAAATGTGGAGCTGGTTTAAGGAACAGATATTGCGTGTCCTTGATAGGTATGTCCCTATCAGGCAGGGAGGAAGTGATAAGGTAAGGGAACCTTGGTTGACAAAAGAAATTGTATCTCCTGTTAAGCAGAAGAGGGAGGCTTATGTGACATTGAGTCGAGATGGTTCAGATGAGGCGATGGAGAGTTACAGATTAGCTCGGAAGGATTTAAAGAGAGAGTTAAGAAGAGCAAGGAGGGGACATGAGCAGTCATTAGCAGGTAGAATTGAGGAGAACCCTGAAGCTTTCTATAGGTATGGGGGGAATAAAAGGATGATGAGGGAAAGAATAGGGCCAGTCAAAGACAGAAGTGGGAAGTTGTGTGTGGACCCTGTGGATATCGGAGAGGTGCTAAACAAATATTTCTCATCTGTTTTCACTCAGGAAAAGGAGAATATTGTAGAGGAGAAGACTGAGATACGGGCTATTAGACTTGAAAGGATTGAGGATAGTAAGGAGGAGGTGTTATCAATCCTAGAAGGTGTGAAGGTAGATAAATCCCCTGGGCCGGATGGGATTTTTCCAAGGTTCTCTGGGAAGCTAGGGAGGAGATGGCGGAGCCTTTGGCCTTGATCTTTGAGTCGTCATTGTCGACAGGTTTAGTACCAGAGGACTGGAGGATTGCAAATGTTGTGCCCTTGTTCAAGAAGGGCAGTAGAGATGACCCAGGTAATTATAGACCAGTTAGCCTCACATCTGTTGTAGGAAAAGTTTTGGAAAGGAATATAAGAGATAGGATTTATAATCATCTAGCAAGCAACAATTTGATTGGAGATAGTCAACATGGATTCGTCAAGGGCAGGTCGTGTCTCACAAACCTCATTGAGTTTTTTGAGAAGGTGACCAAGCATGTGGATGAGGGTAGGGCAGTTGACGTGGTGTACATGGACTTCAGTAAAGCCTTTGATAAGGTTCCACATGGTAGGCTATTGGAGAAAATGCGGAGGCATGGGATTGAGGGAGATTTAGCAGTTTGGATTAGAAACTGGCTTTCTGAAAGAAGGCAACGAGTGGTGGTTGATGGAAAATATTCAGCCTGGAGTCCGGTTACTAGTGGTGTGCCCCAAGGATCTGTTTTGGGACCACTGCTGTTTGTCATTTTTATAAATGACTTGGACACAGACATAGGTGGATGGGTTAGTAAGTTTGCAGATGACACTAAAGTTGGTGGAGTGGTGGACAGTGTGGAAGAATGTTGCAGGTTGCAGGGAGACTTGGATAAACTGCAGAATTGGGCTGAAAGGTGGCAAATGGAGTTCAATGCAGATAAATGTGAGGTGATTCACTTTGGGAAGAATAACAGGAAGGCAGAATACTGGGTCAATGGAAAGATTCTTGGTAGTGTGGATGTGCAGAGGGATCTTGGTGTCCAGGTACATGGATCCCTGAAAGTTGCCGCCCAGGTTGATAGTGCTGTTAAGAAGGCATACGGTGTGTTAGGTTTCATTGGTAGAGGGATTGAGTTCCGGAGCCGTGATGTCATGCTGCAACTGTACAAAACGCTAGTGCGGCCTCACTTGGAATATTGTGTACAGTTCTGGTCGCCCCATTACAGGAAGGATGTGGAAGCATTGGAAAAGGGGCAGAGGAGATTTGCCAGGATGTTGCCTGTTCTGGAGCGAAGGTCTTATGAGGAAAGGCTGAGGGACTTGGGTCTGTTCTCATTGGAGAGAAGAAGGCTAAGAGGGGATTTAATAGAGACATACAAAATGATCAGAGGATTAGATAGGGTGGACAGTGAGAGTCTTTTTCCCAGGATGATGACGTCGGCTAGTACGAGGGGGCACAGCTGCAAATTGAGGGGTGATAGATTTAAGACAGATGTCAGAGGCAGGTTCTTCACTCAGAGAGTGGTAAGGGCGTGGAATGCCCTGCCTGCCAATGTAGTTAACTCAGCCACATGAGGGGCATTTAAACAGTCCTTGGATAAGCATATGGATGATGATGGGATAATGTAGGGGGATGGGTTTAGATTAGTTCACAGGTCGGCGCAACATCGAGGGCCGAAGGGCCTGTTCTGCGCTGTATTGTTCTCAGTTCTATGTTCTATCTCCCCGTGAAAATCAGGGATAGAAAAGTCAAGATTAGGGAGCCATGGATGACAGGTGAAATTGTGAGACTAGCAAAGAGGAAAAAGGAAGCATACATAAGGTTTAGGCGACTGAAAACAGAAGAAGATTTGGAAGAATATCGGTAAAGTAGGACCAATTTGAAACGAGGAATTATGAGGGCTAAAAGGGGTCATGAAATATCTTTAGCAAACAGGGTTAAGGAAAATCCCAAAGCCTTTTATTCGTACATAAGGAGCAAGAGGGTAACTCGAGAAAAGGTTGGCCCACTCAAGGATAAAGGAGAGAAGTTATGCGAGGAGTCAGAGAGAGTGAGTGAGATTCTTAATGAGTACTTTGCGTCGGTATTCACTGAGGAGAGGGACATGACGGATGTTGAGGTTAGGGATAGATGTTTGATTACTCTCGGTCAAGTCGGCATAAGGAGGGGGGAAGTGTTGGGTACTCTAAAAGGCATTAGGGTGGACAAGTCCCCAGGTCTGGATGGGATCTTTCCCAGGTTCGTGAGGGAGGCGAGAGGGGAAATAGCTGGGGCCTTAACAGATATCTTTGCAGTATCCTTGAGCACAGGTGAGGTCCCGGAGGACTGGAGAATTGCTAATGTTGTCCCCTTGTTTAAGAAGGGTAGCAGGGATAATCCAGATAATTATCGACTGGTGAGCCCAACGTCAGTGGTCGGAAGCTGCTGGAGAAGATACTGAGGGATAGGATCTAATTACATTTGGAAGAAAATGGGCTTATTAGTGATAGGCAGCATGGTTTTGTGCAGGGAAGGTCATGTCTTACCAACTTGATAGAATTCTTTGAGGAAGTGACAAAGTTGATAGATGAGGGAAGGGCTGTAGATGTCATATACATGGACTTCAGTAAGGCATTTGAAAAGGTTCCCCATGGCAGGCTGATGGAGAAAGTGAAGTCGCATGGGGCCCAGGGTGTACTAGCTCGATGGATAGAGAGCTGGCCGGGCAACAGGAGACAGAGAGTTGTAGTGGAAGGGAGTTTCTCAAAATGGAGAACTGTGACCAGTGGTGTTCCACAGGGATCCGTGTTGGGACCACTGTTGTTTGTAATATGCGTAAGTGATCTGGAGGAAGGTATAGATGGTCTGATTAGCAAGTTTGCAGTTGACGCTAAGATTGGTGGAGTAGCAGATAGTGAAGGGGACTGTCGGAGAATGCAGCAGAATATAGATAGATTGGAGAGGTGGGCAGAGAAATGTCAGATGGAATTCAATCCAGCCAAATGCGAGGTGATGCATTTTGGAAGATCCAATTCAAGAGCAAACTATACGGTAAATGGAAAAGCCCTGGGGAAAATTGATGCACAGAGAGATCTGGGTGTTCGGGTCCATTGTACCCTGAAGGTGGCAATGTAGGTCGATAGAGTGGTCGAGAAGGCATACGGCATGCTTTCATTCATCGGACGGGGTATTGAGTACAAGAGTTGGCAGGTCATGTTACAGTTGTATAGGACTTTGGTTTGACCACATTTGGAATACTGCGTACAGTTCTGGTCGCCACATTACCAAAAGGATGTGGATGCTTTGGAGAGGGTGCAGAGGAGGTTCACCAGGATGTTGCCTGGTATGGAGGGCGCTAGCTATGAAGAGAGGTTGAGTAGATTAGGATTATTTACATTAGAAAGACGGAGGTTGAGGGGGGAGTTGATTCTACAAAATCTTGAGAGGTATAGACAGGGTGGATAGCAAGAAGCTTCTTCCCAGAGTGGGAGACTCAATTACTAGGGGTCACGATTTCAAGGTGAGAGGGGAAAAGTTTGAGGCTGATATGCGTGGAAAGTTCTTTACACAGAGGGTGGTGGGTGCCTAGAACGCGTTGCCAGCGGAGGTGGTAGAGGCGGGCACGATAGCATCATTTAAGACGTATCTAGACAGATACATGAATGGGCAGGGAGCAGAGGGATACAGATCTATTGGAAAATAGGTGACAGGTTTAGATAGAGGATCTGGATCGAAGCAGACGTGGAGGGCCGAAGGGCCTGTTCCTGTGCTGTAATTTTCTTTGCTCTTTGTTCTTTGTTCGTAATCCCTCCTCCACACAATATCAATAGATAATGCCCCATCTGCGAGCTGCAGAGCATGTCAATGCCCTGGACAAAACACACATTGGACTGATTGGCGCATAAGCCCTGGAGCAACTACAGCCCAGCTCCAGGCAGACTACAGCCCAGATCCAGACACTGAGTAAGAGGGCCATCACAAAGGAGAACGTGCTGGAGAAGCTAAAAGGTCTGAAGGTGGATCGATCACCCAGACCGGATGGACTACACACCAGAATTCTGAAGGAAATAGCTGAAGAGACTGTAGAGGGACTGTTGGTGATCTTCCAGAAATCACTAGAGTGAGGGAGGGTCCCAAAAGACTGGAAAATGGCTATGGCAACATCCCAGTTTAAGAAGGGACGGATGCAGAAGATATTAAATTTTAAGCCGGTTAGCCTGACCTCGGTCATTCGTAAGATTTTAGAGTCAATTCTTAATGATGAAATTGCAGACTGCAGGTAGTTCTGCTATAAGTGCATTTCATTAACGCGAATTGGCTGTAATGTAATTGATGATTAGAGGACTCTGTTTGGATGAAGGGAATTTTCTAGTGAACAGGTGTAGCGATTTCCTTACAACATGACTTTCTATGGCAACTTTCTACAGCGCAATATTCTACAACGCAAGGTCACACAAGAACACAACTATCGCATTATAGGAGAACTACCTGCACTTGGAAGCGCATGATAAAATAGGACTGAGTCAGCATGACTTTGTTAAGGGGATTTCATGCCTGATAAATCTGTTAGAATTCTTTGAGGCAATAATAAGCGAGTTAGACAAAGGACAGCCAGTGGATATGATCAATTTGAATTTCCAGAAGGCCTTTGACAAGGTACTGCAAAAGAAGCTGCTGAATAAGAAAATAGCTCATGGTGTTAGGGGCAAGGTACAGGCAGGGATAAAAGATTGGCTGACCGGCAGAAGGCAAAGAACGGAGATAAAGAGGCCCTTTTTCAGGATGGCAACCAGTGACTAGTGGAATTTCACAGGTGTCATTGTTAGGACCACAACTATTCATGTTATATATTAACAAAGAATTGAGAGCATTGATTTTTCTGAAGAAGGGTCTAGGCCCGAAACGTCAGCCTTCCTGCTCCTCTAATGCTGCTTGGCCTGCTGTGTTCATCCAGCTCTGCACCTTGTTATCTCAGATTCTCCACCAGCTGCAGTTCCTACTATCTATGAGAGCATTGATTGCTGAGTTTGCAGATGACACCAAAATAGGTGGAGGAATTGGTCATGTTGAGGAAGCTGGAGGCTACAGAAGGACTTGGACAAGCTAGGAGAGTGGGTAAAGAAGTGGCAGATGGAATACAATGTGAGACAGTGTGACACAATACACTTTGGTAGGAAGAATCGAATCATAGACTATTTTCTAAATAGGGAAAGGAAATCTGAAACACAAAGGAACTTCTGAGTCCTAGTTCAAGATTCTTTTGAGGTTAACATGTCAGTTCAACTGCCAGTTAGGAAGGCAAATGCAATGTTAGCATTCATTTCAAGAGGGCTAAAATACGAGAGCAGAGATCTACTGCTGAGGCTGTCTCAGGCTCTGGTCAGACTTCACTTGGAATATTATGAGCAGTTTTGGGCCCCGTATCTAAGGAAGTTTGTACTGGCATTAGAGGGTGTCCAGAGGAGGTTTGCAAGAATTTCTTTTGTTCACTTGTGGATTGTGGGCATTGCTGGCTGGCCAGCATTTTGTTGTCCATCCCAAGTTGCCTTTGAGAAGGTGGTGGTGAGCTGCAGTCCAGACTAATAGGAGTAGAGCTGGAGAGACCATTAGGAGAGACTACTGCCTGAGGGCACAGCCTCAGAGAGAAAGGATTATCCTTTAGAATTGAGATGAGAGGAAATTTCTTCAACCAGAGGGTGTTGAATGTGTGGAACTCATTGCCACAGAAGGCTCTTGAAACCAAGTCATGGAGTGTATTCAAGATAGAGATAAATAGCTTTTTGATTGTGAAGGAGATCAAGGGTTACAGGGAGAAGGCAGGAAAATGGGATTGAGAAACACATCAGCCATAATCGAATCGTGGAGCAGACTCGATGGGCCAATTGGCCTAATTTTGCTCCTGTATTAATTTGCTCCTGGTTTAATCATCTATGTACTTCGTCCTTCAGTCAGAAGCTGCCCTCTGTTTTATGTGAAATATTCTGCATTTCTGCCAGAGGCTGCCCTCTGTTTGTGAAATTCCCTATCCATTGGTCAAAATCTTCCCTATGTATACTGTGAAATTTCCTGTCCATCAGTCAAAAGCTGTTCTCTGATTGCTGTGAAGTACCCTGTCCTCCCATCAAAAAATGCCCTCTGTTTGGTCTGAGATACCCTGTCCTTTTGTCAGAAGCTGCCCTATATTTATTGTGAAAAGCCCTGTTTACCAGTCAGTATCTGGCCTCTGTTTATTGTGAAATACCACATCCTTTAGCCAGAAGCTGCATTCTGTTTGTTGTAACCTCCTCAAAAATGGCCCATATCAAGAATTCCCCGAACATCGCATTTCCATTCTCAACTGGCAAAGCTAATTCATAATTTCACATGCCTCTCATGTCGCTTTCCTACCATATAGTATTTAGAAAATAAATTTCAGGCAATCAAACTTGGACAATGAAAATCATAAATCCTTATATTCTGTTTTTTTTAAATAAGACACAATAAGCAGTCCAGATTAAAATACTTTTACAAATTGAGGAAAATAATTGGCTGCATTGATACATTGTACAATTTTTTATATGCTTTCTGCTTAAATATTTCCAGAAGTGAATGATCTGTTTTTGTTTTTATAATTGCTGTCATTGGTGTGCAATTTATCAGCAACTTTTGAAGAAGTGTGTCATGAAAATTAAAGAAAGGAGGGAAGCTAGGTTGCTTCTGTTTGCATTGATCCTAATAGCAAACATTTAGATAAATGACATAAACAGCGTCCATATGCTTTTCTGAAAGGAAACTCATTTATCGCAAATTTATTTGAACACTATGAAGATGTTATCAAAGACAGTCCAGAGTTTTTGGATTTCCAAAAGATATTCAGTAACAATGCCAGATAACGAAACGCCACACAAAATAAGAGGGCATAATATTTAGTTTGTATTTAGCAAGAACAGGACAGAATTTCGAGCAGGAAACAGACGGTCAGGGTAAATGGCTCATTTTCAGTTTGTCAAACTGTGGAATGCTGCACAAATCAATTCCAGGACCTCAACCATTCACAATCCATATCAATGACTTGGATAAACAAACAGTTTTATTATACTCAAGTGTGATAGCAACAATGAGACAGATTGGGAAGGCCTTTGATTTGTAATATTAAAGTTAGTTTTCTCTCCATAAACAATGCCAGAGTATTTCACCACAAATGATGGGTAATTCCAACCTTTTCAGTTTGATTTCAGATTTCTGGCCTGTTGTACTTTGCTTTTGTTCACTATGCTATTCTGCAGGTACTTGGGGAGGTGACAGTTAGTGCACAAGCAGCAGAGCTGGTTAAGAATGAAGTCCTGGTCGTAAAAATTAAGGCCCAAAAAATTGTGGAAGAAATTGAAGCGGACAAAGATATAGCAGAAGGCAAACTGATAGCTGCAGAGCCAGCACTAGAAGCTGCGGAGGCTGCTCTGAATGTGAGTATCGTAGCTAATTGATACAAGAGTGATTTCAGGAGCTACCTTATTGAATCATAGAATAGTTCTATAAAAGAAACCATTGAACCATTACTGCCATGCCCAGAAATTCCACTAAACCATTTCTTACCCTCCACCACCCCCTGTTTTCCTGCACCTCTACATTTTCTGCCTTATTTTTATTCAGGTAATTATCTGATTCCCTTCAGAAATTCAGGATTTAATTTGCATACTCACAGACTGCGCATTCCAGATCTTAATTGTTGTAAAATGCACTTAGTTCCTGAAAACAATAACTGATAACACAAGAAAAGTTCTGCCCATCAGGATATAAAGGAACCAACCAATGTTCCAAGTTCTAAGTTCTCAATGCTAAGATCGATGTAGCTAAATAGGAACATTACTGACTCTTAATTCCAGTTTAAGGTTTCACAAGACACTTTTGTGTAATTCATCCATCAGAAGAATCCATTTGTATCCATCAGAGCTTGACACAAAATGTGAAGGTATAGTATGTAAAGTGTGAATGTCACCTGTAATTAGAGGCACCTCTAAGTGTCAGGTATTGTGGCGTCAAAACTGAACTGTGTTGAACGTTCTGTAATGTCAAGTTGTAACAGTATGTAATATATTTTCAGAAATTCCATATATGAATTATAATTTCTGGGAAAAAAGAAACGATTGTAATGGGTGGAAGAGGCTATTCTCTTAAACCAAGGAAGTGGCAATAGAAGGGAATAGCAGTGGTCACTTGAGCACAGATATAGGGCCATAAAAACCTCTAGGCCTTTAGCCACTAAGAGCAGAATTCTGTAGCAGTAACAGAAAATATATGAAGTTCTGTCAACATTTCCATTGGCACCACACACACTTGGAGAGAGTTTGCAAGAGTTCACTTCAAACATGAGTGCCATGAAATCTGAGGCCTTAGTGATTATATCCATGTCCCTGAAAAGAATGGCCACCTCCACTGACAATATCCCATAGCAGCCAATAGAGCGCATGGTTGACCTCACAATATTCTGAAAGCTCAGGCTATCACTTTAGGTAGAATGGAGGATAGTATCAACTTAGCTGGTCAAAGTCTTATTGAATGCAGTAAAGCATTCTTCAGCTCTTGGCTAGCAGGGAAGTATCAGTGGGACTTGAGAAGGAAGATGAAGAAAGGGTGCAAGGAAACGGAAAAGCTATGCACGATCTTCACTTTTACACTTGTGGAATTTGCCCCATCGGCCCAAGTGTTGCAAAGTTGGGCAGAGTATTTGTGGACTGGGAGGCAGGACGTTAGAATTTGGTGTTTATAAACTACTAGGGAAAGCATTGTGTGGTCCCTTTAAAGGCTGTGTTTTGTCTTTGCTTGGAGATGTCTGTGAGCAGCTTGAAAGTTGCAAGTACAGCAAGCATGTGAATTGAAACATTTATATTGAAATGCTGTACCATTAGCAGGCCAAGCAACATTTTTACCAAGACAACAGGTTTTTGAATTTAGCCAAGTTGAACCAGGCACTTAGATACCAAAAATGTATCAAATTTGAATGTGATGGCTTTGACAACCGAGGATCAATCCGATTATAAGAAATTGATATGTCATCAGCGGTATAAAAGAAGGGAGCAGTTGGAAAATCAGCAGAGCTAACTGCAATCTGCTAGAGATAATAGCTCTTAGAGAAAGTGCCATTTATTCACAATGGTCCCATAGCACTCCTAACAAAGATTCCTGGCAGAAGAATTGATAGAGAAAGCATTCCTAACAGAGGAAATGACAGAGAAGACACAGAACATTCCGAAAGACGTAGCCTGGCTGTAATTTCGAGAGACTAAATTCTATTGTTTAGTTATATAAGTGGGACTTTCTTTATTGGAACAGCAAACTATTAGAATCTTGCATTATTCGGGAATAGTTAGTAGTTAGAAGGGATTTATTCAGTATGTTAATAGTTCAATTAATTTTTTCACTGTTAGAGTTAGGTAAATAAATTCTTACTTGTTAACTGTAAAGTGAGAGTCAGGCGTTTACTTTTTTAAACACCTGAAGTTGCTGAAAGGCAGGTTATACCTTGTTCACACTCCTTTTAACATATTATAGGGCAAGGTGTTCCTGGTTCGGTGTTTTGGTTTTGGGGCTCAGAGAGGAGTCAACCTCTGCTTTATAACAGATTGGTGGCTCAGGTCTGGGATCTGACCAGCTTAGGTCCAGGATTTCAGGGATAGTAGGAACTGCAGATGCTGGAGAATCTTCAGAAATTCTGAAGAAAGGTCTAGGCCCGAAACGTCAGTTTTCCTGCTCCGCTGATGCTTCTTGGCCTGCTGTATTCATCCAGTTCTACACCTTGTTATCTTAGGTCCAGGATTTGGCAGGTTGGGACAGATTAGCTCCAGGATAGGGGCGGCATGGTGGCTCAGTGGTTAGCACTGCTGCCTCACAGTACCAGGGACCTGGATTGAATTCCACACTCGGGCGTCTGTCTTTGTGGAGTTTGTACATTCTCACTGTGTCTACACAGGTTTCCTCCCGCAGTCCAACGATGTGCAGGTTAAGTGGATTGGCCATGCTAAATTGTCCCATAGTGTTCAGGGTTATAGGGGGATGGGTCTGGGTGGGATGCTCCAAGGGTCGGTGTGGACTTGTTGGGCCGAAGGACCTGTTTGCACACTGTAGGGATTCTATGATTTGGATGTACCTGTATGGTTTTGAATAGATTTAGGGTATGAAAGGTCCCTGCGGTTTTAAATGGACTTGGAGACTATTGTCTTAGATCTTTAAATAAATCTTGGGGGAGAAGTGGTAAATCTGCTTAATTTTAGTTGCTTGTTGGTTCAATCAAAAGTGAGCTAATGGCTCTTTCAGTCACTAAGGGCCTCCTGGGGGTGGAAGAAGTTACTTCGGGGTTTTAAAAATTTATTTGGAGTTTTAAAAAAAGGTAAGCAAGGAAAAGCTGCTGCAATTGGCCAACAAGCTAGAGTTGGGGTTGTCTTTGCCTGTGATAAAAGGAGAGGCAATTACAACAATAGCTCAACATTTAAATTTGCTGGATATGCCATCAGAATCTTCGGAAATGGCTAGAATTCAATTGCAGACGAAGCAGCTTGAGTAGGAAAGGGAGCTGAAACTGTTTGAATTACAGTTACAAGCAGAGGAAAGTCAAAGAGAAAAAGAGTCTGAACTTCAGAAGTTGCAAATTAGACAGAATAGCCGACTTAAAATGATGGAAATGAAGGTAGAAGATAGGCTTAGTGAGGAGGAGGATGAAGATGAGCAAACCTGTCGTAGCCATAGATCTGGAAGGGATATATACAAATATGTCAAAACATTACCAAAATTCAATGAAAAAGATGTGGGAGCCTTTTTCATTTCTTTTGAAGAATGGGCTAAGCAGATGAACTGGCCAGAGACGGTGTGGGTAATATTAGTTCAGACCAAGTTGGTAGGTGGGGCTGGTGAGGTGTTTGCAGCGCTGTAAGAGCAGATGTCAGGAGAATATGAAGAAGTAAAACTGACTATTTTGAGTGCCTACGAATTAGTACTGAAAGCATATAGGCAACGGTTCAGAAATGTAAGAAAGGAACCAAGTCCGACTTATATTAAGTTTGAAAGAATTAAACAGAGCAACTTCGATAGATGGATGAGAGCATTAAAGGTAGAAAAGTCATCTGAGGCTCTTAGAGAGATTATTCTGCAGATGGAGTTTAGAAACTCACTTCCGGAAGTGATAAGAACTCAGGTTGAGGAACAGAAAGTTCAAGCAGCAAGAAGAGCTGCAGAGATGGTGGATAAATACACATTAGTACATAAATCAAAATATAGCTTCTGACAGCAATTTCATTCCGTGAGGGATAGAAATTGGGAATGAGGGAGATCCTTCAATGAAAAACAAAAAGTAGATCACACTGGGAACAGTTTATTACATGTGAAAAAAGAAACCCAACAGCGGTGAAAGAGGTGAAAGACCTCAGGGATTTTCACTGCAATAAGGTGGGACACACAAAGTCACAGTGCTGGTGGTTTAAGAAAGGCACTGGGAAAAAGGATGCAGTAAAAGAGGCTAAACCAGTGGGATTATTCAAGGTAGTGAAGGAAATCCCAAGAGAAATCGGGGAGCTGCAGGAGAGTGCACAGCCTCATCATGGGCTGGATAGTGAGATGGTGCCTGATCTTTTCAAAAACTTCACCTGCGTGGGTAAGGTTGACTCAGGTAGAACAAGGGAAGTAGGTAAAGAAATAAAAATTTTGATAGATCGCTAATAGGAAGAGATGAAAATATTTGCACCCCTTCTGAAATATTGCCCAAGAGAGTGATAATCTGTGGAATGAATGGAGAGAGAATTAGTGTCCCCTGTGTAAATTAAGGCTAGAAAGTCCAATCAAGACTGGGGAAGTGATAATGGGAATGATTGAAAAATTGGCCATTTCAGGAATACAGTTTGTTCTTGGAAACGATATTGCCGGATCACAGGTGGGAGTGATGCCCCTTGTCGCAGACAGGCCGAAAGAAAACTAGGGAACTGAGGTGTTAAAAGGAAAATACCCTGGAATTTTTTCTGGAAGGTGTGGTGACAAGATCCCACGGCCATAAGTTAAAACAAGAAGGGAAAATAAAAGAGAAAGATGAAAAAGTTGAGGTCCAGTTCGCTGACACTCTGTTTGATGAGATGGTAAATGAAAATCCTCAACAGGTGGAGATCAGGCAGAGGTGTTTAGTTCTAAAGATTAATGGAGTTACAGCAAAAAGATGAGACAATAAAGGATTTATATCATAAAGCCTACTCGGAAAAGGAATTAGAATGTATTCCAGAATGCTGTTACATTAAGGATAAAATCTAAAAGTAGAAATGGAGACCTTGGCAGATTGGTGCAGATGAGAGATGGGTGAAAGTCCAACAGATTGTGTTGCCAATAGCATACAGACAGAAAGTATTGCTGTCAGCACACAAATTCCCTGCAGGAGATCATCTAGGAGTGAGGAAGACTCAGGCTAAGATACAGAACCATTTCTATTGGCCTGGATTACAGAAAGATGTGGTTGAATTTTGTTGTACCTGTTATATGTGTCAGATGGTAGGAAAGCCACAGGCAGTAATAAAACCAGAGCCTTTTATACCATTTCCCACATTTTTAGAACCTTTCTCCTAGATTATAATTGATTGTGTACACATCTCCTCCCTGAAACCAAAAATGGGAACCGGTATTTGCTAACCAGAATGGATGAATCTACCAGATTTCCAGAGGCAATTCCATTACGGAATGTCGAGGCAAAAAAGGCTGTGCTTTCTTTACCTGTTATGGACTACCCAGGGAGATTCAGTCAGACCAAGGGTCCAATTTTACTGCCAAACTATTTAAGGAGGCCATGAGTTTAGGCATCAAACACTTTTAAATCAAATGCGTACAATCCTGAATCCCAGAGAGCATTGGATATGCTCAGACCATAAAAACCATGCTGAGGGCTTATTGCCAGGATCACCCAAATGATTGGGATAAAGGCATTAGTATTATTATTGTATTATTTGCTATTGGAGATGTTCCAAATGAATTGACTCAATTTACTCCATTTGAATTGATATGAAGTAAGACGGCCTTTAAAATTAATTAAGGAAATGTTGATAGGTCTGTAGTCAGAGATCTCATTGGGGGATTATGTATCTGAGGTGAGAGAAGGTTTAAACAGAGTAGGTGTATTAGATGAACCACGTTTGAAGATGGCACAGCACATAATGAAGCAAGAGGCCGATAGGAAAACTAAAATTCACACATTTGTCCATGAGAATAAAGCAATGGTGCCGTTGCCAGTGGTGGGAGACACCTTCAAAGCAAAATCTAGTTGTCCCTATCAGATTGAGAAGAAGTTAAGTCAAGTGAATCAGGCAAAGATGCCAGATAGGAAAAAAAAATTGTCAGGTATGTCATATGAAACCTTACTATGACAGGGAAAGGGAGCCAAAGAAACAGGTATTAGTTACTGGCACTCAGAGTTAGGAATCAAATCCCAATGATTTGGATTTTGATGTGCCTCAGAAAAGATTGACTAATGAGGAAGTTCTGAAATAATGGGACAGGGTGATGAGATATCGCTCCCAGTAATAGAGAACTGAATTGAAAGATTTATTGCAGTGCTATGTGGACCTATGTAGAATGGGGAGGACTAACATTATAGTACATGAGGTTGATGTAGGGAATGCTGTTCCAATAAAACAACACCCCTACAGATGTAATCCTCTCAAAGCAGCGCAGGAACAGAAGGAAGTAGAAGTGATGTTCCAAGAAGACAACTTAAAGTCAAGTCAAAGCAGGTAGAGTTCACCAGTCATGGTGGTCCCCGAACCTGATGGTACTTAATGATTCAGATTATTGGAAGGTTAATGGTGTGATCAAATCTGACTCATAACCAATTCCAATGCTGGAGGACTGTATAGAAAAAGTAGGACAAGTCACTTACATCACAAAGTTGGACTTACTTCACCATCACTGGCAAGTACCTTTGTCAGAGAGAGCAAAAGAAGTTTCTACTTTTGTAACTCCAAATGGCCTATGTCAATTTAAAGTAATACCTTTTGGAATGAAAAACACAGCAGCCACTTTTCAAAATTATATGAACAGAGTTATTGCTGGATTGACTAATTGTGCCATCTACATAAATGACTTAGTGGTTTTTAGCCATTCGTGGGAAGATCACATGGAACATTTGGCAGACCCCTTTGAGAGACTACAAAAGGCAAAAGTGGTCATAAACTTAGCAAAATCAAAATTAGCGAAGTTGGAGGTGACATTCTTAGGACACATCAGATACAAACGGATGACATCAGGAAACATGAAGACGAAGGCTGTTGAGGAGTTTCCAAGACTATCCTCGAAGTAGGAACTGCTACAATTTTTAGGATTGAGCGGATTCTACAGGAAATTTGTAACAAACTTTAATAGTATGGTGGCACTGTTGATGGATTTGTTGAAAAAGAACATGAAATTTTGGTGGACAGAATATTGACAGGAAGCGTTTGAGAATTTAAAAGCAGCATTAACCACCACACCAGTTTTAGACGCGTCAAATTTTTTGAAACCATTTAAAGTAGCCATCAACGCCAGCGATGTAGGGGTTGGAGCTGTGTTGGTACAGAAGGATGATTGTGAAAGTGAAAGGCCAATTGGTTATTTTTGAAAGAAACTCAATATCCATCAGAAAAATATTCAACCATTGACAAATATCCAACCATTGGTA
Source organism: Ginglymostoma cirratum (assembly GCA_024137785.1). Taxonomy (NCBI): domain Eukaryota; kingdom Metazoa; phylum Chordata; class Chondrichthyes; order Orectolobiformes; family Ginglymostomatidae; genus Ginglymostoma; species Ginglymostoma cirratum. Next base: position 2,702,938 of record JAHRHZ010000279.1, on the reverse strand, counting down.
CTGGCCTTACAACATTTTAATATTTACGTTGCATCAGAGACGATTAAGTATACGGATCATGATTCTTTGAGATTTCTGGAAAGATTTAAGGATAAGAACACCAGACTATTTCATTGGCGTCTCATATTATAAGCATTTAATTTAAAGGTTGTACATGTTGCAGGTTGTGAAAATGTTACTGCGGATGATATATCGTGGGTTTAAATGAAAAATGTTTGTATAAGATAGAAACGGTAGTGTTTAATGTTATATATATAAATAGAACTGGTATAAAATGTGTAACTCTAGATTAATGAGCTATGTATCCAGCAATATAATGGAGTTAAGGTTTTAGAGAAAAATAATGAGGCTATCTTTTCATAATGATGGTTTTTTTTAAAGGGGGAGATATTGCGAAGTTGGGTAGAATATTTGTTGACTGGGACACAGGACATTAGAATTTGGTGTTTGTAAAATATTGGTGTTTGTAAAATGCTGGTGGGGGGGGAAAGCATTCCATGGTGCCTTTAAAAGATTGTGCTTTTTCTATGCTTGGACATGTCTGTGAGCTGCTTGAAAGTTTGCAACGAGAGAGAGCACATAAATTGGAACATTTGTTCGAAAGGCCGTACCGTTAACATACCAAGCAACATTTTTACCAAGTCAATAGGTTTTTGAACTTAGCTAATCAACTTGAAGCAGGCACTTAGATACCAAAGACCTATCAAATTTGGGTCTTGACTCGAAACGTCAACTTCCCTGCTCCTCTGATGCTGCCTGTCCTGCTGTGTTCCTCCTGCTCCACTCTGTGTTATCTCTAACTCCAGCATCGTGAGTTCTTACTATTACAGATTTGACTCTGATGATTTTGACAACCTAGGATCAATGCAATTGTAAGAATTTGATATGTCATCAGGGGTATAAGAGAAGGGGGCAGTTAGAAAGTTGGCAGAGCTAACTGCCATCTGCTAGAGATAACAGCTCTTAGAGAAAGTGCCATCTATTCACAATGGTATCACAGCACTCCTAGCTAAGACTCCTGACAGAAGAATTGACAGAGAAAGCACTCTTGAAAGAAGATTTGACAAGAAGACACAGAACATTCTGGAAGACGTAAGCTGGCTGTAATTTCAAGAGACTAAATTCTATTGTTTAGTTATATAAGTGGGACTTGTATTTGTTGGAACAGCAAACTATTAGAATCTTGCATTATTCAGGAGTAGTTAGTAGCTAGAAGGGTTTTGTTAGGTTTGTTAATAGTTTAGTTAATTTGTTTACTGTTAGAGTTAGATAAATAAATTGTTACTTGTTCACTATAAAGTGAGTGTTAGGATTTATTTTATTTAACCAATAAAACTTTCTGAAAGACAGGTTTCTCACGCCTTTTAACAGATTAAAGGGCAAGGTGCACCTGTTTGGGTGCTTTGGTTTTGGTTCTGGTATTTGGTAATATTGTTTTGGTATTGTCGCTGGACTGTTAATCCAGAGACCCGGTTAATGTTCTTGGGACCCAGGTTCAAATCCTGCCATGGCAGATGGTGGAATTTGAATTCAATAAATATCTGGAATTAAGAATTTAATGATGACCGTGAATCCATTGTTGGTTGTCGGAAAAACCCATCTGTTTCACTAATGCCCGACATGGGAAGGAAACTGCCTTCCTTACCTGGTCTGGCCTACATGTGACTCCAGACCCACAGCAATGTGGTTTACTCTTAACTGCCCTCTGGGCAGTTGGGGATGGGCAATAAATGCTGCCTAGTCAGTGATGCCCTCACCCCGTGAATGAATAAAGAAAAAAACATCCTAAGAGTGGGGTCAGCCTCCACTTTATAACACAAGTCCCATATGCTTACCAGTTCTGCCCCGACACATATGTCAGTGGATTATGTTTGACCAGGTCCTCACGGACTCTCAAACCAGGAAATGTTTCCATAGGCACCCAGGCTGACACAACTGGTGCATGAGCAGCTTTTGTCTAGTTCTGTCAAAGCCACAGCTGTAAAGAAGTAGCAGACAGCAGAAGAAATTTTAGTTTCAAGGAATTCACTTTGATGCTTATAACAATGTCACTGTCTTAGAGACAGTAAGAGCTGCTGATGCTGGACTAGTGCAGGAGGAGCCGCAGAGAAAATTGTTTTTGGAGGATCTGGATGTTACGTACGTAGAGGTTGTTGGATCAGGGCAAAATTGGGAATGGCCTGAATGTTGATTGGAGTCCACTGGGGATAATCCAGTTCTGTAGGCAGGTACTGAGAAAAACAATGTGGCTGTAGTACCTGGTTTGCTTCAGTATGTGGTCGGGGAGTTTCAGGGCCGAAGGGATTACCAGAGAGTTGCAGTGGGAGAGAGATCCAGAGAGAGGAGGATAACTTCTTCAAGATAGACATCCCGAGAAGAGGTTTCGCAGTGGGGTTATAATTCACTCCGAGATAGTAAGAACTGCAGATTCTGGAGTAGAAGGGTCCCGACCCAAAACATTAATTTCCCTACTCATCTGATGCTGGCCTGGCCTGCTGTGTTCCTCCATCTCCACAATGTGTTATCAATGTCCCTGTCTTATTTTATTTGAAAATGTTAACTCAGATTTCGTTTCAAGTCTCCTTTATCCAGTCACCTCCAACATTTTCTCACACTTCCCAAATGATCATTCGAACCATAGAACCCCTACAGTGCAAAAAGAGACCATTCAGCCCCTCAAGTCTGCACCCGTCCTCTGAAGAGCATCCCACCCAGACCCTTCCCTGGAACCTACATGGCATTTTTACCATGGCTAACCCACCTAACCTACACACTATGGGACATTTTTTTAGCAAGGCCAACCCACCTAACCTGCATATCTTTGGACAGTGAGAGGAAACCGTGGCACCTGGAAGAAACAGTAATATCAGCAATATACTAGCTTGCTCAAGACCAACTCGTGCTCATCTGGGCGTTTGTATCTTTGAAAAATTGGCAGATGAATTGAACAAATATTTTGCGTCTGTCTTCACTGTAGTGGATACAAATTACATCCCAGAAGTAATTGTGAATCAGGAGGTGAAAGGGATAGAGGAACTTAAAACAATTATATTTACCAAGAAAAGGTTATGATAAAATCATTAGGACTAAAAGCTGCCAATTCTGGTCCTCCAGTTATAGAATCACTACAGTGTGGAAACAGGCCCTTCAGCCCAACAAGTCCACACTGACCCTCAGAGCATCCCACCCAGACCAAACCCCCTAATGTACACATCCCTGAACACTATGGACAACTTAGCATAGCCAATCCACCTACCCTGCATATCGTTGGACTGTGGGAAGAAACCGGAGCGCACCCGTGCAGACACAGGGAGAATGTGCAAACTCCACACAGACAGTCGCCCGAGAGTGGAATCAAACCCAGGTCTCTGGTGCTGTGAGGCAGCAATGCTGACCACTGAGCTACCATGCCGTTCCGAAAATATCAGAAGGATATTTTCAAGCTGGAGAGGTTTCAGAAGAGAATTACAAGGATGTTGCCGGATATGGAAGGTTTGAGTCAAAAAGAAAGGTTGGATAGGCTGGGACTTTCTTCACTGGACCATAAGAATTTGAGACGCGACGTTATTAGTGGTTTATAAAATCATAAGGGGCATAGATAGGGTTGATAGCAGGTGCCTTTTCTCTCGGATGAGGGATTTCAAGACTAGGAGGCACATTTTTAAGATGAGAGAGATTTAAAAAAGGCATGAGGGGCAAATGCTTTACACAGAGGGTGATTTGTGAATGGAATTAACTTCCTGAGGAAGTTAAAAAACACTCAGGTAAGTAAATGAATAGGATAAGTATGTGGGCCAGGACCAGGCAAGTGGGACTAGTTTAATTTGGGAATACGATTGGCATGGACTGGTTGGACTGGAGGGTCCGTTTCTGTGCTGTATGACTCCATGACTCTATAAGTCCCTAGCTCCTGACAGACTTCATCATAGGATTTTAAAAGAACTGGCTACTACAATAATAGATACATTGATTTCAATTTTCCAATATTCCTTATGTTCTAATAATGTTCCATCAGATTAGAAAATAGTGAATGTGACACCTCTATTCAAGAAAGAGGGAGACAGAAAGTAGGAAACTACAAATCAGTTAGCTTAACATCTGTCAGAGAGAAACACTGGAATTGTTTATTAAGTAGAAAATAACAGGGCAATTAAAAAATCTCAGTGCAATCACACATCATTGGGCAGCACAGCAGTTAGCACTTTTACCTCTCAGTGCCAGGAACCAAGGTTTAATTCTACCCTTTGATGACTGCGTAGAGTTTCTATGTTCTCCCTGTGTCTGTGAGGGTTTCCTCTGGGTGCTCCAGTTTCCTAATACACTCCAAAGAAATGCAGGTTAAGTGGATTGGCCATGGTAAATGCAGGGTTAGGGGGGTGGGTCTGGGTGAGATGATCTTTGGAGGGTCGGTGTGGACTCGATGGGGCAGAATGGCCTCTTTTCACATTGTGGTGATTCTATGGGCATAATTTTTGTGAAAGGGAAATAATGCTTGAGAACTTATTGGAATTTTTGAGGAAGTAGAAAGCAATATTGACAAAGGGAAATATATGGACCATTGTTACTTGGGTTTCCAAAAGGCATTTGACGTGTGTCCTATAAAATGTTCGGATGTAAAATAAGAGCTCATGGTCAAGGGTCAACATAATAATGTGGATTAACAAATAGTCAGACAAGATACAGAGAGTAGATGTAATACATCAGTTTTGGGTCAGTAAACTGCAACATGTTTTGCACCACAGCAACCAGTGCTAGGGTCGGATCTACTTACAATTTATATCAATAATTTGGATGCAGTGACTGAATGTATGGGAAATAAATTTGTTGATAATACAAAGGCAGGTAGTCAATTGTTGAATCATGTAATGCCTGTAACTGCCTTTATTTATTAAGATCACACTAACATGTTTTGTTTCTCTTCCCAGACAATAAAACCTGCTGACATTTCTACTGTGCGGAAATTAGCCAAACCACCTCACCTGATTATGAGGATTCTTGACTGTGTGCTCATTCTCTTCCAAAAAAAAATGGATGCAGTCACCATGGACCCTGAAAGGCCCTGTCTCAAACCATCCTGGGGCGAGTCTTTGAAGGTGATACAATTTATTATAATACTGTGAGGTTTTGCCAGGGGAACCACAAATACTGTCCTGATCAGGATTGGAGGAGTGTACTGTTTCACTGTAGTTCCACTACTCCACTAGTCACAATATATTTTGAAATGATTTATCCAGTTACCAACATGATCATTTATATACTTTTTCTATATTAGACTTAGAATAAAAATGTCCATCTACCAAGTTTATTTAATAAACATCAACATTATTGGTTATTATAAAACAAAACTTAATCAGCAAAGATGTCGAGCTGATAAATACACACATATTGAAATATTAAATATTTGCCAGTTTAAATAATGCACATCCCAGAGAAAATAATGATTTTTCAATGCAAAAATTGACTTTAGAAAAAGTGCCTAACAGAGAGCTCTTTAGAGAAACAACCAAGGAGGATTCTGGGAGGTGCTGGCGTAGTCACCATCACTGAGAAGGGGATCGCTGACATAGGCTTGGCTGCTCAGGAACCAGGTTCATGGACTGAGTAGTGCCTGGAGAGATGCTGAATGTTGTAGACAAGTCTGAGCTGAGAACTTTCATCAGAAGAAGACCTTGAGATCATTGTTAGATCATGATTGTGAGCAGAACCTGAAGGATTGTTGGGTGAGCTGAGTTGAAATTGGTGGGTCTTTATGCTGGCTTTGGCCTAACACAACTCAGTGACTGGCCAACCAGACCTTTGGCCTCTGCTAGTGCCCACACCCCAGGCCAGAGAGTCTGCATTACAGTCAGGGTGACTGTGAAGAAGATGGAGGAAGGATTGCAGTCTGACATCCTGAGGATCAGCAAATCCTTTTATGCCAGACTGTATGACATGAAGCCCACAGTGCAGCCTCCCAGTTGTTCCTATTCTCTATCATGGAGGTCTTAGACAAAAGCACGCTGGAGAGACTGGACCAGTCATTGTCTCTAGAAGAGCTGACAAAGGCCTTCAAATTCTTTAAAAAGAATGAAACTCCCAGAAGCGATGGGTTACTGGTCATGTTGTATTCAGCTCAGTCGAACTTGATTGGACAGGACCTACCGGAGTTGTAGGACAGTATGCTTTTGTCAGGTAGCGTGTGCAAATCCATGAGGAAAAGTATCATCACCCTCTTCTCAGAGATTGCAAAAACTGTAAATGCTGGAGTCAGAGACAACACAATGTGGAGCTGGAGGAACACAGCAGGCCAGGCAGCATCAGAGGAGCAGGAAAGTTGACTTTTTGGGTTGGGACTTTTCTTCAGAAGTCTGAAGAAGGATCCCGACCCAAAACATAACTTTCCTCCTCCTCTGATGCTGCCTGGCCTGCTGTGTTCCTTCAGCTCCACACTGTGTTGTCCCATCATCCCCATGGACAGGGAAATGGGGGAGAGGAAGGAAAATAGAAATTGGCAACCAATTTCACTGCTGAATGCAGACTACAAAATCCTGTCTAAGGTCATTGCTAACCAGGTCAGGTCTGCTCTGGGATCAGTGGTTCACCCTGAACAAACCTGTATTTTACCGGGCAGGACGATCTCTGAGAGCCTCGTGCTCTTCAGGGATACAATCGCCCCCAAGCAGGAAAGCCTGGACAGGATATCACACACCTAATTGTGGGTCGTACTCTCCAAAATGGGCTTTGGGGAGGCAATTCACACCTGGATCTGACTGCTCCACACCAGCATCATTCATGCAGTCTCCATCAATGGGTGGTAATCAGAAAGCTTACTGATCAGATTCAGAGTCAAGCAGGGATGCCCACTCCCTCCTGCCTTGTTTGTATGCTGTATAGAGCCCTTTGCTGAGTCCATCAGGAAAGATGTGAGTGTCATCGTAGAAATCATTATAGAATCCCCTAGCTGTGGATACAGGCCCTTTGGCCCAACAAGTCTACACCGACCCTCAGAGCATCCCACCCAGACCCATCTCCCTTTCACCCACCTAAGCTACACATCCCTGAACACTACAGGCAATTTAACATGGCTAATATAGTCCAGCCTGTACATCTTTGGACTGTGGGAGGAAACCAGAGCACCCAGAGGAAACCCACACAGACACAGGGAAAATGTGCAAACTCCACACAAAACTCCATTCGTCCAAGGGTGGAGTCAAACCTGGGTCCCTGGTGCTGTGAGGCAGCAGTGCTAACCACTGAGCCACCATGCCACCCCAGAAGCCAACTGCACCTGGTATTCACAGGCAGTCTGCCATCCAAGCATTAACCAGGCCCAAGTCTGCTTAGCTTCCAAGATCCGACATTTTCAGACTAGTATGGCCATAGAAGAGGGGTGACTATTCCAAGACAATGGAGGCAGTGAGGAAGATTGTCAGACAATACAGCTGGATACTGATAGGCTAGAGGTTTGGACAGAGAAATAGCAGATAGAGGCTAATCCAGACAAACGTGAGGTTATGTATATGGGGAGATCTAATGCAGGAGGGAACTGTACAGTAAATGGCAGAATTTTAGTAGCATCAACATATAGAAGGATCTGGGTGTGCTGGTCCACAGTTCCCTGAAAGTGGCAACACAAGTGGATAAGTTGGTCAAGAAGGCATATGGCATGCTTGTCTTCATCGGTCAGGGCATAGAGTAGAAAAGTTGGCATGTCATATTGCATCTGTATAGAAGTTTAATTCGACTACATTTAAAATATTGTGTACAGTTCTGGTCACCGCTCTACCAGAAGGATGTGGAGGCTTTGGAGAGAGTGCAGAAATGGTTTACCGGGGTGTTGCCTGGATAGAGTATTAGCTATGAGGAAAGATTGGACAAACTCATTTATTTTCACTTGAATGTCACAGGATGAGGGGTAATCTGATAGAAGTTTACAAAATTATGAGAGGTGTAGCCAGAACCTTTTATCCAGGGTAGCAAGTTCAATTATTTGGGGACATAAGTTTAAGATAAATGGAGAAAGTTTAAAGGAGATGTGAGAGGCAAGTTTTTAACACAGACGGCGGTCAATGTCTGGTATACACTACTAGTGGAGGTGGAGGTGAATACAATAGCAGCATAAAAAGGCATCTTGACAAATCCATGAATAGGCAGGGTATAGGGGGTTACAGTACACGTGGAGGCAGAAGGTTTTTAGTTTATAACAGCAGCTTGTGTTGGTGCAGTCTTGATGGGCCAAAGGGCCTGTTCTTGCATTACAGTTCTTTGTTCTAATTGTATTTAGTTCTCAAAGGGAGAAAGGAGAATGTATAGAATGCTCAGGATGGTTTTCAGTCAGCTTCCTGGCACATGTAGACACGTGTCATTAACACAGGCTGTTGTCTTTTGGAACTTTACTTTCTATTCACTCATGGGATGTGTGCATTGCTGGCGGGGCCAGAATTTATTTGCCATCCTTTAGTTGCCTTTGAGAAGGGATGGTGAACTTCCTTCTTGAATCATTGCAATCCAAGCATGACTATGTTCAATCATTTTGCCTGTCAAAAAAGACCACAATAGCTCTCTGTGACATGATGGCCATGGAGGACAGCTCATATTGAATGGTGGACATCTGATGTCAGTGGTTGGTGAGGTCATAGTTGTCCTGAATTCCAACATCTCAGACCCATTCCTGGGTGTTAGTGGTAACCTGTATGACATCTCCCAAGCAGCTGTACATCACTGTATAAAACTCATAACAGACACCCATTCAGGAGAATCAACCAGTTCTTCATGTTTACAACCATTGAGGGCTGTCAGCCTGAAAGAATCTTTGTGCCATAATAACACTGCCCCAGGTCCATGGAATCACTGACACTATGCGTGTGGTTGACAGGTCTCTCAAGGGGACTTCAACAATTGGAAGGGCTTACACTCAATGTTCAATTGTTCTGTACTTACTACCAGAAATTGTAGATGTGTGCACAGGTGATGACATGAGCTAGATATTTTCCAGCATTTCCAGGTATCACTGCTTCCTGACTGTAGACCCCTCATGATACCCCCAAACAGTCAGTAGATGTTAGAAGGGGAAGACATTTTGGCAAATTTCAGAGAAGAATGAAAATAATAGGAAATAGTAGGAGATTTTAACTTTCCTAATATTAATTGGGGTAAAGATAAAGTCATCATAATGACAGAAGGCCACTCTCTCACTAGAGAAAAATGGCTGATAGTGAGGTTTACCATGCCTCGGGTGAGGGTTAATGTTGACAACTTTAGCTCAGCTGGTGTAAGAGTTAAACCTGTGTTGTTGGCATCATAAGCTAGCCATTTAACCAATCCTCTTGTTAACTTGGATAGAAAAGGTGTGAAAGGCTTAGAGGGGACAGAACTCTTAAAATGTGCCCAGAAGAGTTTTTTAAGCCAGCACATAGAAATTTCTACAAGAGCTAAGGCAGTGCTGGACCTGGTTTTAGGGAACAAATCTAGACAGATGGTCAAAATGTCGGTGAGAGAGCATTTTGGTGATAATGATCATAAATCAGTAAGGTTAAGATAGTCATAGAAAAGGACAAGATGGAATCAAATGTAAGGTTTTGAATTGGGAGAAGATAGATTTTAATATGATAAAACAGGGTGATACAGATGTTTCTATTGACGTTCATGAAAAAAGATATAACCCTGAAACAAAAATGCAGCCAATTCTGTTAAGAGCTTATTTTGTGCAACTAGCAAAGAACAATTCGGCTGCTTGTGCCTGTTCTATAATAGCTTGGCATGGTCATTCATTATAAGAACATAGAAAGATGTAAACCTGTGACCACTCAGCTAACAATTATGGACTCTGCTAATCTGAAATAATTATATATTAAACTTTACAATTTCTTTTCAGAAATGTTAAGAGACATGTTGAATTTGTCTTTTGTTGTATATTTAGTTTTAATGAATAAAATAGCAGGAACATAGAAGTTACTAAATATACTGAATCTACTTCACCTCTAACCACAGACGTAGCCACACAAGACAATGGCAATGGTGTTGTTGACTGTTTAAACCATGAATTTACATCAATGACTCAATCTGAATTGTAACAAGGGATGGCAATTTAAGACTGAAGTGAGGAGGAATTTCTTCTTTCAGAGGGTTATGAGTCTTTGGAATTCCTTACCACATAGACCTATGGAGACAGAGTCCTTGTTTGTAAATAAGGCTAAGATTGATAGATTCTTGATCAGTACGGGAATCAAGCGTTGAGACAAAGAGCAGGAAAGTGAACATGAGGAGTGTCAGATCAGCAATGATCTTATTGAATAGTGGGCAGGCTTGAATAACCTACTCCTGTTATTATTTCTGAAGTTCTTATGGTCTAATGAATTTTTATCACTCCTTTATTCTAGTTGTTGAGTGGCACTGGCTTTCTCCAGGCCCTGCAACAGTTTCCAAAGGACACCATCAATGATGAAACAGTAGAGCTTCTCCAGCCATATTTTATGATGGAAGATTATACATTTGAACATGCTAAGAAAGTCTGTGGGAATGTTGCTGGCTTGTTATCCTGGACTCAAGCTATGGCTTCTTTCTTTGCAATCAACAAAGAGGTGCTGCCTCTCAAGGTAATACTGAACAAAAAGAATATTAAAATGAACAAATGCACAGAAAAGATTTCACTGTATGAATGGATTTCTGTACAGATATCTTTCAGAATTATAGGTTGTGCTGTTGCAATATTTTCATATTTACATGAAATTTACATTTCTAAGATGTTTACATGAAAATAGAAATGGGAACTTTTTGAAAACAAATGCCTCCACAATCCATAGGTAATTTGATTTCCTTGTCTTGATTGAGAATGAACATGATTCAATTGGATCATTTTACATTGCTGTTTTGCTGGGACAGCATTTTATCAGCACAAGTCAAAGATTTGGGCAGAGAGTCACCTTACTCTAACCTGTGGTAGTATTTCTGTGATCAGCAAAACAGCACAGAAGAAGGCCAGGGTAACAAGCATGGGGCTGGATGAACACAGCAGGTCAAGCAGCATCATAGGAGCAGGAAAACTTGACGTTTCGGGCCTAAACCCTTCATCAGAAATGGGGGAGGGGAAGAGGGTTCTGAAATAAATAGGGAGAGAGGGGGAGGCGGATAGAGGATGGATAGAGGAGAGGATAGGTGGAGAGGAGGCAGACAGGTCAAAGAGGCGGGGATGGAGCCAGTAAAGGTGAGTGTAGGTTGGGGGGGTAGGGAGGAGACAGGTCAGTCCAGGGAGGACGGACAGGTC